>JAJEKB010021268.1:78879-116577 GCA_022393335.1 Macrotrachela quadricornifera | reverse complement strand
CTAACAATGATTATACATATGAATATACATGTATATATTGGTAAAAGGAAAGAGGATTGTTGACATCTCTCTGGGTAGGATCTTATTTCTCGAGGACGACTAGCAATCGACTTTTGTTCATTGATAAAAAGAGAGAGAAAAAAAAATGAAAGAAAAAAGCAAAATTGGTATAATTTGTATAAATATTGTACCAGCATACATGTAAGTATACATAGTAAAGAAAAGAATTAGTCAAATAATAAAATTTTTTTGTATTTCTCTGGTAATAATGAAGGTATATATCTGTAAAAAAATTTTTTTTTCTTTTTCTCTCTTTCTCATTTCTTCTCATCATCGAAGTGTCAATTGAGATTTAGTATGGCGTCATTGCTTTTACTTGTTATAAGATTGCATCATCATTATATTACCAGCATTATATATATGCTTTGTCGCCTAAGCCCATTTGAATTAGAAGGAAGTTCAAGGATCGTTTGCATAAGCTTTTAACCTGATGAAAGATGACCAGACAATGCAATGTGACATATCAAATGTCAGTCAATAAGTGAATGATGATCGAATTTTGTCAAGTGTTATACATCTATTTCCTTATTTGTATCGTTTAATAAATCATCATTTGTTTGTTCATTACATTTTCAATTGAAAATAAAGAAGAAGTCAAAAAAATTTGTCTGCCATATATTTCAATTTTTAATAGACAATAAGTCAATATTATATCAAAGTTTCTTTCTTTTATTTATTCTTAAATATAAATTACATTAACATTTGTTATTGTTTAATAAACAAAAAAAAACGGATTATGTCATATATATTAAATGATTTTTAATCTTCGCCAGCTGGTAAAACTTCTTCTAATTTTTTTAAAAATTTTATTCGTAATTCAGTTGTATTATCACCTTTCAATTGATCTTGTACAACTCGACATTCAACTTTTAATTGAACCTTTAAAAAAAAAAGAAAGAATAAGAATAAGAAAAATTCAAATAATAAAACCATTTCAAGTGCACCACGTATTGCTCCACAAATAATTTGATTATAATTTAATTGTTGACCTGATCCTTCTGGTAATTCAACAAATTCCGTTAATGGATTACCATCAAGTAATAATGAAAATTCATCACTAGCTGGTGACCAATTAGTAATTGTTGGTAAAATACCTAAATAAGTTTTAAAACCTTGCTAAAAAAAAAAACTAAATACAAAAAAAGATAAATTGAATATTTATTATTACTTTAGCAAGAATATCAGCTGTTTCACGAAAATCATTACATCGACTCACATTTGAATTACGAGCAAGAAAATCATCAATTAATCGAATACCAATGTTGAAACCACTATAAAATTATACAATATGATATTCTAATAATAACTATCTAAAAACTTACATTTTATCAAGTTGTTTATTAACTTCATCAACATGTTCATAATCATCTAATATTTGTGCAACAAAAGCTCCATATGTTAATGTAAATAATTCTTGTGTCTTTATATAATAAAAAAAGAAAGAAGAAGAAACAAAAATTTCATTTAATTAATTTATATATGTTAACCAACTACACATACTACATACAACGCGTCGTGTATCGATATTGTGTTTGATATTTGTTCGACTCATAATTATATCTAAAAATATTATTTATTAATTATTTTAAAAACTAAATTTATAATATATAAGTTTATGTATATAAATAGATGAGAAATCTTGATTGGATTATACAAGAATAAATAAATAAAAAACAGAAAGTTTAATTTTTATCAATTGAATTGGTTTCCAATAATTTTTGTAAACGTTCTTCACAATTATCATATCCATAGAGTTTACATTTTTGTAACCATAACTGACAAATAGCATCATTGCCAATTTCATGGTTTATATCACCTTGTAAACCTTGAGGAAAGGTAAAATCTGGTATAAAATTTGCTACTAATGATGGATCATCTTGAATTCCTTGTGGATTAGAACCAACTGTACTCATAAGACGTCGAGATGTTATACAAATAATTGTTCGTGTAAGAAGTGACATTATCTTAAACAAGAAATATTTATCTGATTAGCTAATTTCATATATATATATGAAAACAAACAAATGCATGAGAAGGAATGGTATTTAAGTATTGTTATTATTGGAAAAGAATATAAGTTAGAATAAAAATTAAAAAAAAAAAAAATAATTTATTTATGATTTTTATGATTATTCTTTGTTGACATTTCTTGTTCAATTTTATTTAATGTATTTGCTGTAACAGCAGCTAAATCATGTGCTGTACCTGGTGTTTGTTCTAAATCATGTGTAACATCTTTAAATTTATTTGTCATACCACGACGTATATCAGTAAATTCTTTTGTTATTTGTCTATTTGATTCAAGTAAATCACGTAATTTTATTTGAATACTTGAATTTTGAGATTCAATTTTATCCATAGCTTTTTCAATATCATTTAAAGCTGTTTCTAATTCAAGTAATTCTATATAAATAAAAATAAGAATGAAATAAAAAAATTTTTTTTTTTTTAAAATAAATACCAGAATCTATTTCCGGATCTCTTGAAGTATTATTATCATTTGTATGTTGGCTATTTTTTGTTTCATTAGAATTTTTTAAATGATGATGATTTGATGTTGTCATTTTATTCTAAAAGAATAATTTTAAATAATTATTAAAAGTTAACATTGTACTTTCATCCAAGTCATGCGATGCGGTGGTGTAAAGTAACAAACTTTGAATGATGATGTGATGTCAAGTGATTGTAATGACATCTATTTAAATATGAAAAATTTAATTAAATTTAAAATATTTATTAATAAAAAAGTATTTTTATATTTATATTTAATATTTTATTTTATTTTTATCTATTGTTTGGAATTCATTGTCAAGGTTATTTGTTTAATTAATTCATTGGTTTAATTTCTAATGTAAAGAATATTTGATGATTTTATTTTCATGGAATTTGAGTTTAACTTCCTAAGTTATGCGCATCGAGAATAAATATCACAAAATACAAAATTGGATATACAATTTTATAATTAGCTGTTTTATATCAATAGAAAATTTGACATATTTTTCAAGTTTATTGAAACTAAATTATTTTCTTAAATATATCATATAAAACAGTATTAAACATTTTATCAGACAGCATAGTATTTAAAGTTTTATAAAAAGTTGTTTTTCAAATTTTTAAAAATCGACTATTTGTCAATATAAATTCAATCCTTTTTAAATACTTTTATTGCCAATAGAAACATTTCTTAATTAAACTGAAGATCTTTTTTTGTTAGATTCAATCTTTTTAACTTCAGATAAATAAAAATGTCTGCAAATCAAAAACGAGTATGGCCAGAATTAGTTGGTAAAGATGTAGATTCAGCAATAAAAATTATAAAAGCAGAATCAGGTTAGAAAAATAACTAATCAGTATCATTTTATTGAAAGATTATGATTTTCTTTTTTTTTTTTAAATACAGATGTTAATGATGTTCAAACATTACGTGATAATTCTCCAGTAACACTTGATTTTTGTCCAACACGAATTCGTATATTTGTTAATGAAAAAAATATTGTTACAGTTGAACCACGTATTGGATAACTTTTTTTTTCATAATTTTTAATCTCGCATTTGAATTGTGTTTTTTTTTTTGTATGTGAAACAAATATTTTATGATAATGAATGTATATGAACAGAATATATTCTATTGAATGATCATTGAATTTGTATTTTAAAATTAAGTCTTGTTTTTTTATTTTTCAGATGGCATCACATAAGACACTTAAGATAAAAAAAGTACTCGCAAAAAAACAAAAACAAAATCGACCTGTACCACAATGGGTAATTCTTTTTTTTTATAATTATCTAAAATAAAATTTTTATTTGTTGTTTATAGATTCGAATGCGTACAGGAAATACAATTCGATACAATTCAAAACGTCGTCATTTTCGTCGTACAAAACTTAAATTATAAACATTTATCAATAACAACGACAATGAGATTAATTTTATTAAAAATATCTATTGTTGTTTTGTATTGTTATTTAAAGAAAAAAAAAAGACAAGAAGAAATTATTTACTTGAAATAAAAGAAAGATATACCATCGAATAAAAATTAAAATATATCATTTATTCAATCAATAAATGTAGAATGTAATACATGGACTAAGTCAAATCTATCTATGTAATACTTTTTTTAGATCATACCATATTCATTAGGAAAATTTGAATATATATATAGATAAGAAAAGCATTTATATTCTTAAGAAATATGATAATATTCATATTGTATGAAAAAAATATTTAACACTTTAACAGGTAAGGGAGAAAAGATGATTGCAAAGCACAATACTTAGAAATATTGCTAGTAACAATCTTTACCACAAATGAGTTATAGAACTCTTTATAACTTATCTTTTGAAAAATGAATTATTTCTAGTGGATGTATATTTTTTTTTACAAATACATGTAGGCTAAGATATTTTAAAAATTCTATTTTTCTATAAACTATCAAAACAAAATTTAAAATAAAATAATAAATAAACTAACTAAAATATCTTTCATCACACAAGAAAGAACAAGAAAAAAAAAATCTTGTTTTTCCTTTATATGTTTACTATATTGATGAGTCACATCTACCAACTCATATTATGATCATTTTGTTTTTCTTCAAAAATAAAATAAATCAGAAGAATAATATTTTGACGCATTAATATATTTTTTTTCAGATTTCAGTAATGCTAAGATTTAGTCATAGTACACGTGAAAAAACGACATCATTAGCTGATGCACGTATACGACAATTTGGTAATGAATTGAATAATTTTTTTAAAGATTCTAATCAATCATCTGATATTTTAAATACTCTTTTTGAACAATATTGTCCATCGTTATCGATTTATGAAGCAATTATTATTCTTTATGCAAATTCATTATATAAACCAACGGTAAATAAATTAATAGATAAAACAATTGAATATTTAAATTTAAATAATAATGAAAATCTTTCTAAAAATCCATATTATTTACAACAAATTAAATTTAATGAACAAATAGAAAATTGTAATTTATTACATCATGCTATTATGAAAAATCATGAAAATATTTTTCAATTCTTACTTAATTCGGGTTATAATTCAAATAGTTTATTATCTGATCATAAAACACCTTTATCAATAGCTGTTGTTACTAATAATATTGATCCAAGTAAACGTTTAGAATATATTGAACAATTAATTTCTTATGGAGCAAATCCAATAATACCAGATATTACTAATAATTCACCATTCAAACGTCTATGTGGAATGGGTAGGTTTATATGTCATAGATCGAATACTAACGATGAAAGTTTTCATTAATCTAAACCGTAATGAAAAGTTATTCTAATTATTTCTATGCGTTTGACCATAAGTAGATTGAAGTAAAATAATTTGAAATTGATATAAATTTTCTATTTTAGAATTAAATTATCCAATTGTTTATACATTCTTTCGTGATTATCTGCTTTCAGCCTATCCAGATCAAGTTGAAATTGAATTTAATGCTGCTCTTAAAAATGCTCTTTATAATTGGTGTATACCTATAGTTACTGATTTACTTGAACATGGAGCTATATTAACTGAATTAAAAACAATTGATTCATTTTCTTATTTTATATCTGAAGTAGCTTCAACAATTTTTAAAGAACATCGTCCATTATCATATATTGATCGATTTATTTTATGTTTAATACAAATATTTTTACATAATAATCCATGTGAAAATTATTCTATATGTATTAAAATATTTTTTAGAGGTATTTATATACCTTGTATTTGTTTCGAAACAAATAATGATCCATTTAATCAACCATTAATAAAAAATTTAAAAAATTTTATATATATATGTTTTTATTATGGATATTTAACAAAAATAGCAGCTAATGAAATTCGAACACAAGAACTTGAAAAAATTTTAACAACACCTATTCAAAATATATTAGTAACATCAACAATACGACAACAATTATATGATACATTAAATCAATATTTTGATGGATTAATAAAAAAATATCATCATAATTCTGTATCATTAAGAATTCTTTCAATTAGAAAAATTCGTCAATTAATGATTAAAGTTAATCAAAAAAATATCGAACAATTAAATATTAATCGACATTTAAAAAGTATGCTTTTATTACAACAATAAATTCTGTGATAATTTTTGTACTCCATCTATTTTTTATTAATTAAAAACGAACTAAAAAAAGAAAAACATCAGATGATTCATTTTAAACTTCATGACTCATTTGAGAATATGTACTTTTTCTTCTTTTGTTTTATCACGATGGAGAAAACATACATATGACTAGGATGTATTGTAAAGCATCTTATCACTTTTCACATACAGCTGCATATTTTTCTATTCGAACATGCGCGCACACAAACATTTCATTTATATTTCTAGATATACGTATAAAATGAAAGACTTTTTTTCTCTGACAATTTTCTTTTGTTTATTATTGAATATTAATGCTCGTCTTAATCGGTTTGTATATTTATTATATATAATAATTGATCATAAAGTTAAATTTAAAATAGAGTAAAATTACATCATTTTCAATCGGTTCATGATCAACTTCTTGAAGTTGATTCACATAGATTAAATGCATTTGAACGTAAATATGGTCTTGGTGGACCAATTCCTGAAGGATTAACAAATTATTTAGATGTAAAAAATAAAAAAATTGATTATTTTAATAAAAAAAAGGTTTATTCTCTAGGCTCAATATTATGGAGATATTGGTATTGGTACACCTGCCCAACCTTTTCGTGTTGTATTTGAGTATGTGTTTTTTTTTGTTGGATATAATTAAATCGAAAAAAACACAAAAATTAATTTTTTTTTTTTTTGATTAGTACTGGTTCATCCAATCTTTGGGTACCAAGGTAGATGAATGTTTGTATTATTTGAAATATAAAACAAAATTTTTTTATTCTTATATTAGTGTTCATTGTTCACTTCTTGATATTGCTTGTCGTAAGTTATTTTATCTTTTGAAATATTAATGTAAAAAAAAATTTCGTTTAGAATTACATAAAAAATATAATGGTGCAAAATCATCAACATATGTAGCTAATGGAACAGATTTTAAAGTAAATTAAATTAGATAGTAATAGTATTTTTGAAATTCTATACAAAATGATATATTTTATTTAATCAATAACACATGTTTTGGTTAAATATAGAATTTATTGGAATAATGCTTGTAAACCTTAGAAACGCTTCAGTTAAAATTCAATTTGTAAAGCTAATTTAATGTTGTTTTTGTGCAAATCAATTATAGTTCTTCTGGATATGGGAAATAGTCAAGATCTTCATGCAGTAATAGTGATGAGTGCCTTGTTTCATATATCATTTAGTGTAGAATTTCAGACACTATTGTTTTAATTCTAAGAATATATTTATTTATGGTTCATTTATAATTTTGTTGTATTTTATAGATTCAATATGGTACTGGTTCACTCCAAGGTTATGTTAGTATAGATACAGTCACAGTAAGTATATATATTTCTTGTTTTTTTTGAGTTGATTTATGTTATAATTATTTGGTTTAGATTGGTGATGCTAAAATTCAAAATCAAGGATTTGCTGAAGCTATTAAACAACCAGGAATTGTTTTTGTTGCAGCAAAATTTGATGGTAAGAAAAATATCTTATTTTATTTTTTTGTTTGGATAATTAAAATATTATTTTTTAATAAAGGAATTCTTGGTCTTGCATATCCATCAATTGCTGTTGATGGTGTTTATCCAGTGTTTAATAATATGTGGGATCAAAAATTAATACCAGAAAATGTATTTAGTTTTTGGCTTGATCGGTAGATTTTAAAAAGATAAAAAAAATTTAGTAAATTTTGTTGTTTTTATTAATTTTAAGTGATCCAAATAATCCACGTGGTGGTGAAATTATTTTTGGTATATATATTTGTTTTTATAATTCAGATTTTATATATATTTTGTTTTCTGTTGTAATTAGGTGGTTCAGATCCAGAATTATATGAAGGTGAATTTACTTATGTTGATGTAACTCGTAAAGATTATTGGCAATTTAAACTTGATGGAATCTCAGTTGATACAAATCAATATTGTCAAGGCGGTTGTCAAGCGTATAAAAAAAAATAATCTTTGTATTATGAATAGATTATTTTTAAATAAAATTTTTATTTTTTTAGTATTGCTGATACTGGTACAAGTCTTTTAGTTGGACCAAAAGCTGAAATTGCTAGTCTTAATTCAAAATTAGGTGCTATACCAATTCCTGGTGGTGAAGTAAGATAATAGAAATTTTGTTGTTGTGATTTTTTTTTTTCTAAATATCTAAAATATTATTTTTATATTGTAGTATATAATTGATTGTAAATTAGTACCTAATTTACCACGTATTCATTTTACAATAAATGGAAATGATTTTTATTTGGATGGTCCACAATATGTTTTAACTGTTAGTCAATTTAATAAAACTATATGTATATCTGGTTTTGCTGGTATTGATATTCCACCACCAGCTGGTCCACTTTGGATTCTTGGTGATGTTTTTATTGGACCATGGTATACAGAATTTGATTTCGGAAACAATCGTGTTGGTTTTGCTAAATCAGTTTCACCAAAAAATTCAACAATAAAAGATAATAAAAAAAATTTATCACTTCGTGAACTTTTAATTTAAATTAGTTCATGATTGTATGATAACAACAACAAAAAAACAAACTAAACTCAGTTTTGTGTTTTATAAAAGCACTAAAAACTGTACATATTAACATTTTTCTCTCTTCTTCTCATTAGAAACCAGCTTTTGTTATTGTTTTTGTGTTTTTTATTTCACTCTTTGATATTTGCGTTTGTTCTATTTTTGGTCATCATTTATATGAATAAATATCTATTCTAGCCGAGAATTTCATAATTGATTCCAACAAATAAATCTAAAATGTGTCAAGGTTTTAGCTAGGTATGTATCAAATTCAATAA
This sequence comes from Macrotrachela quadricornifera, assembly GCA_022393335.1. NCBI lineage: Eukaryota > Metazoa > Rotifera > Eurotatoria > Philodinida > Philodinidae > Macrotrachela > Macrotrachela quadricornifera. The sequence goes on along the minus strand of JAJEKB010021268.1, from coordinate 107,590 downwards.
TTTAAAATAAAATTATGTTTTCCTAAATGTCGATAATTATAGGCAACAAGAAAATCAGCTGAGAATCTGTGTTTAATGATAACATCTATCCAAAATAAAACAATTCGTTTTAAAAGCAATAAAAAGTAATATAAGTGAAGTTTGTATCCGATTTGAATCAATCAACCACCGATTTATCTAAGAAACTGATTCAGAGTTCTTATTCATGTTCCAAGTAGCGCTTGATGAGCTTCATTGAATGATATAATGAGATCTTTAAATTGTTTAGTCTATAGTCGTGTGTAGTAATTGTTTCCCATAGTTTCTTGCAGATCTTATATTAATAAAACGACTCTAAATCTGTTCGGCTGACTTAGAGTAGTTTATTGTTCATTAGGGTCTATAAGATAAGAGTAACATGGGTTCAAAAACTTTTTATCACCTCTAGAAACTCTCTTATAAGTGCATCGTCTTAAAAGAAGATAACTTGTTTTCTCATTGAACTTTATAATGAGAAAAAAACTTTTCATATTTTAAGTTAGTGCCCAATTCTGCACCTTTACGATGAAGTTTGAATGATGATCACTGTCAGCTAGAATTTCTAGAAAATACGTGCTGTTTATCAACATATTATGCATAATATCAAAACTGTCATTTTAAACTAATTCTAAAATCAAAATCAAGAATTTTGATTTTGATAGGTGCCAAGTTGACAATGTCGATAATTTTGGACCCTCAATTAAATATATCACCAAGACGGCGCAAGACCTTACTATAACAACAAATAGTATTATCATCTAACACATGCTTTTATGTCAATCAATTACACCTCTTTTATACACACGCTATCTTCTAACAAGTATATGTCAGTTAGAAGACAAAAAAAGAGAATTGTATATACATATGTATATGTTCATAAAAGAAAGAACAGACATTGACAAGAGTGTATACAGAAAGGAGAAGATAATAGAGTATGTGAATGTACAATATGCGGTTAGGTAATGAAGTGTATAGACGATAAAACAAACAGAAATATGGATTGATGAAGAGCATATACCATTGTTAGGACACTCACACACGTCATCTGATTTTAAAATGGTGCCCTGATTACATTTCTGCGTCTGTTTAGAAGAATTGTTGACCACTAAATTCACCTGATTTATATCCATTAGACTGCAATTTATGTAATAAACTAGTAAAAACAATGCATTGAGTTCATATGACAACATCGATAGAAGAAATAAAAATGTGATATAGTTTATTTTTCTCAGATTTATTTGAAAACCTATAACTAATATAATACATCGAATGATGATACAGATCAATAACTACAAATATGCTTATACTTTTCCATAAAAAACTCGTATAAGTTCACTACAAATCTGAAGAAATCTTTCGCAATTGAAAGTTGTTTCTTACGAACTTTAAAAACAAATATTTTATGAGAACTATGATTATGTACTTATCTGGTATGATATATTCTTAAAAAAAAAACTAATTTTTCTTTTGAACATTGTGAATTTGACCTTGGTTTGAAAAATAAATAATGTCTTCATCTTTATTTTTCTAACCGTGAATATTTTCTTTATTTCAAATATGAATAGAAAAAACAACATCAACACTTAGAATTTTTATTAACAAAAATTTTTTATTGATAAAAGTGCAATTCTTTAAAAACATTCTATTTTATTCAAAAAAAAAAAAAAATCAAACAATAATTTGATTTGTCCTCAAAACTATCTTAGGAAAAAACAAATCTCATTTTTGAATAAACATTATATTATAATAAAAAAGCTAAAATATCAATACAATATATTTTATTAAGAAGGTCGAAATATGTTCAATAGTCTCAATCTTCATATATTAATTTTAAACAATTATCATAGAAAATAATATTTAATGACATCTATTGTTCGATATATCATAAAAGATTTTCTATAATATATTTTTTTGCTATTCTTCATACTGTATTAAAAAAAAATTTTTTATTCAAATCCTATACATTCGAATACATGTTATCTGTATATTTAATAGTCATTACCAAGATAACAACATGAATCATGGTTGTCAAAGAATTCACTATTGGTTAAATTTTTTTTTTCATTCTTCTTTTACTTAATACAACCACTTAGTTTAAAAATCCAATTGTACCCTTTTTTTTTTAGTTTAGACAAGTAAAAAATGGATTCCGTCTGGTTTGATTTATAGTAGAAAATAATTAAAGGAAGAAAAAGATCTGATTAAATAATGAGTTCATTATCAGAACAAAAATATATTACATTAAGAAAACGTCTTGATCAATTTGGTTTTAAACAACCATTAGCTATTGAATCATTACCATTAGTTGAAAAACTTTTTCAAGCATTTATTCAAACAACTGAAGAACTTAAAAAAGCAAAAGAAGTAAAAAAAAAACAAATTTTTATTTTAAATAAAATATCATTCATTTATTTCTTTTTTTAATTAGCATCCATTTCCATCAAATCTTCCTTCAACTTCAACAAATCCAAATCCATCATCAACATCATATTCATCATCACATCCATATAAAAATGATAATGCTCGACTTGTTAAAGAAAATAATGATTTACATTTAGAATTACTTAAATATCGTGAACAACTTGATCATCATAATAAAGGTTTATTATTTTAAATTAAATATTTCATTTATTATTTTTTTAATAGAATTTAAAAATCAATTAAGAAAATTAGAACATGAAAATGCTGATTTAAGATTTTTAAATACTCAATATATTCATCGATTACGTTCATTAGAAAAAGAATCTCGTCAAAAAGATAATAAAATTTTAGAATTACAAGAAAAAAATTTTCAAGCTGTTGTTCAAACACCAGGTATATATATATATAAATATTATCTCAATAAAAAAAAAACAATAATATATAACATATTCTAGGCGGAAATAAACATACAATTCCATTTCGTCGTCAACGATTAGATATTGATGAAATGTTACCTGAATCATCATCATCACAACGAACATTTGCTCAACAATTACCTTATATTAATGATCCATATATTATTGATATTGTTAAAGTTACTGAAGATCGTGTAGCAGAATTAGAATTAGAATTACAACAACAAAAACAATATACAGATGAAATTGAAACAAAAATGGCAAATCTTAAATACCAGGTAAAAATAATATACATTTGATTATTTAAAAGAAAAATAATTTAATCAAAAATAAATTTACTTTATCATAAAGTATGTGATTTCTTATCTTAAGTAAATCATAATAATAAAAGATAAACTAAATCAATATCGATTTGTATTACGAAATCAAACGTAGACTTATATAACATTAAATATCGAAAAACAAAGAAAAAAAAAAATTTTTTTTTTTTATATTTATAGTAATAGACATAGTATTGCATTGCTTTTTTATGTTTATTGATACAACACATTCGATTTCAAAAAAAGAAAAGTTTCGTCATTCGTATGATATTGACAGAGTAAATGTTAGGAGATTTTTTAGCAAGATTATTTAGTAAGAGTAAGACACCTTGTGATTTGTTACTATGATTGTTATAATAAGAGAAAACCGCAAGTGAATACAACCAGTATTGTATACATTGGAAAGAAGCGAAGAAGAAGAAGAAGAAAGAACGAGAGAGAAGCCAATCTCTTTCTTTAACAATGTATCGTACTGTACTTTCATCTTTTATTTCAAGTGCAAAAAGAAAGTCGTAAATCGTAATGGAATGTATAGTTAAAAGAAGCAAAATTTTTTTTTTATTAACTAACATTTCATTTGAAGACAGGTTATAAGAGCATATAATTGATTCATTTTTATTTTTCTTTCTATCATAAAATGACAGTGTTTCGTTCATTTTTATACTATTGTAATCGCACACACTTGTCCTAGATATCTTTTCGATTATTATTTGTACACTTTATAAATTCATTTCGGTATATTTTTTTTTTCACTTTGTTATGCCACCGCAAGCCACAATTTTTTGTGTCTTTCATGGTCGTACTCTTCCGTGAATAATATAATAAACATATTCACACATATATATATTATTATTTGATTGAAGATGAAAAATGTTGTTTTGTTTAGAGATCTCATTTACTTTTTCTTTTTCTTTACAATTTTATATTTTTTTAAAAAACATATTAAAAATTTGTTTCATATCAATTCTCTTCATTTTTTCATACAACAAATTTCTATGTATGTAAATGTTGATAGAAAAGAAAGAAAACAAAAAGGAAAAAAAAAAAAACGATTTCAATACGTTTTTTTTTCTTCTTTTCAATTGTTTTGTTTTATATTTATATGTAGACAAAAAAAAAAAAAATTCGAAGGTGAACGAAAGAAGAAAACGTACAACAGATTCCCTTAGGGGGAATTTTTAGATAAGAGTTTGACATTCACTATTGTACAGGTGTGCGTGTGTGAAGAAACAGAAAGAGAAATATAAATATTGTAGGAGACATGTACTCCTCACGACGTTATGGTCCAATTAGTAATTTACACAATAATCATACTGTATCAACAATGATGAGAACGACGACATCATCATTGTCGTCAAATTATCCTCCTCGTCATACAGCACGATCAAAAACAAATTCGAACGGAACATGTTCATTTCGTTCATCTAGTATTAATCAGGTTTGTATTTAAAAAATAAGAAAAGTGATTTTAGTTTTTTAAACAAGAAGAAAACTTTCAAATGTGATTTAATCTTTTCTTTTTTTTTTTTTTGTATATTAAACATTATTTCTCATTTTGTAGGTTGAAAATCGTGATCGTGAAATTGAACGACTTCATCGTGTACTTGATGGTGGTCGTTCAGCTGATACTCTTTCACTTGAATCAAGATTAAAAAGTAATGAGAAGGTTATTGCTAATCAAAATGCACAAGTAAATAAAATGTTCATTTTTTAACAAATATTTTACTTTTCCTTTTTAAGATTGATTTTCTTCATGAAACAAATCGTGCATTAGAACGACGTCTTCAAGAATTAACAGAACTTAAACGTAATTTATCAGATAAACAATTTGAAGAACGTCTAAAAAATAATGATCTTCTCCGAGATCTTAAAGATATTGATCGTCTTGCAAGAAAAGTTCAAGCAGATAAAGAATATACTATTGATACAGCTGATAGAGAATTAAATGAAGCTAAAGTATTTCAAAGATTTTTCATGTTTTTTTTTTTTATAATTTATCTATTTAAGATTGAAATTCAATATAATCATCGAGAATTACAATCTCTTGATGCTAGAATTGCTAGTTTAACTAACGTATGTTTTCATTTATTTTTTTTTACAATCTTGTTTAAATAAATATTCTTGTTTTTTTTAAAGGATAAAAAGAATTTAATCGAAGAAATTGAAACATTAAAAAATCAATCTACTGAACGTGATAATGAAATTATTCGTTTACAAGAACTTCTTGAACGTATACAAAATGATAAAAATAAATTAAGTCGACGAGTTTCAAAACTTGTTCTTAATGGTAAAATGAAAAAATCTTAATCATATATTTAATCTTTTGTTTTTATGAAATGTGATATAAAATAAGTGGTTGAAGTGTACGGATAGAAAATTTACATTCCTCTTCTTTCTTACAGAATTAAGATTTTTTTTTATATAAAAATTATACTATACATAATAAAATAGACTGGTACTAACAATTATATCATATTTTATATTTTAATCCTATAATAATTATGCTAATAACTTTATTTTTCTCGTAGAAAAAGATCTTTTACAAGAATTACAAAAATGTCGTCGTACAACAAAAGCTCCAACACCAACAGCATCTGGTGTTTCATCAACAAAAAAACTTTCTCTACCAGCTCGACTTGATATTCATTTAAAAAATGTTGAAGATGAACGTGATATGTATAAAAATGAAACAGAAATTTTACAAAAATTACTCAATGAGCGTTTACGTGGTGTATCATCATCATCATCACCATCTGCTTCACGTCTACGTGGTCGTTCATTATCACCAACACCTGGTATACGTTCAACAGTTCGTCGTGATATGGCAACATCACCTGTTACACATATTAGTAAACGATCAGCAAGTAATGGTAGTATGTCACCTACACGTTGTACTGTATGTGGAATTAATCGACATCGATCATCTCCAACAAAGGTAATGAAAAAAGTCAAACATATGTTTATTTATATCGATTTATTATTTATTTGAAAAGGATTTGAGTTCATATGAAACTCAATTAAAAAATCTTGAAGAAGAACGTGATCGATTTCGAAGAGAACTTAATAAATATAAACGATCATCAAAAGAAAAAGTAAGTTTTATCAAAGAAAAAAAAAATATCTTGCTGTGACAAATAGAAATATATATAAAAATTAAAAAATATTTTTTCTAATTTTCATGAATGAGTTCACGTAATAAAAATATTCATGACTTACTTTGATTCATTATCATTTTTTTTCTATTTACGAAGAAAATAAAACAGGCATGATATTTGATTGTATACAAGTAATTTATAGATGTCTATTATCATTTAAACAGAACAACAGTTTAGCTATCTTATCATTTTCGAGAACAATCTTTAGATGGAGAAAAAATGTGTCATAAAAAAGAATATGTAAAGATTTCTATTAATATTTTCTCTAAAGTTTTATTTAATAAATTTCAAATAAACTGTCCATATTTATCAAGAAGTTGAGACTAATCCAACAAATTTTTCTCTATCACTAAAGCAAAATATATTGATCTTTATTTTGTTGCAATAAAAATCTACATTTAATTCTGACCTGTAACTTTAGATCATATAACAATTGAGATTGTACTTTGTAAGAAGCATATAAAAAAAAATGAAAACAATGAAGATTAAAACTTGCTCTCAATACGATTTATCAAAGAAGAATCAGCTGATAATAATTCTTACAACTGAGATGAAAATATTTAATGCAATACAATGTATGCATCTGTGATCTAGAAACTTGCTTGAATTTCTATCAGAAAAATCCATATCTCGAAATGATACAAATAATTTTTGAATCTATAATATACGATTTCATTCATTTTCAGTCTGCTAAATCGCCAAGTATTATAATCAAAATCGATAATGAAACTTATCGATAGAATAGGATCATTTTAAAGTAAAAATTTTTATCGTTTGATACGATTTGATGTCGATTCGCACTATATTTAAGCAATCCTTTGTGATTTTTTGCTCCTTTTGATTAGCGGATGTACATATCTCAATTCATTATATTTGGTGATAAATGAAAATGAAATTTTATAATCGAATCTATACCATTCATTTTCTAATCTTCAAAATGAATTTTTATTTCCTTATAGAAAGTTGTTTAAAAACAAAAAAAAAGAAATTTTTGGTCTACTCTATTATTTAATATAATATACAAAACTTTATACAATAAGAAATTGTTAATATTTGTAGGATACGGATGAAACTCAATTGTCTAAAGTTATGCGAGAAAAAGAAGATTTACAATTATTATTAAATAAATTTGAACGTCATATGGCAGAAGTATGAAATAAAAATGTATTAATTAATTTATTTTATTTTATAAAATTAGATTCAAGGCAATATAAAAGTTCTTACAAATGAACGAGATAATTTAAATGTTCTTTATGAACAAGTTTGTTAAATTTATTAATTTATTTTAAAATAATAAAATAAAAATTTTTATTTAAGACAAAAGAAGAATTACAAAGAGCTCGTCATGATCTTCTTCAAAATGTTCAAACACCTAAAGTTTCTCTTGCTGCTCAAACAATTTTACGTAAAGTTGAAAATGAACGTGATGCTGGTTAGTTTTATTTTCTTATAAAATATTTTTTTTTTTTAATTTTATTTCTATTAGCAATTGTTGAAGCACGTACAGCTACAAATGAACGTGATTCATTACGAGAACGTTTACGAGTAAAAACAAAACAAAAAAAATCTTTAATGTATTTATGTATTTATTTATATTTTAGATTGCAACAGATACTGGATTAAATGATCGTGCAAGATATGAACAAAATATTGAAGATCTTCAAATTGAAATTCGAAAAGTAAATTATTATTTATAGAAATTTTATTTTATTTTTTTCTTTATAAAGATTGATAATGATCGTGAAGATATTCTTCAACAAAATCATTTATTACGTGAACAAATAAAAGATTTTGAAAATAAACTTGATGAACAATCATTTACAATTTCACAATTAAATCAAGAATTAAATGATCAAAAAACAACATCATCACAATTAAGATATTTATCTGAAGAAGCTGAACGTCTTGTACAAGAAAATCAAAGACAATTAAGTTTAAAAAAAGAAGAACTTAGATCACAAGAAGATAAAACATTAAGACTTGAAAAAAAACTTTGTATGAATTAAATTTATTTATTTCATTTCATTTTTTAATAATAATTTTTTTATTTTAGATGATTTACAAGAAACAAATAAAGATATTAAAGATGATTTTCATGTTGTTCGAACAACTGTTCAAACACTTGATAAAGAAAAAGATCGTTTATGTAGTGAATTAGATTTAAAAGCTGAAGAAAATTTACATTTAATACAAGAAATTAATTCTAAAACACGTCGTATTGAAGAACTTAATATGATGATAGCAGAATTAGAAGCTGCATTAGAGTAAATATTTTCTTTTTTTTTTCTATAATTTAATAAATTTTTTTTTTTTCTTTTTATTTTAGTCGTTCAAAAGATGATACAAAACAAAAATTAAAAGAAATAACAAGTATGAGAATGCAACTTGATCGAAATCTTGAAGAATTAAATGAATATCGACGTAAACTTGATCTTGGTATACGAGATAATAAACGTTTACAAGATGATCTTTTAACTGTTACACGCGAAAATCAAGTAATCTCAAATATTAAGAATAATAAATTCAATTTTAAAATGTTTATTTTACTCTTTAGACACTTCATCAAGAACTTGAACATGCTATTAATGATAAAGAAAATCTTAAATTACAAGTTCAAGAATATATTAAAGAAGTAGGAAATTGTGAAAATGTTATTGCACAAAAAGTAAATAAAAAAAAAATTTTTTCTTATTAAATATAATTTCTATTAAAATATTTTAAGGAAAATGATCGAACAACATTATTTGAACAATATCGAGAAGCAACAAATGAATTAACTCGTGCAAAATTAACATTAGCTGATATGGAATCTCAAGCAGCTAATCTTAAACAAGAATTACAAATAAAATCAGCTGATATGAAACGATTTACAGAACGTATTGATTATCTTGAACGAGAACTTCAACAAGTATTTAACAAAAAAAAAACCAATAAGACATATTTATTTATTTATTATTCTTTTAGCATTTATCTGTAGGTCAAGAATATGAACTTCAATTATCAAATATGAATCGTTCATTACAACGTAATGAAGAAATAATAAAAAAATTACAACTTGATAAACAAACATATGCAAATGAAATATCAAATATTCGTGATCTTAATTCAACTGTTGAAACAAAAAAAGAACAAATTATTCGACAATTAACTGGAAAAGAAATTGAAAATGAACAATTATTAGCTGCTTTAAGTGATTTAAAAATTGAAATTGATATGTTACGTACACAAATAGGAAATGAAAAAGCTATGGTACAAAGTTTAGAAGAAATAATTAGTTCATCAAGAGAAAAAGAATTTCAATCACAAATACAAGCACAAGAAAGAGATTCAGAATTACATTTAATTAAAGATCGTGCAAATATGAATGATGTTAAAGTGTAAGAAATTAATTAGATTTTGTTTGTTTTTTATTGAAAATAATAAATTATTTTTTTTAGACAAAGTCAAAGTAAAGAAATTGCAGCATTACGTGCACAAATTATTGGATTAGAAACAGATAATGATAGACTTAAACGACAATTAACAAGTGAAAGATTTGAACGGTAAATAAAAACTTTCTTTTTTTTTTTTTTGAATAAAAATTTATTTTATTATTTCTTTTTACAGTGAAAAAGCAGCTCAAGATTTACGAAAATTAACTGATCTTACATCACATATTGATTATGAATCACGATATCGTAGTACATCAACTGTTACAACGTAAATAAAAAAATTTTTCCGTATTAACTATATAAATAATTTGTTAATTTAATTAAATTTTTCCAGTACAAATGCTCATCGATCACCATCAAGAAATTATTCTCCATCACATTCGGAAGTTGCTCAAACATCACCAACAAAAGTAAGATATAATTAGATATTTATCTTTGTTTAACATTTCTAATATTATTTCTTGACATCTCTAACTTTGTGTGTATTATGTGTATAAAGATTTCAATATCATTGAAAGTTTCTGAACGTGATAAAAATCATGAAACATCTTCAAAAACCGACGATAATATCAATACCAATAACAATAATTCTAACGATGATACTGTGGGTTATTAAATATAAATTAATATTGCTCTTTATCTTTTGATCTTGCTTAGTTTGATTGATTGATTGATTTATTTTCTTTGAAAGTATTTTTTATATTTATTTATCTAATTTTTTCTTTTTCAGGGAGTTGATCGATCATGTAGTTTATGTGTTGATACAACACCATGAAGTATCATTATATCTTATCCGTCCAATAATGAATGCCTTATCTTGATCATATCACAAATTCTTCTTCTGTTTTTTTTTTAATATTTGCTGTGTATTTGTGTGTGTGTCTCTTAGCAATTCTTTTTTTTTTTTTTTCTTCTATGATCACTTAAGAACAAGTGTTGTTTTTGCTAAACGCTTGCGCTTCTCTTTCTCTCTCTCTGTGTGTATTTTTTAGACAATAGCCAGGAATAAAAAAATCACAAAGAAAAGCTCAATTCTAAATTGAAAAAAAAAGACAAATGAGTTTGAATATTATTTTCTTCAATCTTTTTTTTTCTTATGTTTAATGTAGATTTGTGAAAGAAATATATATATACATATATTAATTTTTTCTCTCTTTTTTTATCTTCTTAATGTTGATGAAAAAAAAAAAACTTTTCGCTTTTTTTTTTTTTGGAACAAAATAAATAAAGAATTAAATGTTTGTTTTTTTATTTTCAATTTAATCATTTGCTTCACGACGATGAAGTCGATGAAGAAATTCATGTATACGATGTGGTTGAACTTGCATTTCACCACGTTGTAAAATTTGTTGTAACATTTGAGCTACTTTTTTCGAATTTCGACGATTTAATAAATGATTATCATTATTATCCTCGATTGATGATGAAAATGTATCGTCATTAAATGCTTGATTCAACTATAAATAAAAAAAAATGTGTTTTTTGTTTTCTAAAAAGAAATTTCTTTTACTTGAATAATAATTATTGATATACATAACCAAACGAGACAATAACGAAAGCATTGGGATGAATATGAATAATGGGCCATTGTTTGCTTTTTTATTTTTCAACTAAAAAAAGAAAATAACTTACTTATAAACTCCTCGTTTGTAAGTAAAATGAAATAAAAATAAAATATGCATTAGTTTGGCTTGTTTTTCTCTATTTTTTTCACGATTTGCGTCGGTTGTTAAAAGTGATTAATGTATTAACCAAGTTTTTTGACTAAATTATCCATTCTTTTCTTCTTTTTTTTCCAGACAAACACGCAAGTCTTTTTAAGAGTATAAGGTTAAAGAGTCAAATTAAACAACTATCTTTTAATTTACATTTCTTTACTATATATGAAAATTTTTTTATTTTTGTAGACTTACAAGGATAGTTTGAGAAAAAAAAAAAAGAAATTGCTTACTCTAATGTATTGTGCCCAATTGCGTTTGATAGAAGATGATCACATATGACCTTACGAGTTAGAATAAAAAATAAACCTCTAATTATATTAAGAACGGAAAAAGAAACAGTCATATATCTTTTTTTTCTTTTATAATATTTACTGGACTACGAAAATAGATGAAAAAAAAAAAAAAAAGAAAATGAATTCTTCGTTACTATCTGATAGTAATCAACCGGGTCAATTCTCAATGGAAAACATTAATATTGTTTCTATTACTATTTGCGCGTTTTCTGGATCATAATATCTCTGATCAATATTTTGTTATACGAAGAATTATTTATACTGAATAAAAAAGAAAACTCGAGGCTTTTAAACAACAGAAAAATAAACGGAAGTTTTTATGTTACTATTGAGTATAATATTTTTTTTTTCAAAAATTCAATCAATCATTTTTCTCTCTTCATACAATGTGACGAGTAGATTCATTTTAAATTCAATTATACTCATATAAAATATTTTCCACTTTTTTTATTTGAAATAAAATTTTATTATTGTGAATTTTTATTTTGTTAAATTAATTTATTGTTATTTCCGATTGAATGCTATTTATGTCAATAATGAAATAAAAATTTAAAAAAAAATACTATTCTAGTCTATAAAATATTTTATTTAAACAAACATTTATTTGTTTTTATACAAAATCTTCATCTTGTTAGAAGAGGATCAATATACTTGAACTGTCATATATCATAATCATTTATTTTCATCAAAAGGTCAAGTATATTTTCATGTGGTAGTCAGATGTATAAAACAAAAAACATATTGATGTCAAACTTTATCATTTTTTCCGGAGGGAACAATATGGTTCATCTCATGGTTATTCAAATATCAAATATTCTACATTAAATATTTGCAATAATATAAAAAAAGAGATCATAATCATATGTGAATAAAAAATTCTAATAATTTTATATTTGATGTATATATATTTATTACATCTACTTAACATATATATGTATAACGGATTGAAAAGGTCAAATTAATCAAAAGATATTATCATAATTTCTTTTTTTCTATTTAAATATATACAAAATATATATATATATATGGAAAGCGTGTTCTCTTATTTGTCGGACATACATACACACATATTCTAGACTAGTACGATCATTCAGTCAATCCGATTTATAATTAGCTAGTCTGCTCAATCGATCAGACTATAATCCTGTATATATGATGAACGAAATACAATCACAGAAAGAAAGAAGAGTGATCGGTCGATCGACTGGACGATCAATACAGATGTGCACTTGGTAGATGCATTCATTTATAAGCACCAGTACCATTATATGGGAAAAAAAAGAAGGCAAAGAGAGCAAATGCGAGAAAAGTGTTCATTAGACAGAAAAAAGAGACGAGCGGGCATATATCAATGATGTTATCAGTCAGTTTATTCATTCAGTAAAGGAATGGTACGGGTTAAATTTATTAGTCTTTCTCGTATTTGGTATACAATAATTGTTGTAATAATTCATTTAATACTTGTATATTATGGTATAAAACAATGTTATTTTAATGATAGTTTATTATGGTCAAAATCATCTTTTTCATCATCAAAATTTGAATTATTAATACAAAAAATTTGTCTTTTAACATCATTTATTCTTCTTTTTATTTTTATTTATCCAGCTTTATTTAAAATACGAAATTTATCAAATGATAATGAACAATTAACAATCAATGATTTAAATAAAAATCATATAACAAAAACTAAAACATCATTATGTACTAGTTTATGGCATCATTGTTTTTCATTAAGTAGTACTCTACACTTAATTATGAGCTTTCTTATTATTATATCAAGTGTATTAATTGATGCTAAACAAATTATGATTGGAATAAAAGATTCAGGTATAAATTAATTTTTAATAAGAAATCTATATTTGATAGAGTAATTAAGATAACGCATGAAATGAACATTAATTCAATGAGTCTCGTTAAAGAACGTTAAGCTCTAATAGATATAATCAAAGAAATTCCACTGTTGCGATTATCGTTATTACTCTAGAGAAGTGCGTTACTAATCAGGTGATTAAAGAGAAGAAACATTAGCCAAATGATCGATGGTATATATGATGTCTCATAGCATTTACGATAATGCTTTAAGAAGATCTTCTTTCCAAGGTTTCTTGACAGTAGCAGTTTAGCGAAAATAAAGCACTGTATTAAAATTTTCAAGAAGTTTTAATAAACTATGAATTCATTGTGTACCACATAGTCAAGTTATAGAAAATGATATCTAGTTCTTTCGATCATTTTTTGGACGGGTATGATGAGTTGTTATTCGTGTAAAATGAACAGGACGTAAAAAGATAATTTGAATAATTTATTTGGCATATAAATAAAGAGATGATACAATTAACAACTCATTCATATCTGTCAAAAAGAAAAGATCTAAAGAACTAGATATCACTTTCTATAATTTGATTACGTGAGATAATGAATTCATAATTCATCAAAACATCGTGAAAAGAGGATACTGGTTGATTTGTGATTATAGAGCGAATATGAACTATTAGAAATGATCAATGCCTTTAAATATAATTGATGTCTAAAGAATTCGATAAATAATATGAATATATCGTTTATTAAATATTTATATTTAGCATTATTATGGCGTACTGATTTTGATCTACTTTTTGATTGGTCACCACCTCCATTTTCAATATCTTCTATTACAAATATGACTTCATCATCTTTATCATTTTCAATTGATTCTTATACACGTTTAAGTATATTAAACTTTCTATTTGCTTCATTTATTTGTATTCTACGTGAACCTTATGTATTTTGGTCCATATCAAAAATGTTTTCAATAATTTATTCATTTGCACTTGCACTTAATGTTTTACAATGGTGTTTAATGTATAGTGCATTTCAATTATTATTAAAAAATATTTGTTTTAATACAATTGAATCTACACAAAATATTGGTTATTTACTTCTTCATCAACCATATACAACATTTTTTCTTTATTTATTACTTGAATTTCTTATTTATATATCATCAATAACATTTTATTATTATGCATATAATCGTTTTAAATATCATGAAAATTTTAATTGTAAAACATCATGTTATGATCGTTGTTCACATTATTGTCCAAGTTTAATAGCAATTATTATTTTATTATTATATACATCATGTAAAATGCCACTTGTACATGATATATTTTTACTTTATATTCAAACACGTTTACGTATATTATTTATAACATTTATTTTTGAAATAATTCATGTTTTACTTATTCTTGCATTATGGATTTATTTAACAACAAAAATTGATTGGCATTTAAAAACTCAAATAAAAGAACAAGAATTATTATCAAAATCCAATCATGGTTTAACAGTAAAAAATACACCAATACAACCAACAGCAATATCTTTACCAGAATTAAATGGTAATTATTCATCAGCAGATAAAACATCACGAAGATTATCAGATAATTTGTATCAAAAACCATATGAAAAAATACGAATTTTTCAATCAGAAATTTATTATCGTAATCGTCCAAAAAATTGGAGTTTACCATTAAATCAACAACCAACAATGATGGCTGAATTTGATAATGATGATGATGAAAATGATATTGTTATTCGTTCACCATCATATCCAATAAATCAAACTAATCATAATAATGAAATACAATATCGAGATGCTATAAGAAAAACTGTTTCAAATCTTTATAAACTTCCAGCAATAAATAATGAAGAAAATTCAACAAAAGCAATTTTATTACGAAATAATACACCACCTATACCACCTGTAAAACGTTTTACGCAAGAACAAGTAGAAGCAGCAAGAATTCGAGCTCAAAAAATGATTATTCAACAGCAAAGACCATCAGAATATATGCAACATCATCGTTCAGCAACGTTACTCATTAGCCAAGTTTGATGTTTGTTGTTTTTTTTATACTTTATATAAATAAATTGATTTTTTATCAAATTAGTTGAATAAGTCTTCAGTTAGTTATTGATCACTATTGTGTAAATGAACAATAATAGAGAATTGAGACGATCTATTTTTTGTAGTAATACAAAAAAAAATATCAAAGTACTAGCAAAGAAGAGTAAATAATTTTTAAACAAATTTTGAATTATATAACCTGTTTAACGATTATTATCATCTGGGTCGGAACTTATTTTCGTGTATCTTCGTAGTTTAAATTATTCAATGATATTGTTTCTGGCAGTAGAGCATCTGTATAGCATCAATCAATTGAAATAGAAGACAATTCCTTCCATATTATATAGTTGTTTGTTATTGTTCCAATTATATGTTTGACATGAAGTCAAACAAAGCTAGTTTGACGTAATAAAAGGAAGTAAATACCAGTTACATAGCAACGCATTCTTGGGGAATAATAAAAAATAGTACTTTAAATTTTAAAAAAAAGCGACAGTATAAACTAATCAAATAAAAATTTTCATAGCTATTTACAGCTGAATGCTGTTTGAACCAATGTATACAGCTCTCAAATTACTTAAATAATTGATTCTTTCTTTTTATTGTATGGTTAACTTGATAAAATCTGTATATTTCATTTGTTCGTGAATAGTTAAAATGAACTCATCTTGTACAATAAAATATTGTTTTCGAACGGTTAAAAACTGATCGCTCAAAACGTTGTTCATTATAAATATAAAAACGACGAATGTAAAATAAACTCTTCTTTAAAACTTGTAGAGCTATTCAGACAGTGTCTTATGGTATATTTTGTTTGTTTTTTGCCAACATATTAAGCGATTGAATATTGAAGTAGAAAGTATAGCCATATAATCTGCCTCAATTGTTAGTCAAATCTCAAACAATAACATTTCTTTATCATCACTTAAAAAAAGAAAAATTTTCAAGCCTTCTATAATGAAAGTAGGATATCTGGGCCACTAGTTTTGGATTAGTTCTATTGTTCAAACGTGTTTTTTCAAAACAACACATAGAATGCAGACTTATTTTACCTGTTTTGATTTGAATGTTTGCAAATAAACTGTGATTCTCATGTACAGAATGCTTAAGAAATGTGGTTCAACATAGTCTTAATCGTTTATTTTCTATCTCGATCGTAAATACCTTCACAAAGATCCTATTTTAGATATGTTTGATTAGTACTACCGTTTTATTGTAGTTTAAACAGTTCTGATTTTAATTTCCGAAACAAAATATGACGATAGATTAATGAATGTTTGTCAGTAGTATCCAGTAGGTTGGCTTCGAATTGGTCTAGAATGGAGAAACAAGATATTTTTATAGATGATTAATCATGTCTTTTATCTATTTACTTACCCTGGATCAGCAACACCATCCACTCCTGTTTGAGGACAAAAGCATGGAATTCCACAGAAACAACAACCATCGGGACCCGCTCCACAACAGACCTACAGCATATATACAAAAAAAAATGTAGTCACATATAAAAATACTCACTGGTATACATATAAACATTGGAAGATAGTTGTTTGATCAATTAAGTAAATGCCTGATTTTCACTCTTCTTTACTAAATATTTATATATTTTCTTCTGCAAACAATTGATGTGCATATGCTATTGCATCGCACAGGTAAATATCAAAAATTATCGGTTAAACGCTATTTTTATTTTCTTTATGAATCATGTTCTTTTCGTTGTGAATCAGAGAGACGGCAGAATATATATATTGAGTATTAGAAATTTTGAATGTATCTAAAACTATTTGTGATCATATTTTGATTAAGTTGAAATCTTTATTGAAGAAAAGAACTTATATATTTATGCTAAAAGTAGATAATACTTTCATTGACAAACTAATGAAGCACATGTCTAAGGGTCACATTTACCAGTCAAACAAGGATCGTATTCTTTTTCTTTTAGCTTATGTATTCAGTTTTCACTATGATAAATACATGATGCGTCATTTAATGATTGAAGAATCACATCATGCGTATCGATAAACACCCTTACATGAATATTATTTTTTCTCTACGCAAAAAAAAGAATAAGAAGGGTTGTTGAGGTTCGTTTGTTTATTGAATGTAGGCCTTCTGAAACAATGTATTCAAATGACCTGAATTTATTTGCTTAAAATTTGTTAACCGTGACCAAAGTTATGCATCTTGTTTATATATATATTTTTATTGTCTGGAAAATTCATTCAATAAATCTAGCAAAAAATGACTAAATGCATCTATTATGTTTCTTTTTTTCTGCTTATCATTGGTCGCTTAACTGCTCGACTTTTAATACTGTGCGAAAAAGAAAGAATTGACAACTCTGATTTAATATACAAGAGCACAGATATTCTGTTTAATATACAATTTACTCTTCCATGCCGTGACAAACATTTCCAAATAAACATATGAATTCATTCCGCTTTTTACGAATCATAAAAGAAAAATGTTATGCAGTTTGTTATACTTTTATTGTGCTTTCGTATTCTCTTTGTATTCGAACTACGAAAATATGTTTTTTTCTTCTTAGATAAAACATAATACTAAGCGAAAAACGCACGTGATCATTACACTTTTAACCTCTATTGACATGATTATATGCAAAGTCAGAACTAGTTTTACTCGATATCAAAAAAGTTGTTTCAAGGTTTTATATAAAAGTATTAATACTATCACATTGATTGCAAAGTTTTATCAACTACATCCAGCTTTTCCTTCCAAAAAGATCGCATAATTTGTATGCATTAGAAGCATAGTATTTCTCCTATTAATTTCAATTTTTTTCTGAATGTTATGGCTATTTTTGTTATTCGATCCTCAAGAGGGAACAGTGAACATTGAAAATTTATTAAACAATAAAAACATTTTTCTTTTACAAGATTTTCTCTACTAAAATATATGTAAAACCTTGATGGTCATAAAAACAACTTTGGAAAACGACATAAAAAAATCAAATAAAATTGTTAATACACATTAATAGTATAATTCTGCATTGAACTTGCTGCGAAAGAGTATAATTCATTTTGAATGGATTGTACTCAAAGCTACGTTGTAATAATTCAACCTTGAATCAGTTTAATCAATAAACTAAGAATAAAAAGTGTAACTTACTTATATTTTGTTACATGTAGTATATATAATTGGAATCACACACTTGTCCGATAATAAAACAATTACCTAGATAGAAACATAACAAATCAAGTTAAATCCGAAAGTAAATAATAAGATGCATAAACATAACCAAGCATTAAACTCATCTGAAACGAATAAATTTAGAGTAAATAGATCAAAGCAATGGGTTCATTTATATACAGTTTTTTAGATGGAAGTCAAACACATATGATCATATAAAAGAATCAAATTTCGAGAAGGAAAAAAGATTAAGGGTACCCCCTCTTTACGTTAGAGCTTTTTTAAAAAATGATTTTTTTATTTATGGGCTTCTAAGATGGTCCAAATGATAGCCCTTCGATCGCCATTTGAACGAGTTTAGTCGGACTTGCCATTAATTTTTCTTTTCATGTTTACGGAACGCTTATTTTTCAAAAATTGTCAAAATTTCATTATCTGATGAAAACAATAAAAAAGAAAAGATGTTTTACTTCATTTTTACACTAGCCATAGAATGTAAGAGGTATTATTATTTTTTCGTTCTGTCAAGAAGCATGCACCCGAGCGGCTTTGCTAGGGGCGTGGAGAACAATTGCCCCATCCGAAAAATTTCCATAGGAGCAATAAGACTTTATTGCCCAGACATTCTAAACGCTCTTTGCACAATTATGCTTCCATCTATGGAGATGTAGAACTATAAAATATTTACCAATTACTTCCCTCTGCTGTCGGAAAACTTTTGAGAGAACAAAAAGGTCTTCACAGTCCATTCCTTTTTC
The DNA here is from genome assembly GCA_022393335.1 of Macrotrachela quadricornifera. NCBI lineage: Eukaryota > Metazoa > Rotifera > Eurotatoria > Philodinida > Philodinidae > Macrotrachela > Macrotrachela quadricornifera. The sequence continues at coordinate 88,018 of JAJEKB010021268.1, read as the reverse complement.
AGTTTCGTCGCTAATTTTTTTTTATCATCAGTGCAAAATTAGGAATTTGCACTTTGTTGAAGATTTATGGAAAGCAAATTATTCTAGTATCTCTCCAAAAATATTAACAGAATGTATTTTCACCCACCAATATCGAAGAGTCTATAAAATTTCTCACAAAATAGTTGGTTTAGGTCTCTTTCGAACGGCTATGTATTCCAGGAACTATTTTCGTTCACCAAAAGGAATTTTGCTATACAATTTTCAAAATAATTATTTCTTTATTGAACCAGTTAAATCCTTACTCTGTAAGACGATCATAATTATTTTCACAATCTTCATCAACTAAAATAAGAGATTTGCATTTTAGTCATGATCGTATTCACCTTTTATAATAAAAATTATCGGTATAGCCATTTTCTACGATTAAGTTTTATGGAATTAACATATTTCATCGTCGGCCTTGAGATGATTTGTCTTTCGTCCAAAACAAATATTTCCGCTTCAGTTTTTTGCTTTAAAATTTCTGTCTTCTATGACGGAGTATTTTGTCATTAAAAAGTTGTGAATTATGATACAAAAGATTCGCTGTGTAGCACTTTTGAAAGATCGAGTAGCAGATACTTCGAAGAAAAATTTATAGGCATGCAAGAAGCGTTAACCACTTTATAAAATATGGATAATAGATTTTTACCATCCACTTTAATGTTCTCTACGCGTAACCTAGGTTAAAACGTTTTATGCATGTAATACTGATATAAAAGACATCGTTTTTGCGCAATCAGGGCTCAAAAGTAACACTGCATAAAGAAAACCAACAGGAATATTTGAATAAACTCTTGTTCTATTAAAAAAGATTACCACTTTTTAACTGGCATTTAATTTCCCATGGAATTCTTGTCAGTTTGAGGATGTGTTCTCTAATTTTAATATAAAATATAGCCAGAAGTGCCCTGAAGTTTCACATTGTGGGAGAGAAAGAAGTATCGATTTTTTTGAAAACTTTTAGAAATTACTCACAATTTTCTGACATTTTCAAAAAGTTCTTTTAAAAATTTTCGAAAACTATCAGGCGAAGACGAAATTACCAATTGTTTAAGATTATCCACACTGTTAAAGAAATAGGTGTTCTACCAAATTTTGAAGGTTTTGGTACTGTTTTACGAAATGATTTTAAGTTCTGTGGCATGAAAATCGTTTCGTAATTTTCATACAGAACCTTTTTAGTTCCCAAAAATTGTAGAGAGTTTCGATGTTTTACTACAAAACTCTGTAGAAGTTCCGTGCATCCCGTACTAAACTTATCTTTTGGGTAAAACCCTTGACAATTCCGTATAATTACTACGAAATCATATATAGCTTCGTAAAAATTATACGGAACCTCTAGATGCTCTACGAAACTGCCAACGATTTCGTAACATGTATAGTGAATCTTTAGATAACTGGAGAAACTGTTTATGGGTTCGTATAAGATATACGAAACCATTGATAGTATCGAAAGCGTTCAGAAGGTTTCATGTAGCATATGCGAAACCGCTGACAACTTTGGAAAGCTTCAGAAGGTTTCATACACTTTATCCAAAACTTCGTGTAGTTTCAGAAATCATTTAAAAGTTCCGTATATTTTACGTGAAAACCTTGATGTATCTGTAACCGATTCAAAGATTTGGAATATCATATGCGAAACCTCGAATAGTCCTACAATTCATCGGAAGATTACATGCATTACCTACGAAATCTTTGATGGTTTGGTGGGTCGTTCAGAGATTTCTTATACTCTTCGCAAAATCCTTCATATTTTCGGAATTCATCTAAAAGTTTGGTATATTTTCTGCCAAATCCTTTAGAGCGTTATGGATCATCTAATGGTTCCTTATGTTTCTTTGCAAAATTATTGAATGTTTCGTATATTTCTCGTAATCTTCAATAGTTCCAAAGCTCATCTAAACGTTTCGTACACTTTCCACTAGATCCTTCATGATACCATGGTTCAACTAGAGGTTCGGTATATTTTCTGCGAAATTTCTCTGACTTTTAAAGCTCATCTATAGGTTTGGTAAAAGTTCTACGAAACCTTTCATAGGTTGGTGCCGAACTACATGTCTATTATTCATTCACTGTTTTATTTTGTGGCCTTACTGTGTATATAAATGACTGAGTTAATGCATGGCAGTCATTTTAATGTACTTCAAGGATAATTGTCTTTTTATCACTATTCCTATATTTTGAGCAATCATCTTCATTGCTTAAAGCAACTGAATAGATACGAATCTTGATAGACGAACGGTTATCTCAATTAATTAATTCATTTAATTAAACTTTGGTTACTGTGTATTGGATGACTTGATCGGTAAGTATCATCTTATAAAACAAAGTATATTTTTTTCGATGAATCTTATATTATAGATTGACCAACAAAAACAAGATCACGCGTAAGTATGATTTTATAGATTAAATTAATTTTTTTTTATTATAGGTTTATCCAAATATCAATTGAGAAAGTTTTATTATATAAAATAACATACTTTGATTTTTCTCATTATAAATTGATTCAATATCAAAATCAGAAGTAACTTTGATTCTACTAAATAAAACAAATTCATCTATATCTCTATTTTAGGTTCATTAAGATAATGATGAAATAAATTTAATTTTCTAAAAAGGATTAAATGTATTTATATGTTTGTTAGAGATCGCTTCAAAGATCAAAATCCTGGAGTAAGTTTAATTTCATGAAGTAAAATAAATCTGTTTGTATCTATATATTTAGGTTGATGTAAATATAAAAGTAAGGGTAAGTTTGATCTTATAAAATATACTAATCATATATTTCTCTATTATAGACTAATCCAAAGATCCAAGTCATTGGGTGACTTTCGGTTTACAGAAAAACTAAGCTTAATCTTTTTTCTCTATAGATTGACTGTGGCAGTCAAGATACACTAGACGTTTGGCTTAATTATTTAACTGTCGGCGACGTGTAAATACATGTGCACATGTATTTATACGTCATCGATAGTTAAAGGATAAAATAGGTAGTCATGGTTTGGCACAAAAGCACCTATGCGAAACCTTAGTTTTAAATCTGATTCGGGTTCAGTACGAAATCTTTTATACGAAACCTTTTTGACTTTTTTTCTGTCAAGGCTCGGTACCGAACCTTGTGTACGAAACCGTTTTATCGCGAAACCGAACAAGGTTCGGAAGATTTACCCGCGGTCAGATCCGTTTTTTCTACAGTCTAGGCTATGGAAACTTATATTTGAATTTCATTTCATAAATTATTTATTAGAATCAAATAAATCATACAAAACAACTGTTACAAGAAAACAGTAAGAGAAAAAAAAATAATATTAATTAAGTGCAAATAAATTATTTAAATCAACAAATAAATATAAAAATTATCTAATTTAAATACAGATCAACTAATTTACCATTATTTCCGGAATTTCCTCTCTTATGTTTTGATGGAAATCGTTCTACTTCATTATTTTAAATGTAATTAACATAATGTTTACGTAAAAACGTTTGATCATTAAATAACGATGATGGACTATCTTCATAGCAAAGACATGTAGCAAAAGCCAATGAAAACAGCCCATAATCGTTTCCTCCAACTTATTGTTCTACATTTTCAATCGATAACATAAATTTTCTTCATTCGATAATATATCTTGAAAATATTTAATTAATGATTCTTTTGGGAACGACAGAGAATCGTAAATTTTTCAATTATTATCAATGCCTATCTTGGCCATCGTTAACCGCTGATTGTTGTTTGAATTAAAAATTAAGAGAGACCCCCATGTAAAGTAAAAATCATACGAAATGATGAAAAATCGATTATAATGGCATGATTTTCACCAGACTTTAGTCGAATTTTTCAGCCTTAAAAGGCAGATTTTCTCCATTTAATCTGTTCTAATCAATTATAATCGATCAAAACATTTTAAATGGAAAAAATCTGTCTTTCAAGGCTGAAAAATTTGACTAAAGTCTGGTGAAAATCATGCCATTATAATCGATTTCTGATCCGATTTTTAATCATCTCGTATGGTTTTGAATTTACATGGATAGTACCAATTTTCTTGTGTAATATTCTTCATTTATTATATGAAGATGTATTCGCATTGATCAATATTTTGCATAAGATGTAGACTTCCTTTCTTTCGTCTAGTTTTCTTTTTCTTAGGAAGGAGTAATTCTTGTAAATTCTTTCATCTGTAGGATGATTATATTTTAAGTTTTTAACATTCATAAAAACAATTTTATTAATTTTCGTATCGTGCTTTATTTAAAAAGAAAATTTGCAATCAATTCGTGCTGACGCTTGATTTGGTCTAGAATCATCATTTATATTTCTTCTTACAAGAGCATTATGATGACAAACATACTTCACATATTCATAACGAAAATGATCAAAGAATTCCTTCATTGTTTTTTCATTATAAGTGTTCGATGAACGTTTAATATGCATCGACTGACGATTATGATTGTCCTAAAGAATGAATTGTTCTTCAAAATCACTCCAGTTATCGAATTGTTTCATCAAAAATGAATCTTTATCTTCTTGCATATTTTGTTTGAAAATCTAAGTTAGAAGAATTATCAATATTTAAATACTATATCGAGATTTTAAAAGTATTTGCTAATATGAAAATACAATTGAATAAATAGAATTAAACAATTTGAAGGATAATAACGTAGGAGACTATAATAATGAATAATATATGGCAGTTATTAGAAAGAGAATACTTCTCTATGTGCATTTGTTAGAAGTGTAATTATACAGTAAAGGAACGAAAATTAAAGTGAAAATTAATTAATATATCTTAATACATAACATCTTTCTTAGATCTTACGCTAATGAACTTATGGATGCATGTTCATATTTGATTTGTTAAATCAATTAATTAAGAAAAAAATTATCTTTTCATTATCAGTCATCAAGTGTTGTAAATAGACAAGAAAAATATCGATTAGGTTTGGTTTCTTGTAAAAGTCTTGAGAATGAAGCAAAATACTTTGCATCAAAACCTAAGAGAGGAAGTTCCAGAAATGATGGTAAATTACATGATCTATATTTGAATTAGATAATTGTTATATTTATTTATTGGTTTAACCCTTCACAGCCGGATATTCATAAAATGTCGTACCCCCTACGGCAAAATGTTGCTATTTGGCAACATCCGGCCGTAAAGGGTTAAATAATTTATTTGTACTTGGTTAATTTTTTTTTCTCTTATTCTTTTCTGGTAAAAGTTGTTTTGTATAATTGGTTTGATTTTTATAAGTCATTGATGAAATGAAATTCAATATAAGTTTTAAAAGCCTCTTTAAAGCAATAAATAATAATAGAGAAAACGACATAAAAAGTTGAGATTTAATCAAATAGTTGATTGAAACTTTGTGAGTGCCCATTGCCATCTGGCTATGAACGCCTTGGTACGCATCACCATCTGGTTATGTACACCTTGGTACGCATAGTCCTCTGGCTATGTACACCTGGCTGCACACAGCCATCTGGCAATGCACACAGCCATCTGGCAATGCACACCTGAATGCGTATCGCCATTTGAGTATGTGCATATCGGTGTACATAGTCATTTCCTTTCAATATATGTTATAGAGGTAACAGTTTGATGAATTTTGACGCAAGATTTTTTTTTAAAAACTTGAATCCTTCGAATTTGTAAGAACTTTCGAAAAACCACATTTTCAAAAGCTGGAATCTTAATTTGACTATACTTTAGGAATGGCTTCACCGATTGGGTTGAAAATTTTCATACATCTATATCTTAATTAGTCCTGTTTACCATAAAATTTTTGTCGAAAAATGTTGAGCCATTAAGATTCCATGAGTTCTTGGAAAACCAGGATTTTTGGCAAATTTGATCTTTTATAGCTTTTGATAGAAACAAGCTAGAGGTTGGAGATTTCTATGATAGATAGAGCCCTCAGAGATGTATTTAACCGGAAGATTTCAGATCTGTACGAAACTCCATTTCACGAAAACACTCTTTTGATAAGTAGGTTTTTGTTGAAAATAAGGATTTTCAAGCGAGATTTTTTGCCGAGATGTCAGCTTGTTTGAGAGGTTCTTTTTATGTTTTGGAAATACTATCTATGAACTATAATCCTAAGAAAGATCTGTGTGGGATCTCCAGGAATGACTGAGATGGGAAAAGGACTTTCGAAGACCTGTATAAGGTAAGTATGACTTTTCCATAGCTAGTACATTTAATTTTCAGGCTTATTTTATTTACGAAAAGTAAGTCATTTTGCATAGGAACACAATAACCATATATCTATTTCTTCTTCGTATCTCTCTCCTCCTTCCCTCATCTCAGTCATTCCTGGAGATCCCACACAGATTTTTCTTAGGACTATAGTCCATAGATAGTATTTCCAAAATATAAAAAGAAACTCTTGAACAAACTGACATCTGGATCAAAAATTTCGCTTGAAAATTCTTATTGTCATCAAAAACCTACTTATCAAAAGAATTTTTATGCAAAATGGAGTTTCGTAAACGTCTGAAATTTTCAGGTTAGATACATCTCTGAGTGCTCTATCTATCATAAACATCTCAACCCTCTAGCTTGTTTCTATCAAAAGTTATAAAGGATCAAATTTGCCAAAAATCCTGGTTTTCCAAGAATTCATGGAATTTCAACGGCTGAACATTTTGCGACAAAAATTTTATGGTAAACAGGACTAATTAAGATATAGGCGTATGAAAAGTTTCAACTCAATCGGTGAAGCTATTCCTAAAGTATAGCCAAATTAAGACTTCAAATTATGAAAATGTGGTTTTTCAAAAATCCTTCTAAAATTCGAAGGATCCAAGATTTTTAAAAAATTGTTGTCTCAGCAACATATATTAAAATGATTGAAACCTGACGATCTTGATTGAGCAGCTTCATAGTATATCAGCCCAAGATTATATGGAGTGACTCTTATCTACCATTTGAAAGTGAAGATTCCATGGATCATCCATATATAAAATTATTTCTAATCATATGTAAAATAATTGAGTAAGAACTTGAATAAGATAAGCGATTTTTTTAATGCTGATATTAGGGGCATTGCCTGTACCGCTAATGAACACAGCAGATGTCTATCGATATGGTCATCAGATTCGCCATAAAAAACTGTCTATAGAATCGTGAAAACAACAACTTTCAAATTTTCCTGGTCAAAAAATACACTGCTCAACCTTATTTTATGTTTTTCTCAAAACTAATTTTTCATGCAGAGCGCCGAATTGCCGCACGTACAACCTTCCCTTTAACTTCGTCCGATTGAGCTGAAATTTTTACCATAGATATTTTGAAATATTCCCCAGAGGTAGAATCTGATGTTTTTCTGTCCGATGTTTCCATTCGTATTTGTAGAGATCTGAATCTCAAAAACCTGGTTCGGGAAAATGCTTTTATTTTTTTTATAAAAAAAAGAGTACCCGAGGTTTTTGAAAACGTTCAAAGCTACATCTGAGATACAGTCGTAGGTATCTCTAAAAAAATTTTTCAGCGCAATCAGACAAAGTGTGATGGGGACGTACAGTCTGAAGATGAAGACCTATGTAAAACGAAAATTTTCGAAAAATTTTTTTCTTCGAACACGTGCTTCGTTATTTTAGGTGTTTCATCGGTAATAAAAATTTCAGCCCAATCGATGTCACCGTCTTCGAGCTCCAGAAATCATCAAAAACGAGCGGGCATCCAAGGAGGAAAAAGCGATACTTCATGTACTCCACAAAAATGTTGGAGTACAGATGAAGTACAGCTGAAGTAGAGTGAAGTATCACTTTTTTTCCCTTGTGTGACGTACACACTGCCAGTAAAGTCAGTACTTCAATGATTTCACTGAGGGTAAACCAGCGACAGTTTTTCAGTATTTGCACTGGAACTGCTCATCCATAAATATGAGCTATGCACATTTCTCTATCACTGTCCCAAAGATCACCTCATTTACATAAAATGTGGTGGAATAATCCAAAATTTATCGAATGAAGCATGACTTTTAGGTGTTGTATATATAGCACAAAACAATAGATCCACTAGCAAAAGAGATGCTCATTTGTATTGTTATTTGACAGATGCCACAGGTAGTACATAAAAAAGAACTACCGTAGAGATAGTAATATGTATTGTAAGAGTGAAAACTATAACCTCAAACATATTTCTATTTTCTTGAGGATCAGTTTGTATTTATGCCCTTTTTGACAAATCACTACGTCCAAATGTTGTTTATATGCTGCATCCGTCACTTATATTGCCTAGTATGACTGATATAAATATGGAATCTAACATACAATTGATAGGAAACAAAGGAAAAAAATATGTTATCTGACTTATGACTCATCCGGTACTTCAAATGCTCCCTTCATCTACTGAAACATAGTTATCTTGATAGTTGAGTTATAAAATATATATAGTATAAAGATTTTTGCTTTACTGCTTCTAGAATCTAGCATTAAGAAGTTAATAGAAGGATATAGACTCTACAGACATTCATCGGGTGAGACAATAAAATTGTCAAGAAGAATGACAAATTTATTGAGAACGAAAGAATCTAATATTTTGACAATGTTTGCCTAACCTGAGAAGCTAAAATGTTAATCGAGGTACGACATGCGCCAGACCACTGATAGTCTTTTTAAATATTAATCAAGACTTATGAAATGATGGCGTTCTCCAGCGAAAGGTGATTTTATATCTAAAAGATTCTTTTGTTATTATCTATGTGAGTTTATATAGACCAACAATAGCGATTGCTCACTTATCGACACTCATCTGACAAATCCAAAACTGGAAATAAAGCTTCAGTATCGTATCCGTTGATTCCTTTGTATCTTCACTAGCTTGGAACGATGAGTAAATTTTAACTTAACTTTAGTTTTTTTATACGAAACATTGTTTCTGATCAAAGCGCAACGCTTTTTTGATAAAAATGAGTTTTTTTTCAGACTATATTTATGGTTAGAACACTTCCAGTGAAAAGCCAACAATGTGTACTCATGTTAAGCATTATTTTTATACTCATTCAATTTTTGTTATTTTCGTCTAAGATCACTGTATTGTTATCTTCTAATTATCAGTATTATAAACTTAGACTCGCACAAACTTCTCATACACCAAAAATGACCGACAACTTT
>JAJEKB010021268.1:0-78869 GCA_022393335.1 Macrotrachela quadricornifera | reverse complement strand
CACAAACTTCTCATACACCAAAAATGACCGACAACTTTAGACTCGCATTGGTGTACCCTTTCACTCCTCGATATTTATGGTGTCTTAATTATCACGGTCCGAATAATCAGCTAAAAAATATTATAAAATGCTCGATCATAGCTGTGATGAACAATTTTACTTTGGTTTTACCTCCATTGTTCCCACACTATAAAGACAAGCTGCAAAGTATTCAACGTTTTCAGCACTTTTATGATGTGGAGCAATTTGCTGGATGGTTGAAACTTCTGACGTTTGAAAATTTTCTCAGTCAAGCTCAAAAGATTCCGAAAAAGGCAATAGTACACTGTTATATGAGAGAAATAGAAATTCCGTCTTGGGTTCCGTATTATGCAAGCATCACCCTGAAAGCTATAGAAGATCATTATCAAACAAAAATCGATTTCCAACGATACGTGAATCTTACCAAGTCTCCCGGGTTGATAGACTTCTATAAATCAGCTGAAAAATGCACTTCCGTATTCCTCGAGAGTGATTACCTATCGTTTTCTCACTTAGTATCTGCACAGCATATGTATGTGCAAAAATTTTTCCAACATCTACATCGCACCACAATGATTAAACGAATGGCGTCACATATAATCAGTCTACTCCATGAATTAGCAATCAATAATTATTCTAAAGCTAACATTACTTCATTAGCTGTTGCTCACATGAGACTCGGTGATCGCGTCGTTTTAAGTGTTTCCATGTATACGATGCAAATTTTACAACTAATTCAGAAGGGAGTTAATTTTACACATCTTCATATAATGTGTCCTTATCTTACTTCTGCCGACTTAAATTATTTAACCAAACACCTCCCAGTTACAATCACGACTTCTGAAATTCTCTTCAAGCATGCCTATCGTGCGTTAGACGATTACTTGTTTGATGTATTGGAGCAAGAAATTGCTCTCCAAGCGGCAATATTCATCGCATCACCATGGACTACGTATTCCCCAACAGTTGTTCTACAGAAATTACACCAAAACAAGGGTATTGTATACACATTCTCAGACAAAGACAAAAATCAAACATCACCAGTGAACAAAACCAATGCTGTCTACTACTTTAGATGAAAGCAGATTCACAAAGATTCTAACAAAAAAAAAGATATTGGATTAGTATCTTGCGAGAACGACTATTTTCTCTATTTTTCACATTGCTAGCACATAGAAATAGGAAGAAGAATTTCCATTTAGACTTATGGAATGAAAATATGGGGATAGGATCACATTGAAAACTGACTTTTCCTATATTCTATCTATTTTATTTCAATACAGATTGAAATATTTCTGCCTAATAACTCTCTGTTTTCAATAACTTTTCTTAATCATATACAACTAACAGAAAAATTAAAAATGTTCATCATCAAAAAAACAGCATATAAATTTATTTTTTAGCAAATCTTAACGCAATTATCACAACTAATTTTTTTTTCTATGATCATTTTTAAAGTAATATTGTCAAAATCATATTGTGATACGTTGTTATTACCATCTTTTCCTTGCAGTATATCATTATCACAATCTTCTCCTGATAAATACTTCTATTTTTTCATTGATATATTTGATGTACATCTATTGTTTCGATTTTCTGTTTGTCCAACTGATGATGAAAATAATTTTGTTAATATTAAGATATTTCGACGTATAAATAATTAATTCATTTCGCTTGTCTTTGAAAATGTATGACGATTTATTATTATACTACTATCTTGAGGATGAGGGTGTGTGTTTACAAGATGATTCCAAGCTACTTGCGATGATCTCTCCAGACCTTCCTTAACCCAATGGACAAATGTCTGATTATATAAAACTTTATCAGATTTCAATCGAATTTTTCTGTACCAGAATAATCGAGCATTTTTTTCGCTGAAAAGGGTCCATCATTAGGTAAGTCTGGAATCTAAACTAGTTGTTCATTGAAATAACTCAATGTGGTTGGTGACTGCTCTCATAGTAGGAAGGAAGTATGTAGACATACAGTAGGCACATGTGTTTTCGTTTATTTTAGATAGTTATTTGATATTTTATATGAAAATGACAATCTCAGAAAGAGTAGCGTCAGTTCTCATTTAATTACTAAACTGCAAGAATTGCTTGTTTCCATAAGTGTAGTTGAAGTAATTGTTGTTGAGATCTATGGTCTTTTTCTTCTTCAAGGATCTTTTCCATTTCATTCTCTTGTTGTTGTTCAATTTCATCTTGGATCAAAGCTAAGTATTCTAATACGGCAAAGATCTCAATTTCTGCTATTCGTTCTCGTTTCTATCGTTCTGTTGGGTCCATCTTCTCCCATTCATATACTTCTAATAATAGATCGTGTTATGCTTCATCCATATATTCCGGGAAACCAAAGTATTCCCAATTATCGTGAGCCCATTTCATTTCGAAAGACATTCTTGATCTACAACGTCTTACTGGAGATAGTAGTGGTGGCGTTCCTATATATCTTCTTCGCTGTTACTCTTCTCGTTGTTGTCGTCTTCGTCGACATAACTGTCGTATAATGAAATCGTTATTTGGTTCTACATTACGAATGAATTGTCTCACGAGGAAACCTTCCGAAGTGTCAAAAAGCTTTTAAGCTCAAATTTTGTCTATAAGTTGAGACTATATAAACTAGAAAAAGTCTAAGAGGATATGAGTCCAAGTTGAGATTTTGCTGAGATATCAGCTTTTTACTATAGTATTCCTATGGGGTCTCATTGTTCCTATAAAATCAAAGTTTGAAGTTTTGACGTGAAATTTTGTCTATATCAAAACCTTAACTAGAGCAGCTGATCTACAAAGTTTCAGAATTTTTAGACTAAGCATTCTCAAGATATAATGTTTTCAAAATATTCATCTGTACAACAATATCCGTAAAAAACTGTGTTTATGTTAATAAACTCATATCTTGAGAATGATTAATCCAAAAATTCTGAAACTTTGTCGATGAACTGCTCTAATTGAGATCTTGATATAGACAAAATTTCACGTCAAAACTTGAAACTTTGATTTTGTAGGACCAATGGGACTCCATAGGAATACTATAGTAAAAAGCTGATATCTCAGCAAAATCTCAACTTGGACCCATATCCTCTTAGGATTTTTCTAGTTTATATAGCCTCAACTTATAGACAAAATTTAAGCTTAAAAGCTTTTTGACACTTCGGAAGGTTTCTTCGTAAGAAAAATAACCATCTCAAAAAAAAAGAAACGCACAAATGAATGATACGATATCAAGAACAAAGAAACAATAAAATCAAAGGAACGAGAAACAGAAGGTGATACATGATGAATAAGCAGGAAGCTGATAGATAGTTTTATCTGTATGATAATAAACGTCATATTGCATAAAACATTGAATGAAATTCATAGAAGAATAAATTTGTTGGTTTCTCTCGCGTTTTTTTATTAACTAGACAAGCACATCACAATGAATAATATTCGAGATTAGTATAACATCACAAAATTTATTGTTATTTGTATATTCAATAGTTAAAATGATAGTTAAGTAAGCAAAGTAAACAACATTTTTAAAGCCCAAGTGTATGGGTGTTTTTGTCAATTACTTCCACACGTTAGATAATCAAAATAAGGAATACAGGATTTCTCAAAATTATAGACCCCTTATATCTTGTATAAAGAAATTTATTTTGCATTTTCAAAAGACATCTGTTTGAACAGTATATATATTTGTTAGATAAATAAGTATATGTACTATACATGCGCATGTGGTTGTTCTTCATCCTCGTCGTCTCTGTATGTGTAAGAAGCGATAGAAAGCAAAAAGTGCGGCTTCATAATTATAGATCCCATACCCTTTTCCATAAAAAAATATGTTTCTATATAGAAAAAAAAATATTTATGATTTACAAGGAAAACCCCTTACAATTAATGACTTCTTGAAGTCGCTGCGGTAACGACTCAAAAAGTTTTGTGTTGTATCATATGAAACTTCTATCCATACTTTTTGCAATTCAGTTTGTAGATCATCAATAGTATTAATTGTGTATTTTAATAATTTGTTGTTCACAATGCACCAAATATTCTCAATAATATTCAAATCTGGTCTATTTGCCGGCTATTGGAGTAATGTAATTCGTTTTTTCTGCAAATGTTCTTGGGTCATAGCAGATCTATGAGGACCTGCATTATCTTGTTGATAGAAAATTTTTTGTAATTGTTTAGATGGAAATTTTTTGAATGTTGTTGATAAATGATCGTCGAGTATATTAAAATATTCAATTGAATTGAGACATCCATCGAAGAAGACTAATGGTCCTAGAACATGACAGGTGATATATGACCAAACCCCTATTCCATCATCTTCAAGACCCCGTTGTTATGATCGGTGAAATCGAACTGGATTATGCCGAAACCGACAAATATAGATTCGATTCTTTCGATAAACTAGTTTAAAATTACTTTCATCAGAAAAAATTACGTTCAACCTATCTTTCACTTACCAATTCAAATGTTCGTAACACCATTGAAATCGGTTACGTCGTTGTACTTGAATTATTCGAGGTTTCCTCGGCGCAATATATGATATCATATTATAATCTTGAAGAATACGACTAATTTTTGATCGACTAACAGATAAATTTAAATCCATATAAGAATATCGTACAAGATCAGCTAATGAATATGTATCATCTTGAAGTTTATTGGAGTTTGATTAATCTTCGTTCACAATTTGTTCCTTTTCGTGGACAACCAGCACCAGGTTTTGTGACCACTGTATGAAATTCATCACATCTACGAATTTTTTGACGAATACAATGTCTAGAAACTTTTAAACGACGAAATATTTCGTATTGGTAAATTCCCATATCACGTAGAAGGATAATATTCTTCTTGACATCAGTATGAACAGACTTCCGCCCCATTGTTTTTGTACAATATATATAAATTTTATTGTTAATGGATAAAGCGACTCCTGCCCATTTCAAAATAAAAGGCAGATGGGTATTTTTTGAATAACTTTTGATAGGAACAAGATAGAGAGCTGCGGTTTTCACCGTTGGAAAGAGGCTGATCCAGCGCATCGATTCATATACAATTGTTGAGACTTATTTCATAAATAAATAGTGATCTATGGTCATCGTGGAAGAACAGATGGTTGCTCTATGAAGATAAAAGAAATCTTAAACTTTAACGAGTGAATTAGAGTCAGGGACTGACCAGCTATAAAACTATATCCAAGACTTGATTGAAAACTTTAGTGCTTTGAATGTTCTTGGTATGATATCCGACAATTCGAGCCTATTTTGCCAGTAATTTCTACAAAAAACATCAGTTTTTTTATTTTTTTTGCTTTTTGCTAGAAAAATTAGACCTGTTTTTATAAGTTTTTTTATACAATTATTGCAGGAAGTTTCAAAAGTCCTAGTTAGAAGTCATTGTTTTATATGATTTGATGCGTTTTCATCTGCTCTTTCCAACGGTGAAAACCGTAGCTCTCTATCTTGTTCCTATCAAAAGTTATTCAAAAAATACCCACCCGCCTTTTATTTTGAAATGAGCAGTAGTTGGCCAATTATAAAATTTAAATGAATAAGTTACATTCTGATTAGATATGTAAATATCTTGGCTAATAAGTTTTAATTGATTGTTTTCATATGAATATCGTTTCCTAGGTGGTTTATTTAAGTTTCTATCAATAGAATCATATTCTTCAAAATAATTATGTTTTGTTGTTGTAAGTTTATATCTTTTTGGATTTGGAATTTGACTAAAAATCAAACTGATCAAAGATAAAATTAATAATACAATTGAAATATTTATCAGTGACTGAATTAATTGAAAGTTGTGTTTTTCTTTTCAATTATATATACTCATGAAAAATAATCATTTTAAAATGATTATATCACAAAGACAGCGACGTTGTTTCGATTTCGTGTCGGTTGAAAAATGGCCAACGAGTTACAATCAACTGTTCACAAGCAATACAAAATTATAATTAGTTAATGCATGAAGTTGATCGATTCAACCAAAGAATATCCTGCTACAGTCTCGATCGCAAATCTAAAAGAAACTGGCTTCGAATTTTCGTTTACTTTCTATGGTAAAATCTCTCTGCTCTGACAATGAACGAATAAGGCATGAATGATTTCTTTCTGACAAGAAGTCTAAACTAGCATCATTAAAAACTGTCCTTAATTTTGACCACGAAACGTATTTGCCTGTGAAAACAACAAGAAAAAGATGTGCTTATTGTAGCACTAGGGAAGCAGAAGTTCTTATCCAAGATCAAATGATTGACTTAATTGTTTTTTTCGATCATCATGAAATTTTCTTGTAACCATTTTGAGTTCAGATGAAATATAAAGGTTGAAAAATGTTTTCTTCAGAAATTTCCAAATGATAAAATTGTGTTATTGTTAAAATTTCACCAATAGTTAAAATTAGTATACTTTTAGATGTGGATATATAAGACTGTCAAATCTATTTTATTCACGAGAAATCTAGCAAAGTTACATAAGATTTAAAATGTCACAATCGAGTTTTTCTAACAAGCATTCAAACCACTGTAGAGTCCGAAATGATTTTGTCGAAAATTTAAATTTAGCAGAAATTGTCAAAAATTTATGAGTATTTATAAATATTTATAAATCCATCCAGTTTATAAATAATTATTAGTCTGATGAATTTATAAATCAATTTCAGATTTATAAATAGTTCAGATGTTTATAAATTGCCTATCGGAGATTCAGAGTCTAACGCTAAAAGTGAGAAGTCTGAGCGGCAAAACTTTTCCAAGAATTCTCGTTATATTTTTAGGTAGAATACGAGTTCGGTTTTAATGTTACCTATGCAAATATAGACGTCAATTTACTTTACAAATTGTTTCCAAGTTTATAAATCAAAAATGAATTTATAAATAGGCTAGATTTATAAATACCCAAAATGTTTATAAATGTTTTAAATTTTCGTTACAAAAATTTACGATTTATAAATCGATTTATTTATATCGATTTATAAATCAACCTATTTCGGACTCTTGAGTGATTCAAACTCTTCTGCGGCTCCATCCAATCATAATGTCCTGACATTTGCAAAAGCCAGTTTTGACTTGGATGATGACCGACGAAGTCATGAGGAAAGCCAACTTTGAAGTCATATGCTTCATCGATTTCTTTAGTTTCTTCTTTGCTTAAGCGCAAATTCAGCGCGCCTATGTTATCCTGAAGATGTTCCAGTTTTCGAACACCAACAATAGGACAGATGTATGGTTGCTTTGCCATTACATAAGTCAAAGCAATTTGTGTAAGAGAAACATTCTTGGTTTTGCTAATTTTTTCAAGTACAGCAGTAACAACTTGATCTTCTTTAGATGGGCCTAATTTTAATGCAAAAAATTGTCACATAAATTACAGATACCGATATCAAATATTTTGGTACTAGTCGCTCTTCTGATTCTCCAGAAATCGGTGAAAATAGCAACACAGGAGGAATTATTAAGAAGATAAAACAATTTCATATCGAAATTCGATTTTGCATTTTTGAACTATTTTTTCTCTCATGTTTATATCTTATTCGATAAAGAAATAAAAGCTATATCAAATCACATGTAACATGAAATGCATAAGATTGACAGATTGTCATGAAAATAGACTTTTTGTATCGAAAAACGATACAATAGAAAAGGTAAATTGAATTTCGATAGGAGATCATTCATTCTTTAAACGACCTGGTCACTCTTCTTTCAGTCTATATTAAAAATCAACAAATATAAACTTTATTGATTGCTTTACTGAGACAGAAATACTTTCTTATTGTCTTACACTATATTGCAATTCTACACTTAAATATTCATGCGAAGTCAAGAAGAATTTGGAATTAGTGCTAGAAACTAGAAGTTTTTGGTGTTTTCATGCTTTAGTCAAACAATTTTTGCAAAGTAAACTCTACGCATGATCCCAAGGCAAAAGAAGACCAACTATTTTCAAATTTTTCTCTCGTACCTCTGTATTAATATGGAGAGAAACTCTGAACTATACGCTGCAACAATAATTCCGTTATCAAAAATACTTTGTTTTCTAAAGCTGTTTCCATAAAGTGAGAAAAAACAATAACAATCAGTTTTTGAACTTGATTAATTTTGTAGATATCAACGTTAAAACCGAGATATCTTGCAAAGAAATATTACTTACTGTTGGCTGCGCCAACAAACGTTCTTCCCTTGTCGCCTGTCTTCTCCATTGTCTCCGCTTGTTCCTTTGTTTTAAATTTTCCTCCACCTAGTGCTCCCCATGGTGCAAAGGCCATTCCTTCGTCTCGAAGCATTGGAAGAATCTCTCGTTCTACATCACGCTTCGCAGCATTGTATAGTCCTTGATAGACTAAAAACTGACGAAGCCCATAATCTCTGGCATATTGATTTGCCTTTGCAACGACCCATGCAGGTGTGTCACTTGCACCCAAGTAAAGTACTTTACCTGCTTTGACCAGATGGTCGAGAGATTGCATTAACTCAGGAATCGAACAAGTATAATCCCACCTAGTGAAAAGAAAATCATAAAATTATTATACATATTCAAAAAAGGATCAAGTATTTTTCTGGTTCCATCCGATTTCTTCGTATTTTCCCATGTTTTGTCGAATGCAAACCATTTTTTCCTGCATATTTTAATATCTTTTCTGAAAAAGTTTCACAAAACTATAGATAGAGTAGAACTTATTATCAGTGAACGTATAATAGATCGATGCAATCCGTTGGAAGCTTTTTCAAAGATGCAGCGACACTCTCATGAAGAGACTTTGCCGAATTTCCAGCAAAATTTACGTGAATGGGTTCTTTCTTCCAATCTGATCTGTATCCAGTTGAAAACTTAGTTGCAATTACCATTTGGCTACGATTTTGCCGTTTAGCCATCCATTCTCCCAACCACGTTTCACTTTACTCATTTTGATAGTTGTTAGCCGTGTCAATAAAATTTCCGCCTGCATCATAAAATAAATCGAGAATTTTGAACGAATTTTCTTTGGACTGTGTGCCCATAAATTCCCATGCATCACCAATGGACATTGCTCCCAAGCATAATGGCGATACGCGGACAGCAGCAGTTGGCGATAGAAGACGATATTTTGCGAGCGCACTAGCAGGTTCTGGTACTGGTTGCATGGTTTAATTAGTGTGAATCTAGATATGCGACAATAGAAAATTGAAACTAATGATTGTCAAGATATCGCAATTAGCAAAGAATCAATACGTAAAGAAAATAAAAATTTATAAGGCAATCATAAATAGAGCATGGTATGAAAACTCGTACGAGAAAAAGAATTCATGTAGACAAATCTAACCGAATGCAAAGTTGAATTCTCATTTAGCCTTCTTTGTAAATTGCAACTAATGATATGGTTCTATACTTCGACTTGAAATGAATCATAAGATGAAGACGATAATGTGATTTTGTATACCTGTATTCATGATAAATATCAGAGTTTTTTTATCTATTATAAGTAAGATTTTATCATGAAACTAGTATAGAAAAAAAGGCACGAAAAGAAGTACTTTAGTTTACCTAATGTACATGAGAACAATAAAAGTACCTAGAATATAATAAAAATCCTATTTTTACATATAAAACTACGCAGTGCGATAAAAAAAAAAAAACAAGAAAACAGTTGTCTCTCTTTAGACACAGCCACGCAACCCAGTAAGAATACAGAAGAAGAAAAAAGAGAGAAGAAAAAGAAAAAGAATGTCCTTGTTAACTCATGATAATAGATCACGCACACTCAGTATTTAGCTGCTCTCACATAAGGCAGATGCGCAATGAATCACACAACTCTGCGATGACTGCTAAAGAAAATTTAAGTAAACTACAGAATAAGCAAGTTTTTTTAACCGTCTGAAGAAATAGATAAGAGCGACGAGTGAGAATAAGCTGTGATAACGTTTCTACTCATGCTCAAGTTTTATGTTGTAGATGTTTGGTAGCAAATGTGATCTTATTGAAATGAAATGATAATTGAATTTTAAAATTATATTAAATTAAATTTACAGAAGAGAATCAGATTGTAACATGATTAAAAAAAGTAAAAGTTCGACTCTGCTTTAATTGATTTATTTTCTGTGAGAAAATGTGTCGATGGGTTCTGATTTTGAGGGTTTTATATGGTCTCTCCAAAAATTAATAAAAAAAGTGTTCATTTCACAAGAGCATTATGGTTTTATCATAAAAGATAGTGCATATAAGAAGGCAACTTACCTCACTAGCATTTGCATTAATCAACTTATTTAAGTCATATATTAATTGAAAGAGTACATTACATTTAACAGTATAGTACTAATACCCATTTCAAAAAATACGGCAAATAGGTATTTTTTGAATAACTGCTGATAGAAGCAACATAGATAGCTGTGCTATTCACCATTGGAAAGAAGAAATGAATACACATCGAACTCTATATCATAAGATAATTTAATCTTGTTTTTTTCAAAAATTTAAATCGTTCATTTTGAAAACAAACATATTTCGCGAAGTAACTAAAATGATCTTTCAATAATTTGGTATTCGTCCGAATCGTTATCGAAAGATTTCCAGAATTATGCAACAGAGAAATTTTCAGATTTAATAATTGAAGAAAAACGAAACCAATTTTTCGACATTTTTTTCAGAAAATTGATTAAGAAAACTTTAGTAAGTGTTTTAGAAAAATTTGTATTATATGATTTAGTACATCTTTATCTTCTCCTCTCTATGGTAAAATTCATAGCCATTTGTATTACTTCTATCAAAAGTTATTCTGAAAATATCTATCCAGCTTTTTTTTGAAATGAGCATTAGTTTCATGGAGTATTGATGAAATTTTGACAAGACAAGATAATATTTTCTCTACCTGCAAGCATCTGGTTTACAATCATATATGAAGTCGGTAACCATCAACCCTAAATGTCAATTATTAATTAATTTCGAAAAAGAATTAAGCAGAAAAAAATTGAATTTAAAATCATTCGAACATGAATTTATGACAAATAATGAGATTTGTGATACAGAGTCAAAATGTTTCGTAGTACTTTAGATTATTAGAAAGAAAATCTAGATCTATTAAAACTATTTTATTGATTAGAAAATAACATATCATATTATCAACATATAAATATTAAATTGATAAATTTTGAAATATGTTACAATATCCTATATAAAATTTTTTTATTTTTCAAAGTGTTGAAACAACTATCTGAAAGGAAAATTTTGATAATAGTGACCGTAAATACTTCTGACTCAATATCTTAAGAATGAAGGTGAGATTGATATTTTATTATTAATTATATATTCAACGGTATTGTAACGACATGTTTTTTTTTGTTGAGGCGTAAAATTTGTTCACACAAATTCTTATGTGCATAATATGCGTACGTCAAACGTTTAGAGATGAAAGGAGTATATTTCTCTATCGACATTTAACTTGACATAGATACATCGGTCATTCAACTGATATCAACACCTCATAATGCACATATGAGACGGCAAGTTTCAGAAGCAAGAGCGAGAATGGCATATGGTGTTAAAAAGTATATAAAAAAAAAGATGCATTTTTTATTTTGTTGAATATTTACTCATCAAAATAGTGGATTGATGTGTGATACAATTTCTCTTTTTTTTTTCTTTAAGCGCCTGTATATTCTGATCGGTGTAGTTGATGTTCATTCCATGTATCTCACTAATTGAACAAATGGATTAGTAGGTGGTCATTAATAAGTCATCACTTTGTGAATTTTTTTTGGTGATGATAATGACTTTAGGCAGCGTTTCGAAGTGTTAAAGAACATATCGATATACAGACTGGAGTGTGGACATGAGAAAAGAATAGCAAATTTATATATTATACAATTAAAATATGAATTTTTAACTTTCATATTTATTTTGTTCAATATTTATTATTTATTTACTTATTGACTAAGAATCGTTTTTGTATTCTATTCTTTGAAAGTGATAAACCGATCATAATGAGACTATTCTGTGCATATGATGTACTGAACAAAAAATAAATAATAGAGACATATTGAACACATGGCAAACGTAATTATGCGTAAAATATACTCTATTTTACTTAAATGAATTCAAGCAGAAAAAAAATAATCTGAACTAAAAAGAAATATATATATTTTTATCTAAGATAGAAAACCTTCAATAATTCAATGTATATATATATAGACACTAGAAGAATTATTTTCTCTATCTCGTCTTATATCAATGTGATATAATGAACGATTAAATTGACACATTTTTCAAACTTTTAGGTTTTCTTTTTTTAAAACAACTTTAATATCCGACAGGATCAAAGCAATATATAGTGTTAAAAACACCAGCAACGGTAACCGATCGAAGAAAAAAGGTGAAGGTAGCTTAAAACAGCAAGCAACTTGTTGATTCCAATTTCAGCATTATACACATTTGTCAAAGAGATGCGGCATCAAACTGATCGATTGATAAAAAAAGAAAAAGAAAAAAAATAACTGATCTTCTCTTTATAATATATATTTTATTATTTTTATTTTTATTTTTAATACAATCTGAATATAATGATTCTCTTAGCACATTCGATTAAATTTTCAAAATTGGTCTTAGCTCTTTACACTCACACTTATTTATATGTGTGTGACTTTTACTTCTATCCTTAAAAAAACGAAAAAGAACGAAAGAGCATCTATAATTAGGTGTAAAACTAATTGTTATATGATGATTTCTATCTATATAAGGTCGCATCAGATAGTCTATTGAATAATGATTGATCAAGTTAAATACCCTCCAACCTTTTTCTCATCGTTTATTATTAATTTCATATGGTGAACTTGGTTGTATATCTAACATTTGATTATTAAAAGAAAAAAGAAAAATTAGCCCATATGTTTAAATAGACAAGCATCATATATTTATTATTGTCATCAGGTTGTGATGTAATGCTGTCAAAACGACTCATCTTTTTAATCTTGTTTTATACATCCGACAGGTTAAAAGGTGATATAAAAATAAACTGCCAATTGCTAGAAAAAGAGCCAATATCAATTACAGTTATTTGTGATTCTCAGAAAATAACAAAAGAAAAACGAAATTATATTTTTTCTAGGAATTTTCCTAATAGTAACATCTGTACTTTTTAATTCATTTGTCACCTTATCAAATCGAGATGGAAAGAATTAATTCGGCTATCTATTTCTCTCACGATCTCACTTGTCTTCTTTTCATTTAATGAGCTCATCGTTCGTTTACAGTTAGACAATGAGATCGTCCAGCTTGTTTTGTATGTTAAAAAAAAAGATACAGCTGGCATAATTGAATATTGATTTAACTGATGATAAGATCGACAAGTGAAATATAGATAATTGTCTCATATAAATTAAGTTAAATAAGTAGCTGTCTGATTGCATCAACAACTATGAAGGATATAAACATAATCTCATATAAATTATTTTATTAAATATTGAGATTTCATCTTCTTCAACTGACAAAAATAGAATCAAGTAGATTTTATTCTCTTATATTTGATTGGTTCATAAGTAAATACGAAAAAAAAGAAACGAACAAGGAAAGAACGGTTTTTTTTCTTCTTTTTGCTTTCTATTATCAATAAAAAAAAATAAATAGATAAAAAGTATTTATTTTATCAAGTTTTCTTAGGTGTAATAACATAAATATATTTGCTTTTAGATAATAATGCTTGATGACAATAATCTTTTTCATTGTGCTGCTGTTACTTCATCAACATATGCTTCAATGGCTGCATTTACTGCTGCAGCTAATATGTATAATTCATTTTATCCGATGAATAATTCAAATATAGATCCAATTAATTATTTTGGTTCTAATGGTAAGACAAAAGAAAAAAAAAGATTATTTTAAATAATATCTAAAAGAAATTCTTTTATATTTATTAGAAATAAAACGAGAACGTCTTAATCCAAAAATTAATGTTAAACTTGAAAATCAAGATTTATGGAAACGTTTTTATTCATTTGGCAATGAAATGATTATAACAAAGTATATTAAAAACACAAAAAAAAAGTTTTGAATTTTTTTATTTTATTTATTAAATAGAACTGGTCGTCGATTATTTCCAAATTTTTCGATATCTGTTACTGAACTTGATCCAAATAGTAAATACATATTTCTATTAGATATTATTCCAATAGATGATAATCGATATAAATATCAAGAATCTACATGGATTATTTCTGGTAAAGCTGAACCACATATTTATGGACGGTAAGAAAAATTTAAAAAAATTATTTTTGTCTAAATTTTTTAATTTTAGTCATTATATTCATCCTGATAGTCCACAAACCGGTGCACAATGGATGAAACAATCAATTCTTTTTAATAAAATTAAAATAACAAATAACCCAATGCAAAATTCAAATCAAGTAAAAGCAAAAAAAAAATCATTTTTATTTTTGAAATAACTAAAATTTAATTTTCATAAAGATTCTCTTAAATTCAATGCATCGATATATTCCACGTATACATATAATTCAAGCAATAGATGATTATTCAATTCGAACAGGTCCTTTAAGTACATTTTTTTTTGATGAAACTATTTTTATTGCTGTTACTGCTTATCAAAATGATCAAGTAAATTTTTTTTATCAAAAAAACCAAAACAAAAGAAAATTCTATTTAATATTTATTTAGATAAAAAATTTAAAAATTGATAATAATCCATTTGCAAAAGGTTTTCGTGAACCAACACATGGTAAAAAAACTTCAAAATCACTTAAACGTCTTCAATCAAATTCATCATTAAATAAAACAATAAAATCTACTGATAATTATCAACGTTTATATAAAAGTGATTCATCACTATTATCTTCAAATACAAATTCTTCTATTATGGATTCAACATATATTAATCCTAATATATCAAATTATGAACAAAACAGTGATACAACAATATTTAATTTTCCTTCAATATATCATCAAAATTCATCATCAACGATTTATAATCCAGCATATTCTTATATAGGATCAACACCGACATATTATCATCCAACATCAATTTATCAAACAAATCCAACATTTTTTTGATATTAAAAAAAGAAAATCGAACAACGAATTTTTTTTCTTGTATATGTTTATATATTTAAAAAAAAAATAAAATAGATCATTTTTGATGATCTAAACTTGTTAAAATATATAAAAACAAAATTAATTTAATATTTCAAATAGGATTTTCACACTAGTTAAACATAGTCTCTTGAGAATCGATCACATCATCACAAAATTTTAAATGACTCGTTCTTTTTTTTTTTTTGCTCTCTATTCATAAATGATTATAGTCACACATCATAAAAACAAAAAAAAGTATAGTTATAGTTGCAATTGCAATAAATATAAATGGTCTAAATGTTTATTGAAGAAGAAAAAGATAATATTCTTTAGTTTCAAAGAAAAAAGAAAAGAAAAAGAAATTTTATTGGACAAATGAATTGATTGGACGATAAACGAAAAACATTTTTTTTTCATTTCTCTCTCTCTCTCTCTTTCAATTATTTTAACTTGATCATATAGATACCTGTACGAATCAATTGAATTACGTCACAAATGTTATCCTACTTGACACCATCAATAATGCAACCTCAACTATCATCATCTGATTCCATACTTGCTATCTCAGATGATGGAAATAAATCATTATATCAAAATGATGATGATTCGGATGGATTTTTTAATTCTTCACGTATTCCATATTCACATACACATCATCACAAATCACCAATACCATTTGTTTATAGTCATCCATCAACATCAGCATATGGATTTGGTTTTAATTTTTATGATGATATGCCTTCATTTACTGGTAAATAACTAAAATTTTTATCTGTTTTTGTTTTTTGATAAATATTTATTGAATAGATACAAGTCGATCACCTTACGCATTTGTTCATACGACAAAACGTGTTGATCCAAATATTGATGTTAAATTAGAAAATATGGATTTATGGAAACGTTTTGCTGAACTTAATTTAGAAATGATTATAACAAAAAATGGAAGGTAAAAGAAAATTTTATTATTAGAATCTCTGGAGAAATATTTCGTCATAAATATGTTGATCGATTGAATTAATCCTTTGAGATTTTATATTGTGAATAGCTTGATCATTTCTCTGAAGAAGTACATATATTAGTCAAAAATCAAGGAGATTCTTTCTCAACAAACTCGAAAAATGTACAAAAAAAAATTAAAGTTAGATAACATCAATTCGTTATTTTTATTCATATTTCTTATATGAGATTGTATCCCTCTACACGTCCCTAAAGTTACGCTCTGTCGAGTTTTACTTTTATTTACTAAAGTCTCATCAATACATCGAAGTGTTCGATAGGTTGAGATAAAAATCAGAAGATCTATAACTAAATAATCTTTCTAAATGTATTTAGACGTATGTTTCCAACATTTAAAGTTTCAATAACTGGTCTCGATCCAACAAGTAAATATATTGTTTATATGGATGTTGTACCTGTTGATAATCATCGATATAAATATCATAATTCACAATGGATAGTTACTGGTGCAGCTGAACCACATAGTAAATATATTAGTTTTTATTTTAAAATAACTTTCTTTTTTTCTATTAGTGCCTGGTCGTTTTTATCCTCATCCTGATAGTAATTCAACTGGTGCACAATTAATGAAACAAGCATTATCATTTAGTAAACTTAAATTAACAAATAATACAGCTGATCAAAATGGACATGTAAATTATGTTTTATTTTATTTTTTATATTAAATTATATTTATAGATTGTACTTAATTCAATGCATAAATATATTCCTCGTCTTCATATAATACAATCTTTTAATTCATCAAATATTGATAATAAATTATTAATACCATCATTTGATAATGTTAATATATTTGTTTTTCCTGAAACTCAATTTATTGCTGTAACTGCTTATCAAAATGAAAATGTAAATAATAAAATAAAAATTTTCTTTCTTTCTTTTTTTTTTAAATCATATTTTTAATTTATTTTAGGTTACTAGATTAAAAATTGATCATAATCCAGTAAGTAATTTTGAACACTACGAACAAAGGATAATTGAGAATCATGTCACTAATAAATAAATGAAATTTTTCATATCATTTTTTTTTCTTTTCTATTATAGTTTGCAAAAGGTTTTCGTGAAAATAATGGACATGCGAATCGAAAGTAAGAGAAAAAAAATAATAATAATAATTTTTAATTTATTCTAATATTTCTTATTTATTAGAGATGTTAAATCAACAAAACGATGTCTTGATGATGATAATGATTATAATCAAAATATTTATCCAACACCAGATACATCTAAACGATGTAAATCGAGTTCAGGTGATGATGATCAAACACCACCATCACGTATTATATCAACAAATACTACAGTTGATGTACCAGATTCAACAACAACATTTACAGATTTATATGAAAATCAATTTCAATCACATTTTTATGATCCAAATTTATATACATCACCTTATTCTCGTTTTCCTCCAACATATTCATTTGCTTATACACCAATAACACCATTAACATCAACTCCTTCAACAAATCCATTTTCTTCATTTGCAGCAGCTGCTGCTGCAAGTCGATATTCATCTCCATATTCATTTTCTTCATCTTATTATCAATAAAAATTTTCTTTTTTTTTTCTTTCTTTCTTTCTAAAATATAAATAAGTTGATAAATATGTAATGATAAATTCAATTCTAACTATATTCAAAGAGAAATACAAATATATATCTATTTATACTAGATTAATGAATAAAATATGTTTATAGAACAAAAATTTTTCTGTCTTTTCATATTTTATATATGACGTGATAAACCAAAATTTTGTCCGGCTTGACTTGCACCTTTATTCATGCCATCATTAAGTAAACCAACTGTATTTTGTCCAGCACGTAATTGTTCTTCAGTAAATTCACGTGCATTAGCATCAGACATTTTTGGACCAAGTGTTGGTCCACTAAAGTTTTTTCTCTGTGCCTACAAAACAAAAAAAAAAAAGATTAATTTTAGAATTACTTTTGATTATTATTATTAACTTGTCGTCCAAGTGCATGAATACATTGTGTTACTTGACCGATATTTCGTTTTTCAAAAAGATCTACTGTTTGAAATAATTCAGCATCAGGTAGACCATAAGCACGAGCAGCATTTTCTAGAAAAAATTTTCTTATTTAATTATAAAACAAATTTTTGTTTTATTATATTTACGAAAGGCTGAAACATTTTCACGTAATTTAAATCCTCCACCTGATGTACAAATTTTTGAAACAGCACCTGGTTGAAGTTTATTTATTAATCTATTATTTTACAATAAATAAATAAACGATTTCTTTTTTGAATTAATAGAAAAATATATATATATATATTATGATTTACTTGCATAGAAGAATTCCATCTTTAAGCGCATCTTCATAGGAACCTTTTGGAAATTTTTCTCCAATAACAGCTTCAATCCATTGTTGAGCCTCTCGTTCAAGTTCTGGATCACGTTTTGTCGACATATAAATAATTTTAATTTGTATATATGATTGTCAGATAAATATTAGATAGAACTAAGAATAAATGATAAGAAAAAGAAAGAAAGAAAGAAAACAAGACCTTTTTTTGTCAATATATTATAAGAAACCTTAGTTCATGGTTGGTTGCAAGGAAAAATATGGTGGTTATAGTGAAAACAACTATCGTATGCGTTCTATTACTAATATCAGTACTGGTATTTTTGATGGTGTCTGATAATAGAATGTAGCTGTTAGTTACTTGTTTATTTCTTCTTTCGGCTAAGATGGTACAACTAACGCTTATACTATCGTCTAATTCAGGAATAATTCATATGTGCTTATTTATATATCGACAAGGAAAAGAAAAATATGTATATCTACTGACTGATTGTGATTATAATATCCTACTGATATTTTATTTTTATAACTGAACTAACAATTGACTTTTCCATATGTTTTATATAAGAAGAAAATCAAGGTTGAAATTATTTCTATTAATTTTTTTTTTGCTTTATTGTTAGTGAGTAATTCCTAAAATATTTATAAATGACTAATTTTTCAACTGTAGGATATACTAGAAAGAACTAATAGTGTCTCATAGTAACGAAACAATCTCAATGAATATCATCAAATAATCATCTGAATATTGCTATCATCAAAATACAATAGTAGGCGTAGATGAAAAAGAACGACGTAAAAGAAAAGGAAAATCTGACAAGGACAATATTGATTGCTTAGAGAAAATAAGATATTTTTTCTTCATTAGAAATAATAGAATCTTACAGTTAAAAATAGTCTATGACGTTATATTGAAAGATGACATTTTTTGAAATTGGGAAGTATTTTATATTAATAAAAATTCTCAACGATTATAAGCAAAAAGACTAACTTTTTTTCTTAATCAGATTCGAATGTTGATTACAACATCAAGAAAAACGTCTTATTATGTAATACATTCTTCATTATCGATTAGTTTTCTTTACAAATGAAATCTATACTAAAACAAAATCTAATGTAATATGTTAGCAAATGATTCACATTAAATTAACAAATTAAATGACATCAATTAAAGAAAAACAAAAATATTTCGATCATATTACATGTTATAACATCGATTATTATCATGAGTAGTTGCATCAACTGTTTTCATCTAAATGATTTTTACAAGACATTTGTTTGCTTTGATTAAATAATATTTTTATAGATACACACGTTTTAATGAATACAAAAAAAAAGCAAATGTGATATAATAGTTTTTAAAAATTGAATAAATAATAGAATTTGAATTCATGCGAATTAAGCATCATTTTCAAGTATGAATAAAGCAGTAAGAATAGGTAAAATTGATGAATAAATATTAAGAGGTGGTTCATTAATATTTAGTTCTGAAGATGATGATTTAATAAGACGAAGTAAACTAAGAAATTCAACCATTCCAATAGAATCTTCAATAAATGACTTAACACGTTCAAGTTTACTTATTCGTGTTGAATCTGTATCTCTAGCAAGATTAATAAGTAATTGAAGACTATTATCATTTTCTTCTTCTTCTTCTTCTTCTTGTTCATTATTATATGAATGTAAAGATGATAATGGTGGTTGAATAGTTTGTAAATTAGTAAGAAGATTTGCAACAGAAGAATTATTTAATATACGTTGTTGACTACGAGATCGTTGATGATCATCTAAGAAAATTGAACTATCTGAAAATTCTGATGATGTTGATATAGTTTCAGTTCGAGCTGTTCGAATAATATCTTTTCCTTTGATTTGTGACTAGAACACAGTCAAATTTTTAGATTTATATAACATTCATAAAAAAGTTACGTGTGATTTTTGAGATTGTTGTTTATGTATTGAAGAAATATTTTCAGATACTAATTGAGTACCTATAATAAACAAACTGTTTATATATATTCTAATAAAATCTTGCTTATTAGAATTAGAAATTAATATTTGGCTAGTTTCTAAAAGTAGTGACGTAGAAAAAGCTTTAAGAAACTTTCTTTTCACATAATTTAATAGAGAAGAGGGTATTTTATTTTTCTATGCTATTATATCATTCTTTAAGTAATATCATAATAATAGTCTGAATAGCATTTGTGTCGATCCTGAAATTTTATTTTTGTTTATTTTTCTAACTGTCAGAAAAATGATTTCTTCTAATATCAATTTAAACATTTAAGCGCTTCGCAGTTTATAGATCTATAATTGTTCGTTTAAATACACAACTTTTACAAAGATCGATTAAAAAGCTTATAGAAAATAAGTTAGAAAATAAAAAAAACTACTCGTTCGTGTTTTTTGATATTATTTGAATCAATTACATTATTTTAAATGAAATCAATTTTTATTTAAATCTTTTAAGCATCACTCATTATATTTCTTTATTAAAAAAAATGGTTAAATTATTAATAGAATTACAAGAAACATCTGCCAGAACAAATCTTTTCTTAGATTATTATTTTATTAAAATTGTTGCTCGATTATTTATATATGACGTGTTAGACCAAAATTTTGGCCTGATTGATTCGCACCTTTATTCATGCCTTCATTGAGTAAACCAATTGAACCTTGTCCAGCACGTAATTGTTCTTCAGTAAACTCACGTACATTAGCATCAGACATTTTTGGACCAAGTGTTGGTCCGTTAAATTTCTTTTTCTGTGCCTGAAGATAAAATATCATGTAGAATATTCATCATTATTTTAAATCAAAATATCACTCACAGTTCGACCAAGTGCAAATATACACTGAGTTACTTGAGGAATATTATGTTTTTCAAAAAGATCAATAGTTTGAAAAAGTTCAGAATCACTTAGACCATAAGCACGAGCAGCATTTTCTATTAGATTTATATTAAAACAAATAGGATTAATTCATTTTGTATGAAATTAACACTCACGAAAAAGTGAAATATTTTCACGTAATTTAAATGCTCCACCTGATGTAGCATATTTTGGAATAGCACCTGGTTGAAGTTTATTCATTAATCTAGGAATTTACAATTAGGAATGAAAAATAGATAGACGAAAACATACTTGCATAAGATAACACCATCTTTAAGTGCATCTTCATAAGAACCACTAGGAAATTTCTCTCCAATTATAGCTTCAATCCATTCTTGTACCTCTCGATCAAGTTCTGGATTACGTTTTGCCGCAATCTAAACAATCATGTATGTCAAATAGACATAATTCAAGGATAAATAGAAAGATAATTTCTTTCTAAAATAGTTCGCTCATAAATGTTATGTTCGCACTCATAATCTTTTAATTTTTTTGTTCTTAACATAAATATCATAACTCTTGTCGTTTAAATAAGAAGAACACAATATGAACTATACTTCCTTATATTCAGTTAGTTATTAACTAATATTTGAAATAGAAAAAATTATCTCGATATTTCACCTTTGCTTGATTAGCAGCCAATGATCCATATGCAGGTCCAACGTGAGACATGTTCTTCAACTAAATATGCACAGTAATATAACAGAATCACCACTACCAAAAAATTAATGATACGAACAAGGAACATGAGTATGTATTTATATAAACATTAATATAGTCAAAGAAAGCAGGAAGAAAAAAAATATCGACAAAAACTATGTGAATAATTTCTTTTCTCTCTGTAGATATGACTGTGAACGCAAAGAAAATGATTCTTGATGAAAGATGAGATTGTTCTGGAACGTCATGTACAACAGACCAAACAAAGTAAACAGATATTTTCTATATACAAACGTGGAAGATGAAACAATCATTTTTCTATACACAAAATGTCTATGAATATTAGTCATTTTTATGTAGGCGGGCACAACGTGGCGTCTACTATTTTCCTATTTATTATACGCTAGCTTATCAATTATAATAATACATTTATAGCAGCTGTATGCGTGGGTGTATTACTAAGACAAAAGATTATTAATCTTTGTCGGCAATGATTAATCACATTACTCGATACGATATCGAACATATATACGTGTATATACACACAATGATAATACCAACAACAAGAATTCTCTTAATATTCAAATATTCTTTATTCATATGAGAATTCAAACAAAACATATTATTTCTTATGATCTTATAATCAATTTTCTATTTCTTTTTTAATTAGTTTAATTTATAGAAAATCATGCATAGTTCTTCATTAGTTAAACATAATAAACATGCATTGTTATATACATTCGATTACCTTTGCATTAAGAGCAATGTCCATTCCATATGCTGGCATTATTGATTAAATAATTAATATTACGAAGATTAACTGATAATAAATAAAAGAATTTATTTAAATACAGTTGAACCAATAATGTTGGATTACTTATTCTATGAAATAGATGTTATTTAATAACAATAATTTACCAGTAAATCAACTGAATGAATATGAGAAAAAACACTTTTTTTGCCTAAAATAAGTATAACATAGTTTGTTGTTAAGCATGTAATACGAGCTGCATAATGTATATTCATGCACTTAGGTAAAGAGAAGAAAATAAAGAACAAAGAGATGAAACCATCAAGTTGATGACCTCCAACCAAGTTGAGTAATGAGAATAGTAAATCGGATCTGTCGAGCAAAAATATTTCTTTCTTTCCCTTCTATCCATTTTTCTTCTCAATTACTTCAGCTAGAACAAAAGATAGTTAGTTATAGTAACAATATTCTATTTCCTTGACCTAAAAAGCCAAACTGATAATAGAATTCAATCATCATTATATCAATATAATAACAAAATGAACCTTGTACACAATTCATTTACAATAAAAATTTATACAGTTGACATCCTAAATGATGCTTATAATTCAATCTTATTAATTGATTTAAAATAAATTTTTTTTACAAATAATCTATATGTCAGAAGAAGTATCATCATTCTAATACTTTTTTTTTACCTATTTTATTATTTATTACATATTTGTTCTAACACTCATGTCTTTAAGTTGTTGAATAATTGTTGCTGCATCACCATCAAAACCAATAGCTCGTTTTTCTTTTCCAGCATGAACTGGTACATCGGGTGCATGCATATTTATACGAATAAGTCGAACATTTTTAAATTGACTTACTAATTGATCCATAGGCCAACGTAGTACACTTGGAGTATTAAAACCAACACCTATTTCAATAATTGTAAATAATTCATTTTGATTATTTATTGATTGTTGAATAAAATTATGATATCCACGTCGTTGTTTATCAAAAGCAGATTCAATAAACCAATCACCACCACGTACACAAAAAAACATTGGTCCATCACAACGAGGACATCGAGGTACATATTCTGATGGTACTTCCATGGTTTGTGGATTAATATGAGGAAGACCACGTTCAATATATGGACGAGCTTCATATACAGATTGAAGTGAACATGGTTTAAGACATTGAAGTAATGAATAATCACCTTGTGTACTAAGAAAACGATTCATATCCTATAATAATTAAAGAAGAAAAAAATAAAGAAAAATTTTATTTATTCTTAAATTAATATAACTTACAAAATTATTTTGTTCAAACATACCATCAGCATTTGTTGTAACTACAAATGAATTCACTGATTTATTTGATATAATTTCTTTAAGATCTTGATAAACAGATGTTGCACCCCAATTAAAACGACATTTATTAATATGTGTAAATAGATAACCCCACATTAATTCTTGACTCCAATCTTGTTTTCCAATAGCATCATACATACATCTCATTGTTGAAACTTGAGTCATACGTGGATATAAACGACGAAATGCTGCTACAGAAGTATAATCAAGACCAACACCATATTGAGGATTAACTGCTGAAGCTGATAAACCTGCACCTGCTGCAATTAAAATCGACGAAGATTTTTGAATCCAGTGTGCAGCTGTTGACAATTGAGTTAAATCTGCCATTCTATATTTTGTGTAAATGAAAACAAAAACATGAAGTGATAAAAGAATAAAAAGAACCAAAAAAATTGTGATGTCAACAATGACGAAGCAAGAAAAGAAAAAGAATAAGTTATAAACACATATATGCATTCAATAAATAATGACAAAGCAAATAGTACTTATGAAATTTATTTTAGTTTATATAACTTTAATTTTCTAATCATATTCAAAACAACATCTACCTCTCTATGATAAATCAAATTTTTAAACTATATTTCACATAAGAACATAGAATTATTGAGCATTAAAAACATGTCTTTCTTTTTATTTAATAATTCTAAACATATGAAAAAAAAAACAAAGTATCTTTATCAATCAAGAACCAGAAGCCGCTTGTTTTGCAAAGAATTGCTAAAAGAGAAAAGAAAAGATCAATATTAATCTTAATTAAAAATAAAAAATTTAAATATACTTTAAGCGGTGAAAATTCATTAACAAAACTAAGACCAATACTTCTAAGTGCAACAATAGGTGAAAATTTTGTTGAATAAAGACGATTTAATGAATCTATTGATAATAATTTTGCTAAACATTGTAACTGTCGTTGTCGTTCGTAATCAACAAGATATGTCAAAGAATCTATAAAAAAAAATATTTCATAAATTGTAGAATTTGATGAAAAAGAAACATCTCTTCTCTATCTTTAGAAACTTTTAAATGAAAAAGTCGAGTTCAATGGATCAAGAAAAATTGAAACTGAAACCATTAAATAGACGCAAAAGTTTGCAAATGATTCTTTAATTTTTAAAATCAACGAACTACATATTGTTCCTTATTTATCAAATCTTTTATCGTTATATCTCTCTTATAAAGATAGATAATGTCAAGAATAAAAAAATAATAAATAATAAACTTCATACTAAAATCTGCACCATTTTGAACAGCTTGTTCAAGTATATTAACAAGACAGTGAACATCAGCAAAACCCATATTTACTCCTTGACCAGCCATTGGATGAATACGATGAGCTGAATCTCTAAAAACTAACTTATATTTATTTTTTTTTAATAAAATAAATTCTACCCGACAAGTACTAAACGAGGACGAACATATTGATTAGCATTAAGAAGCTAAATATTTTAATCCAAACTAAAAAAAATTGAAATAATAAAAAAATTATTTTTATTACTGATAATGGAAATGCTGCTCGTGATTTTGGTTCAATATTAATTATAGTTGGTGGATATTGTACAATTGTTGGTGAAACTATTTAAAAAAAAAAATAAATTTCTTTTTTAAAAATCTTTATGAAATATACCTGGTACAACTTGTTGCCAATAAGATCGAATACGTTCTGTTATTGATACAACACCATTTTGTATATAATTATTAGATGTCTAAAATAAAATTTGTAATATTTTTTTCTTTTCATTTTTCTGTTTCTTACAAATGCTTTATTAATTTCATCTACAAATTGTTCATCCGATAATTTCATTAATGTTTTATACATTGATTTTGGTACTGTCCATACAAGTGAACTATGCGTATTACTTAACTAATAAGAAATAAATAAAAATATTTTTAAAATCTTTTTTTATCTTTTTTACTGGTAAACAAGCAATTGGTCCTGTAGGTAAAAATCTTTGCCAAGCAGTAACATTATCTGGCATCTAAAAAAAAAAGATTTTAATAGGTCATAAAGAATATATTTCTTCATATTCTGTATCTTTTCAAAC
Organism: Macrotrachela quadricornifera; assembly: GCA_022393335.1. Lineage (NCBI taxonomy): Eukaryota > Metazoa > Rotifera > Eurotatoria > Philodinida > Philodinidae > Macrotrachela > Macrotrachela quadricornifera. The sequence goes on along the minus strand of JAJEKB010021268.1, from coordinate 52,754 downwards.
ATTTTGTCTTTAAATTTCAATTCAACATACATTATCTGCTAATTGAAGTGTAGCAACAATGCCAAATTGATCATAATTCCATTGCATTGTTGAAATACCTGCCATTTCTCTTATACTTGATTGATAACCATCAGCTGCAATCTAATTTAATTTAAAACAAAAAAATAAAATATTATAAATAAATAAATAAATAATACTAATAATCTTGTTCGAAGATTTATTTTTTCATCTTGTAATTTAATTTGTATAGAATTGTCATCATATTGAAATTGTTTTACTTTAGAATTTAATCTTGGTTCAATATGATATTGTTTTAATTGTTCAAGTAAACAAGTTTGTATAACATCATTTTCAACAATATATGCAAGAGAATTTTCATCTGAGATATTATTTTGATCAAATGTTATAAGTGATTCTGAACAAGCATCCCAAACCAAAAATAAATTACAAAAAAAAAATACAAAAGAAAATATTTATTATTATTATTTTTTTTATTTGAAAAAAAAAATTATACCTGCATTCGAGATACTTTTTGAACACGTATAGATTTCATTAAGTCCCATGCACCAAGTTCTGAGAAGAAAAAAAAAATTAATAAAATTGTGAATTTTAATTAAAAATAAATCATACTTTGAAATAATTGTATTGATTGTGCATTCAGAGCACAAACACGATTACTATATGGGTGAGTATTTGAAACTTTTGGAAGTTTTGATTGAGATTCCAAAAGAACTATTTTATGATTTTTAAAAATAGGTGATGCAGCTAAATCATAGATAGATAAATAAATAAATGAAAATAAAATAAAAATATTATTACCAAAAGCAAGTGCTACTGCACTTCCAACTAATCCACCACCAGCAATTGTAATATCAACATTTTCTGCAGGTACAGGTGGATTTGGATAGTCATGAGAAATTGTTCCTTCAGATGATACTGAATACGAAGAAAATCGTATCGATATCAAGGATCGACGAAGTAATAATAATTGTCTCATTTACAATCACTTATTAGAAAAAGTACAGTTAATATCTATCATCAGAAAAAATTCAACTCAATTCCCCAATAGATGAAATCGATACTAGAGACCTCACTATTATAACTTGTCTATATCTTAACCAATGTGAAAAGGCTTATTCAACATAATATAATTTCAAAATGAGGTTACATCAGCTGTGTGAGGAGTTTTTCCTTACACCAACTTATAAAAGGAATGTATATATCATAAAATAGTATTTTATTATATTTTTTAATCGATTTATAAAAGAAAAGAAACAATGCAATTAACGTGCCGTTTTTATAAAAATCAATTTCCTGAAACCGATGATCTTGTCATGGTTAATGTAACTGAAATCGAAGAAATGGGTGTTTATGTTAAGCTACTTGAATATAGTAATAAACAAGGTTAAATTATTATTTTCTAATTATTTTTTAATATTAATATAAATTTTAAAATTATAGGTATGATTCTATTAACTGAATTAACACGTCGTCGTATTCGTTCAATAATACGATTAATTCGTGTTGGTCGAAATGAAGTTGTTCTTGTTGTTCGTGTTGATCGTGATAAAGGTTATATTGATTTATCTAAACGTCGAGTATCACCTGAAGAGATTATTCGATGTGAAGAAAAATTTGCTCGTGGAAAAACAGTATGAATTTTCTTAATAAAATTTTTAAAAAAGAAAAAAATTTTTATTGATAGGTTAATAGTATTCTTCGTCATACAGCTGAAGTATTACATATTAATACAAATGAAGAATTTGAAGAATTATATGATAAAACAGCTTGGTTTTTGGATGAAAAATATAAACGAATAGGTGCAGCATATGATGCATTTGTACGAGCTGTTAGGTAAATATTATATATAATTGTATCTATGTTTTTTTTTTATTTCATTTTTTTGTAGTGATGAACGTGAACTTGATGATTGTCCAATTGATGAAAATACAAAAAAAATTTTACTTAATAATATTCGAACTCGTCTTACTCCTCAAAGTGTTAAATGTCGAGCTGGTAGATATTTAATTATTTTAATAGAATTTTCTATTTTTTTCTTTTTGTGAATATTTTAGATGTTGAAGTTGCATGTTATGATTATGATGGTATAGATGCAGTTAAAGCAGCATTAAGAGAAGGACTTAATGAATCAACAGAAGAATTGCCAATTAAAGTAAATCTCTTTTTTTTTGAAAGATATTAATTAAAATAAATTTTTCTTTTATTTTATAGATTAATCTTATTGCTCCACCACTTTATGTTATAACAACAACATGTTTTGATCGAAATGAAGGTATTAATGTATTAAATAATGTTATTAAAAAAATTAAACATAGTATTGAAAAATATCGTGGAATATTTAAAGTAAAAATGGAACCAAAAGTTGTCACAGATGTTGATAATACTGCACTTGAAGTAAAATAAAATATTTTGTTTATATTTTCTTTTATATATATATTTTTTTTTCTGTTGATTTTTAGCAACTTCTGATAGATGCTGAAAAAGGTAATATTGAAATACCTGGTGATGATACTGATGATTCGAATGAAGATGGAGGTAAATATAAAGTTATTTGAAAACTATCATTTAATTTAATATTACATTTTAGATGGTGGAATTAAAGGTAAATTACCTGGTGAAAATGAATCTGTAGATTCTATTAGAGTAACGAAAAAATCAAACACAATATCACAAACAACGACAACATATGGTAGTGATGAGGACAGCGAGGAAGAGGATGAAGATTAAGATTAAATTAGGAAATTAATTGTTAATATTTGTTTTATTATTTAATAAAAAGCCAGAATGTACAAATGATGATGATGATGATGATTGAAGAAAGAGTAAAGCTTGTATATATGCTTGTTTTTCATTATTATCAGTAATTGATCGATTTAAATATGATTCTAAACGATAAATAAATCGTTTAATTATTGAATTTGTTAATTGAAAATTTTTATTATTAATTATTTGTAACCATGTTAATTTTTCTTTATTCGATGAAATAAGTATTAAAAAACTAACTTCAATTAAACGAGTTAATTTTTGTATAGATTCATTAAGTATTGAAAAATGTTTTTCAATTGAATAATTACGTTCTTCGATATAATCATATTGTTTTATACCACGATGAATACGTTCTATAAGACGATCAATTTTTGTAGAAAATTCATTTATTGAATGATGATTAATTGCTGGTTTTAACATTCTAATGAATCATAGAAAGATGTTGTTAATAGATATAGGATGAAAAGGAAAAATAAAACAAGACAGATAGTTTGTTGTCAATATCTATAACGGACTTTTTTCTTTCTTCTCCGATGGGAATACTACTATCGAGAAAGAACGTCACGAATACTGTTGTTGTAATTATGCGTAGGTGTAGTATATGCAATTAAAGATATTGAATTGATAAAAAAAAGCAATAAAATATCTGTCTTGAATTATAATTCGATTGAGACAACTGTGTATCTTAAAATAGAATAAACTTGATGATGATAGCTATTGAATTCGAGTTTTATTTATTATTAGAAGGAAGAAGAATATGGGTATACGTCTGTCATATATCTAATCAAAAGATTAACATAGTAATTTGTCAGAAATCAACGTTGCTAAGTTATTCAGCAAATATTTGAAATCATTTTATTCTAAAATGAAGATTAATATGAAACGTTAAATTTATGTACAACTTTGATCACTTTCCATATATACCGTACTTTAAATAGACATTTAGAAAATGAGACACGTTTGTATGTGACAAAATTAGATAAACTTAACATAAAGTTTGAATAATATAATCATCGATGATGTTGAGAAAGTGCATCTTTTCTTATATGAAGATTCTTTCATTTAACGTTTGTTCTTTTTTAGAGATAAATAATGGAATTCAACAATCTCCAAGAACTAGTGTTAAAGCCATGAGAAAAGTTAGGATAAAAAATGTTATCAAGGCAAACTATAGCTTCAATTGCTCATCAACTCAATATTTCGAAATAGTCTATGAGAGAGATAATTAAATAAGACCTTCACCTTTATGGATATCATATGGTAATCCAGCTTACGTTAAACAATCATCCGGAAAAAAACCTTGAATAACAATTGCCTATTGGATCCACCAAATATTATAACAAAAATGACATTAGGAGGATATTGTTTAATAATGAGAAATGTCTCACAATCAGCCTCATTTTACCATCTATCGACTAATGAACTTTTTCTTGAGTGAGATCCAGATGGATTCTAACTCAATTTTCAAATGTATAGAGGAAAATTTCTTATTAATCTGTGCAGTAAATGTGAATAACATTTACAAAAGTTTATTAGAATCCAAGACTGACTTCAATTCACTTTTATAGACAGTAGTAACATAAGATACGACCTTCTAGAATATTTTCTGTAGAGCTGGGCGAATGCATGAAACAGTAAATTGAACCGATATCTTAACAATAATACATGTTTAATAATTTCTACTTTCTGCAGTTTGAACGAATCTCACATGATGAAAACACGTTAATACGTAGTTCTAGCTCTTTTGTCATATTGACGATGTTAGAATCGATATACCCGTCTAACCGCCATCAATGCATATCTAGAAGATGAGAGATTCATCAATTACTATCTGAGGAAAGAGAAGCATAACATTCGATCTGATGTATGCTCAAACTGAAGGTGGTAAAATATCTTGATTAGTTGATGGGTTGATTAGAAGTATGCCATGAAGATTTGACAATATTGATTGTTTTCAAAGTAAATGAAATATTAAAACAATGATCCTGTTCATATTTTATTATTGTTCATTTTAACATAAACCATATAATTGCTTTGACCTTTTCTATTATTTTTCTGAATAATGCTCACTAATATTAAGTTTAGGAAATGAAAATCGACTCTGAGAAAAAATCTTTTTTTATAACCTGATAGAGCATGAAAGTCTGTATCGACTGATATGTATTTGTTTTGGTTGAAGAAAAGTCTCTTTGTTAGAACATGCAAAATACTACAAGGCACTTAAACCGTTTTTGAAAAGAAAACCATTTCAATCATTAAAAATCTATATAGTCAGACAAATATCTGTTTTATATTATGTCATGTAGTCGGCCTCGTGTATACTACCTATATTGTCATTTGAATCATATCTGTACCTCTTCATATAAAAAAGATATGGAAAAAAGAAATCTCATAACAAAATCTAAAAAACCGATTTCGCCTAAACTTTTGTCTCAGACTATAGTTGTTATGAATATAAATCACACGTCTTAATTCTTTATTATATTCAAATAAAGCTTAAATACCATAGAAATATTTTCAATGTCGCTTCTCTTAGACTTTGTAGGAAGTGGTTGGATTTCATTATTCTCAACACATTTACTAATTCGAGATTATTATGTCAAGGAAAACAGTTGGAACGACATCGTCATGCGCAGTTGGTATCTACATTTGTAAAAAAATATCTCGCTCGAACACTTAGTATGCGTTATCAATAAGGATGGCGTGTTTTGCCAAAATAGGTTATAGAATTGATTTAAATCGTACATCAATGATTTGGTGACAAATAGACAATTTCATCTGTTTACTCTCAACTTAATTAGATTGAGGTATTCATATTTATCTACAATTGAACTATTTTCCAGTCACATTACAAAGTACATATCTTCAATGTTTCAATAGTATGAAACCGACGAAATTGGAATAAATACATCTTTATTTTGTTCAATCTAAATGAGTCTGTTAACGCTTTTATTAGATTGCTTGATCATTCCTTTTATTAATTAATGTTTAAAAAACAAAACCTACATACATATGCAAAAAAAGACAAAATACATTTTATCAATAGATGGTTTTAAAAGTTACACACATAGACAGGAAAAAATTCTTTGTCTCCTTTGATGCTTATTGTTCGTGTTTTTAACCTTTAGGACGATCATTGAATAATTTATTTTGATTGAAGATTTCTACAACATTAAAAACTAATTTTATAATTGCTCAAAAAATAGACATACGTGACAAATACGTTCAATAAGATCATTGACGCCATCGAATTTATCCTTTATCCCAGTTGTTGTTGGTGCAATACATAATTGAATAATTCTTTCACTTGTCGCCATCTAAAAATATTGATAATTTAAAAAAAAGAAGAATACGAAAAAATTCACAGGTTCTGCATGATAAAAATGAATTAACAGCAATTGTCCAGGTCGAAGAGAACGATGCCGTGATCCGGCAACCCAGAAATGTATAGAAATAAGGCGAAAAACGGTGACCGTTTTCTAGTGAAAAAAATGGCTCGTAAAACGGGATGACGGATTACGGTGAAAATTAATGCCATATTGCACTGCTTTGCAGCCGTTGGGGGTGAAGTAACAGAACCTTGTTGTTGTGGATTTACTAGCTGATCATTGGCCATGACAAAAATAAGAAAGTGCTTGTTCACTATTAGCAGCACGAATAATCTTATTTAAATGCTACGTATTCAATTTTACAAGCTATACAACATTATCAATTTTTTAATTCTTATATCCTTCATATTGAACGAGTTTTAACGAAAGAAGAAAATTCGAGCCAATCATCTTCTTTCATATCTTATATAGTATACCCATAACATAAGCAAAAAATTTAAACAGAAGAGATAACAATGCTTTACGTCAGAACAAATATGTCTTCTGATATTTACCATTTCTCTTTATGAAAAACATTTGTTTGATTACAAGAAAAAGATATCATTAATTATTAAATTATTGTAAATAATTATTTGTATTTTTATTGTTTTCTAATTGTTGATGCATTAGCATAAAAAAGTTGTTCCATATGAATAAAATGATCCATTTGATGAATATTTGAAAAAGAAATCATTAGTAATTTTCTTAATGTTCTCCCACTAACGAGGGAACTCCACCAACTGATTAAAAGCTTTTGAGTTCGGACTTGGAGCATAAGATAGACCCTGATGAGGTATGAAAAACTCCAAAATATTAAGTGCCCTTAGGTCTTCTATACAGAGTTATAGGCATTTTACTGAAATTTTGCTCTATGCCCTGGTAAATATCGGAAAATTGGATGATGGTATTTCGACCTAAGATTTTACCCAGAGAGAGATCTATTGATAAGTAGAATTTCCTGAAAATTTCAGCTCAAAAGAATGTTTCCTTCTCGAGATATTGGACTCCCAAAAATGACTTATATATCACAAATAATGCTAGAATTTCCTATAATTCGCCAGTTTTATATCTCGAGAAGGAAACATTCTTTTAAGCTGAAATTTTCAGGACATTCTACTTATCGATAGACCTCTTTCTGGACAAAATCTCAGGTCGAAATACCGTCATTCAATTTTCTGGTATATACCAGGACATAGAGCAAAATTTCAGTAAAATGCCTATAACTCTGTATAGAAGACCTAAGGGCACTTAACATTTTGGGGTTTTTCATACCTCATTAGGGTCTATCTTATGCCCCAAGTCCGAACTCAAAAGCTTTCAATCAGTTGGTGGGGTTCTCTCGTAAGACCATGACTTAGTTTCGCTAAACATCATAGTTTATCTTTAAATTGATCTAGTTGAAATTGTGAATAATAAATAAAATTTTTATCAATTAATTCTTGAATACATGCACGATAATATGAAATATCTTTTTTATTGATGGCGATCTAATAAATTAAATTAAATTAACACGATCAGTTAAGTTTGATATTGTTAATATAAGAATATTTGAAAATGATTTTGAACGATCAATTTGTGTAAGAAAAGTATTTACAACACATAGTATATCTAATGATTCATTTGATGATGATGGTAATGTTCAACAAATTGATAATGATTCAATTTCATTAATTAAAATAATAAAAAACTTTAATGAATTTAAACATATTCTTCTAATATCATCAGAAAATCTTGATAAACTATGTGAAGATTCAGAGAACTATTTTGAAAAAGTGAAGATGTATTTAATTCATAAAAATAAAAACTTGAAAATAATTCTTTCCTTTTTAGTAAAACTTTCTGAGCTAAAAGTTTACATAATGTTGTTTTTTCACAACCTGAAATTACATTTTCTTCAAGTCTTAATGCATTACGAATTTACATACTGCTTGGAATACACATTGGGTAAACCATTCGGCAAAATCTGCTTCTTATATTGAAAAAGTTAAATAATTCTAAAAAACATCTTCAAGTCTGGTCTGTTTACACTTTTGATGTCGAATACACTTGATAATTTCTCAGCAAAAGTAGAACTTTGTAATGAATATTCTTATGTAACAAAAGTGACAAACAGTGAAAATGAACCAAGGTATTTGGATACTTTTTGCCAGTTACATATCATCCAATACGCCTTGAGCTGACCTACAGAACTGTATATGTGACTTTTTAATTCAAGTGCACCATTAAATTTATCAGCCATCTATTTTTCCTGGAAATTTCATGAATTTTTTACAAAAAATTGTTTTCAATTTCAAAATGTGTTGGTGTTTTTATCCAAATATCATCATTAGATAGAACAAACATGGCTCTCTATCATGCATACGGTAGGCAAGTATCTGCCTTTGAAAATGATTTATTTGAATAAAATCTTTATATGAGACTAAAACAGAGTGATCGGATACTTATCTGAATCAACTGTATTATTTGATCTTATTATTATTTTTGTTTATTAAGAAAATTAAAAAATAAAAATACAAAAAAGTTAATAAAGATAACTGAGACTTTCTCAGAAAAATAAAACTGTATAAAATATGTTGTCTTCATTACGGTTCATGCGAATAAATTAGTATTAGTTTTAAAAAAAACTGTATAAAAACAATTATATATATTCATCAGATCACAGATTACAAAGAGATTATTCTAAATAAGTATTATCATTGTTGTTCTGCATTATTATTTTCATTCTCATCAGAATTTTGTTGATTATCTGTATCTTCTTGTTGATCTAGTTCATCATTATCTTGAATATTTTTTTCTTTAGCAGCTATATTTTTATCTTCTGCTTCTATATCATCTTCATCGTTTTGTTCAGGGTTTTGAACATTATTTTCATCGTCGTTTTGTTCAGCATTTTGGAGATTATTTTCATTATTATTACCTTCATTTTCATCATCATTTTCTAAATCGTTTTCCGAATTTTGTTGATTATTTGAAGCTAGATTTGTTTCTTCATTTTTAACTTGATTATTATTCTTATCTTTTTCTTGAATACGTTGATGTAATTTATCAATATTAGCTTCATCATCATCATCTTCTTCTTCTTCTTCTTCTTCTTTATTATTATTTGATTGTACTTGGCCCGATGGATTTTCATTACCCATTTTCTCACATTTTTCAAATTGTATACCAAGTGTCTGAACAAAAGATTTATAAAATGAACATTTCCATCTTTGTTGTTCAAGATTAAAATATAATTCAATATTAAGACCATTAACAATTTGTGTTTTACAAATAATATTTGTTATTTTTGGTTGAATATCATTTTGATTTTCTTTAAGACCTAGATGAACTAGTGCTTTTTTTAAACATTTATTTATAAGTGTTTGATCAGTTGTTGTACTCCATCCACCAGCATATCGTCCAAATGAATAGTTAATTATTAAAATAATAATAAGAAGAAAAAAATGCCAAAAATTCTTCATATTTTAATCTACAAAATGAATAGATGAAATGATGATTTATTATTTACAAACCGAAATTTTCTTTCAATTCTGTCAATAACAAAAAAAAAGAGAACAAAGCATTGCTATGCATCAGAAAATCGAAGCAAAAGAAAAAGAAATGTATGTTTTTATAATGTTACGATTGTCGATCACGTTTTTTTATTGTAGATGTTTGTGATGAAAGTGCACGACGTTTTCGTTCCTATAAGTAAAATAAAACAGTTGAATCAATATGATGTCAAAAAAAAATACATAGGTTAATATCCAATCATTGATCGAGTGAAGTATTTAGATTAAATTTCAGGATTTTTTTATGTAATAATTTCTGACAATATGATCAGATTTCTTCAGGTTATTTGTTAGAAGTATGTATGTATGAAACGTAATACATCGTGTAAATGCTTCTATACAATACAATCCTTTTCCTCTGTCCCTCTTCTATATCAGAAGATTATTGAAAGAAATTATTTCATAAGTATATATTGATTTAACTGAAAGAAAAAATATTGAAGAAAATTTACAATAATGTACGTAATTACCTACACAAGAATTTTATTTAATTCAATAAAGGTTAATAAATATTAACTATAAAACGAATTGTTAAATTATTCATATAATTCTTTAATATTTATTTTTCTATTCTTATATCGTTTATTCTATTAAGGTTTGCGTCAAAATTAAAGAGAAGTAAATGATTCTAAACTAATCATTTTCGAGAAAAAAAAATATGTAAAACTAGTATCGAAACAATCTACTCGATCTTTTGATTGTAAATTCAAACTACTACCTTCTGAATCAACACACAAACGCTTCCGTGATTAAGTCTCTCAGTACAGTCAAAGACATATCTTTGACAATAATTATTCATTCCTTCCTTAATATCACTTTTGTTGTCTCCAGGAATGAAAAAAATCACGGCCCAAATATAACATTTACCATGCTGGCAGATACACAATCATTGTTGAGAGTAAGACCCTAGCTATAGTGAAGGGAATGTTTATCTTTCCAAATTTGAAAAATTAAGCAAATCATTAAGAATAAAATAACAAGTTAAAAATGTGGATAATTGAATTGTATTAGCTGTATTTAAATATCAGTCATAATCAAGCACTTGAATTGGTTTGAATAGAAGAATTTTAGATTAATTTATTTTTTTTCATTAATAAAATATTTATTAGAGAAAATTGTCGAAAGATTTTAAAAAAAGACTTTTTCAGTACAAATTACTATTTTGATTATTAGAATACAAAACTAAGAGATAAAATGGTTATTTAGATATCATTTTGCATAGCAAAATATCTTTTTTTTTTCTTCCGATAACCTGCCTCAATTATCTATTTTCTATCACCATTAATTTTTGAAAAATATCGACTTTTTAACTAAAAGATTTTTTAAGCAAAAAATGTCAATCAGTTATTTCAACATGAATATATATTAATCTTTAAATTCTTACACTTGTACTTGAACGAACATTATTTGCTGGTTCAAATGAATCTGATAGTCGAGGTGATGTAACATTATCAATTGGTGTATTTGGTTGTGATAATAAGAAATCAAAATGCTAAAAATAAAAGATTAATAAAAAAATTTCAATTTTTATTAATAATTTCTATACGGTTTTTGAATTATCATTTGATGAAGTACTACTAGCACTTAATGGTTGTGTTGATAAAATACCAGCACTTAATGGTACATTTTCACTTTTTAAACGATGTAATGATGTTTGTAATTCATATTCAGCTGAATTAAGAGCATTTTTAAGATCAAATAAAAGAATAATATCAGAACGTAAATCATTATATTCATCAACAATTTCTTCACATGCCATTGGATTTCGTTCTAGAAAAAAAAACACTAGATATATTTGTATTTTTTAAATTCACACTTTTTTTTTACCTAAATCACATTGTTTAAGAACTTGATCAATAACTGCTAATTTTTTATTTGGAATTGATGATGGTAATATCATCTAGATAGAATAAATCTCTTATATATTAATTAAAAATATTTTAATAAAACTTACACGTTGACTACGTAGAAAAACACCGGGACGTTTAAATTCAGGAAATTTTATTCCAACAGGAGGTTCAAATACCGTCTTAAAAAAGAAATTAATAATAATAAAAAAGAAAGATTTTATTTTACAGTTTTTTGTGTTGTTGATAGTCGATTTGTTGAACTATTAAGACGTTGAAGATAATCTTGATTAATTGATGATCGTCTTGATGATGATGAAACCGTACGTTGTATTGAATTATTTGTTATTAAAACATTTTGATCTTGTTGTTGAACAAATTTCTGGACATCCTGTGAAATAACACGTTCACGTTCTTTACGCTCATTTTCAATACGTTTTAATTCATTCATTAAATATAATTCTTCTTCTTCCTTAAAAAGAAAATAAAAAAAATTTTATTTAGATTTTATCATTATTATTTATTTTTTTTACTTCAGCTTTTGTACGACTTAATAATTTATTTAATTGTTCTTTACGTCGACGTTCATGAGCAGAATCAAAATTATATTTATCTGTATGACGTTTTGTTCGAGCCTATTAAAAAATATTTTTTTAAAATTATTGATATTGTTTAGAATTCGAAATCTCAATAAAACATGAGTTGATGATTACGAAACAAAAATCAATTTAATATTATCTTTAACTTTACATCCGAGAAAAAGGTTTCATTTTAAATCTAAAATTTTTTTTTTCGTAATTAATCACTCATGTTTTATCAAAGCATATAAAAATAAATAAATATCTTACATATTCAAGTGTTGTACATATTGTATAATATCTTTCTTTTAAATCTTCAACAGATCTATCAGGATATAAGATATTATTCCATCTATCATGAATAATTAAAAATTTTAATTCAAATCTTCGACATAAATCAAATAAAACATCTGTTTCCGTTCGAGTCCAATCTTTATCTTGTAAATATTGCTCATATTCACTATCAGTATATGTTACAATATCAACATGCTAATAAAAAAATATATATTTAATAAAGAAATATCTTATTTTTTTATTACTTTATTAAATTTTGCAAATGGATATTCTTGTACTGGATCATCAGCATTTGGTTTATGTTGCCAATGATAAAGAACAAATGTATCATTAGGACCACGAGCAGTATTAGTAAATGAAGTCCATTGCCAAGGACGAACTTTCATTGCAGAATGTTTTATCCATTTAGCATAAGAATTTCCACCAGATTTTGTATCTGTTGGAATTATTGGAACACTTTCACTAAATATTGAAAAAACAGAAAATTTTCTTTTTGAAAAATTTTCTTTTTAATTTTACCGATCATCTTGTGCAATTAAACTCCATACTTCACGTTTCATACCTTCAGGTCGACGAATACTTTTTTTTGGACCTTTTTTCTAATTAAAAAGAAAAACAAAAATAATTTGATTTACTAAATAAAATAAAATGATTACTTTTTCACGTATAATTTCATCTTTATTTGCTGATCCTCGATTTATTGGTGTATGACTATCGGAAAGAATATCTAGAACATCTGCATTGGCCATATCTAAAAATAATATCGATTTTATTTGAATTATATTGAAGAAAATCTAAATCTTGGGTTTTTTTTTTATTAAACTTAATATATTGTCTTTAAATACGAAAAAAAACAATGTACAATAAACAATTAATATCTAATGTTTTTTAAAGAATAAATCTTAATTTTCGTCTTCATCACTAACGTCCAAATCTTCTGGTGCTTTCTCTTCTTCGTCGTCGCCTTCTTCTTCTGCTGCTGCTGCTCCTTCTTCTTCTTCTTCATCGCCTTCTTCTTCTTGTTGTTGTTCATCTCCCTCTTCTTCTTCACCTTCACCAGCTGGTGATCTAAAAGAAAAAAAATATATAGTTTTAATCATTAGTCTTTCTTGTTTGAAAATTTTTAGTTTATGTATAATTGGCGAATCTAAAAAATTTTGAAAATCATTTTCTCTAGGTTCAATCTAGAGCTATCCAACAGATCATCTTTTATTTCAGATTTTAAAACCTATTAACCTGTACAATTTTACATTAATGTATTATTCTATTTTCAATTAATTTCATAAAGATATTATAATAACAAGTACTTAAAGCAAATACCAGATTACAACAAAGACAGTTGATTGTAAAGAATTTTTTCTACAAGACTTAAATCCAAATAGTTTTTTATTTGTCTGAATCACTATTTTCCTCTAATATTAATATAATTCATATTAGTGGCCGATGAAAGTTGATGGATAAGCTCTTCAATTTGTATTCTTGAAGTTTATTATTTAAAGTTAGTCTTCAGTCGGAAGTATAACATGCAATTCCAATCATTCAAAAACCAGCGGTATACTAATCGTGTAACCGAATAGTCCATCGTTAGCTTTTGACTGTATTGAATCATCACATGTATACTGTTAAAATAGGACGAATATTTTTAAAGACTATGAAAACTAACAGATTTGCATCAGTTTCACATTAATTCAGTAATGTTGATGCTTATGAGTCATTTGTATCAGCCAGAATCCAAAGAAGTCCTGATCACGAAATATATTTTCAAATATAGATGGTATCGCAAAATTGTTTTCTTACTAGCAAATAATTCGAATTCAATTAGAAAAAAACCTATTGTTCAATCGTTTATAACTGCGATCGAAAATACTAGTCGTTTTTTCAGATGTTTATCTGATTGAGTACCGATATTTTTGAAAAAGTGACGATATAGAAACAACATAAAATCTTATCCTTGAACAGTATTACTCAGATTTATGTAAGAATAGGAATAAACATTATTCATATATAAAAAATCATTTTTATATTTAAGAATAACTTTTTTACCCTTCATTATTATCTTCAACTTCTTCTTCTTCTCCTTCTTCTTCTTCTTCTTCGTCTTCTTGATCTTCAGCTGGTGGAATTGTTGGATGTGATTGTTCATTATCTGATTCATCTTCACTACTTGATATAGTTTCTTTCGATTTATATCGACTATTTGATTCAGAATGTCGATGAGATGTCTGAATAATAAAAGAAAAAAAAATAAAACTTTTAATAATTAAATAAAAATAAAACATACTTTCGATGAATGTGAACGTTTTGTTCGACTTGTCTAAAAAGAAATAAATTAAAAATATAAGAAATTATTTAAATAAACTTATTTTACTGATTTTCTTGATGTTGATTTTCTTTTTTGTTTATCTTCATTATCACTTTCATCAACATCTTGTTCATTATCTGATAATTGTTCGTCATCATCTTGAGATACTTCATCATCATTTGTTGTTGTTCTACTTGATCGTTTTTTAGAATGTGATTTTTTTTTACGTTTAGCTGTTGTTTCATCATTTTCATTATCACTTTCACTTCCAATAATTGCTTTTCGTTTTCTATAAAAATAAAGAAAAATAAAACTTATATTAATAAATATATATTTCATCAACATACTTCGATGATTTTCTTTCACGTTTATCTTCACCATCATAAGATTTTTTAGATCGTTTTCTTTGTGATTTTTCTGTATTTGTAATAAGATCATTTGTATCATTAATAAATTTATATTCCTCATCATTTTTTTGTCTCTAAATAGAAGAAAGGAAAGCAAAAGAATTTTGAATAAAAATTATTTAAAAATATAAATATACTTTTTTCGATCCACCAGTTGATCGTTGACTTTTTTCTGCATTCTGTGATTCAGCAGCTGTTAATAAATTTTTCGTACGTTCAACAAATTCTTGACGTTTTTCACGTTCCATTCGTCTTCGTTCATCTTCTTGTCTACGTCGTTCTTCCTAATAATACAAAAAAAAACACAAGAATTCATAATAATATTAATAAAATAAATTCATACAGCTTCTTGAAATTGTTTTTCACGTAATTTTCTTCTTTCTTCATCTTGTTTTTTACGTACAAGTTGTTCTTCTTCATCTTTTTTACGTGCACGAATTTCATGATAAGTTGATTGAGATAATAAATCTGAACATTGTTGAGCTTCTTGTAAAGCTTGATTTAAATCAAGACGATGTGGATCACCATGCTCACCAAGCCACGTAAACGTTCTTTAAAATAAAAAACAAATTTTTTTTTGTCGGATTTTTTTTATATTTACTTTTGAGCAATTCGAAGTTGATCAATTGCTTGAAGAACAAAATTTAATGTTGAATTTTCATCTTTTAAAATTTCTTGTGCTAATTTTTGTTGTACTAATGCAATATTATACATTAATGTTAGATCATGTGGTGCAACACGTCGAGCATTTAATAAAGCATTATGTGCTTCACGTAAACGATTACCTTTAACAAGTGCACGAGCCAAATATGTTAAAACTTCAACATTATTATATTTAAAAAATTTTTTTAAACAATTTTCATACATTTGTACGGCTGGAATATATTGTTTTTGTTCAACATATATATGTGCTATATTAAGCCAAACATCTGCCATATCAGCAGTTGCTTCCCGAACTTGTGCAAATATATCACGAGCTTCATTTAAATAACCTTTATGAGCTAAAACACAACCAACACCATTTGCAGCCCAAATATTACGATTATCATTTTTAAGTACGACTTTATATACTTGAAGTGCACGACCTTGATGACGTTTTTCCTAAATAAAAATAAAAGATTTCTCTATAGGCTACATTGTAAAAATAATTATAAAATAAATCTTACTCTTTCTTTATCGCGTGTTGGCATATATAAAGTTTGTAACCATATATTTCCTAATGAAATTAAAGCATATGAATCATTAGCTGTTTGTGGATTATGTAAAATTCTTTCAAATTTTTTTTGTCCAGGTCTCCATTCTTGTTTTGCAGCATGTAAATTTCCAATCATAGTCCATGCATCTGGTGAATTATGATTTATTTCAAGTGCATCTTTAAACCAATCTGATGCACTATAAATTTGTCCACGATCACGTGCCATACAACCCAAACGTAATACACAATCAACATATTTTGGATGTTCACGTAATATTTCTTTATATAATGTTTCAGCTTTATCAAATTCAAATGATGCTTCACATACACGAGCTAAATTATAACGCATTGTAACAAGTATTGAATTAGCATAAGCTGGTTCAACTTCACGAGCTTGTTCAGCATAAGATATACCCTTTTCAAAACATTTACGACTTTCTTCATAATTATTTAAACGATAATATAATGAACCCATATTATTAAGCATTTCCATAGGAGTATCTTTTCCATGATATTCACGAATTAATCTTGATGCAGTTCTATATGCATCCAATGAACCTAAATAAATATAAAAACAAAAGAAAATATTACATATTTATTGAATAATAATATTCAATTTTAAAATAACTTAATTAAATATATATTATACCTTGTAAATCAAGTCCTTCAAGAATTTCTGCTAATTGAATCCATGAATCAATATCATGTGCATCATGTTGTGTAACTTTTTTTAAAAATTCTTTTGCTTTATCTCGTTTATCAGGATCATTTGATTCAGCATAAATACTAGCTAAGATTTTCATTGATTCATGATCATTTGGATGAATTTTTAAAATTTTTTCAAAACAATCACTTGCCTTAAAAAACAAAAAAGATTTAATAAAAAATAAAGAATAAATTTAGAAAAACAAACATTTGGTATATCTTCTCGTTGTAAATACATTTGTCCAAGACCAAATAATGGTAAAACAAATTTTTCTGATGCTAAATGTGTTGCTTGATAATAATAACGAAAAGCTTCTTCATAATCACGTTCAGCATGAAAAGCTCGTGCCAGATGATAACAACTTTCTGCACGCATTGCTTCATTTTCAGTATAATTTAATGCATGCATAGCTAATTGACGAACACGTGGATAATCCTTAAAATGAAAATTTTTCTTGTAAAAACAAGAATTTTTTTAAAAATATTAACAAACTTTTTTAAAGAAAAAATGATTTGCTAAATGATTTAAAACCATTGGATTTTGTGGATCATGTTGATAAGCTCGAGAAAGTTTAATAACACCATTACGAATTGATTCAGGTGTTTTCATATTTAATTCAAGTATAGCTAAACCAACTAATGCACCAACACATTTTGGATCAATTTCAATTGCACGATTAAATGATAAACTAAATTTTTAAAAAATAAATAAATAAATTTTTATTTTTTATTATCTTACTCAGCTTTTTCAAGTTTATTTAATTTTGCAAATGCATTTGCTAATCCAACGCGAATACCAGCAGAATTTTCTGGTGTATATTTTAATGCACGTTTATATAAATTTAATGCTTGTCGATAATCTTTTTTATTAAATGCAATACAAGCACGACCAAGTAATGCTGGAATATTATTTTGCATTTGATTAAGTACAAAATTAAATTGTTGTTCAGCTTGATCCATTTTATCACCTTCGAGTAAACATATATAAGCTCGACCAAGTAAATGATTAAGATCATACATAAGAATTTTATCAGCATGTGTATAAAGTAATGTAGCTTGAGTAAAATATTCACGTTTTTTATCTTTAGCTTTTTCACGATGACCACGTTTAACATAATAAGCAGCTAATGTATCTAAACAACGCATTTGATCTGTTTCTTGTGCACGTTGTCCAGATGTTTGTTGTTGTTGTCGTTGATTATTTATTTCATTACATGCTGATTTAAGAATTTCAACAAAATCTTTTTCTTTATCTTGACGATAATATTCTAACTAAAAAATATTTAATTGCTTTTTTTTTAAAGTTTATTATGTTAAAAAAAAGAGAATAACATACAGCAAGTGTAACCCAAATATGTAATGGACAATTTTCTTGTTGAAGAATAGCAAGAACTTCTTGTCCATCTGGAAGTTGTTCAAGACTAACTTCAATAACCTTTATTAAATAATTAAAAATAAAATGAAATAAAATTTTTTCAGATTAATTTACTTCATCACCGGAATGTAAGGGAATTTCAATTGAACGATGACTTGGTTCTACCATATTCGCCATTTATTCTAATTGCAAATGAAAGAATTAGAAAACAAAAATAATAGTTCTTTTATATATTATTGAGTAACATTTTTCTATGATTGGCGTATGAAAAATAACCAAATCCAACAATAACATAGATGTCACTCAAAATCAGACTTTATGAATAATATACTTTGAAAATGTTCCTCAATACACATTGACAATAGATGACATTCTAAGAAAATTGAAATTCTTATTTTATATAAAAATACTACATATGAAATTATTAGAGAAATACAACAGAATATATCTTTCGTTTTAATTCAATTTGATAACGATATAAAAAATAAGATGATAGTGTAATAATGATTAAACAGGCAAGATTGTCCTACGTATTACTATCAAATTAAATTGAAAAGACATAAATAGTTTTTTTTCTTTTTTTCTTCTATTTTGTTCCGATTGTGTAATCAATTGAGAAATAATCTCGAAAACGAAAAAATTTTTTCGATTCTTTCAATCGTTTTTTGTTTATCAACATTTCATGAGTATCAATCGATATCTTATGCTAATCGCGAATTGTACAATTTAGAGTTTAATATATTGTCTTTAATGATGCATATTCTATTCAACACAATATTGATCTGAAGAACTGTTAAAAAGTCTTCAGTTTTACCTAAAAAACCATTATGTGTTGGACCGAAGTTATAAATACAGACTTGATATATACCAAAATGTTCCATTTAGTTTTCATCAAATAACAAAAACATTGACATTATTCATAGAAAATGTTGTACAAGGTGTACTAAAATCGTTACGAAAAAAAATCAAACTTTAACATATTACTAGTAGATAGGAATTATTGACATTTTCCTGTAAAGTTAATTGTACAACAAACAGATACAAATGTAAGCATTCAAAGATTTTTATGTAATTCACCATGTCATAATTGAGGTATATGAAATAATAAATGGTTTTCCTACATTAATTGGATTAGACGTAGAAAATGCATAGACTATTCTGTTCATTAAATATTGTCATATTTACTGTATGATTATTTTGATATGTTTTAGAAAAAAGATATCCAATGCTATCATATTAAATGAGGATAAAACCCTTGAGATTAAATTCTCTGATCATCGAACATTTTGCTTAATCATAAGAGAATTGTCTTCGACAAATATATCATTCATGATAATGTGTAGAATTATCAATTTCAAAAATTAGTCTTTACAATGACTAATCATAATAGAGAACATTATACATTTAATACTTTAAATAAAATCTATATCAAATTCATCTATTCTTCAATTTTAACATAAAAAATACATAATCAGGCGTTTTATCTTGTTGAAAATAATTGTCAAAACCGAACAAAAACAAAAACACAGCACATAATCATACACAAAAAAAAAGAAAAGAAATAAATAATCACAGGTTTAAAACAAAAAACAAACGAATAATTTAAATTTATTATTGATGATTTAAATCATCCGTATTTATTTTTAACATTGGTTGAAGTTCAAATAAATGATCAGAATTTTCAAGATGACATGTACATGATCGAATAAGATTTGATTGATAATATAATGATGATGATGATGTTGTTTGATGATAATTTCCACATTGACGACAATAAACAAAACAACAATAATGTGATGAATTATCATATTTTATTTGTTCATATTCATGATGAATATCATTTTTTAAAAGTGATTCAATCATACCACAAGGATATTCACTTGCTGGTGTACTTAATGTATGATTACTACTACAACTATCACTTAATAATGGAATGAATTTCTAAAATTAAAAAAAATAAAAATATTTGTTTTCTATTTAACTAATGATAATATTGATTTTAAATTCTCGTCAGCTGTTTAAATGTCTACCTGTCTATCCGATTACCTTTGTATGATAAATTAACATTTTACACATGCATTTTACGTTGTCTATTCATTGTCATAAAAAGACTTACTGTTCTATTTTGATGATGATGATGATTATTATTATGTCCATTGAACTTAATCGTTGAAGACCTATCATCATATTTTCGTTCACGTACTTGTCGTCGTTTAATCATTCGATTTCTAAAATAATTAAATATATAAAGAACGTTATCACGTGTATAAAATCTCGTCTATGTTTATTCAACATGTTGAACAAATTAAATCAATATTTTGCTACCATGAATTCTATTTAAATAAACAATACATACGTGTCATACTATGCAGTACAACAAAAAAAAAACCTTATGACTTATTATATCCTACTGTGAGAAATAAATGAATATATGTGTGTATATGTAATTAGTTCGGAATAAAGATGAATATCATTTATTCATTATGTAAATTAAAATCTCATTTTTAATACATGAGAAATTTTAATGATCGAATTGAGATAAAAAGAAGTTATTTACTTGATTAAAAGAATGGTAATAGTTGAGATAAGTAAAGCGATTATAATTCCCAAAACGATTGATATAGACAATGATGATGAAGAATTGACTTTTTTATGTTGTATTGAAGATGATGACAATAAACGTGATGAACAATGAATATCAATAGATAAGATATTTGGTGGTGGACTGATAGAAAATATTGGTGGAGGTGGAGGTAATTGAGAACAACGTTGACATGTATGAGTCGTAGTCATCTGTGTACATTTACATGCATCGATTTACTAAAAAATAGAAGCAAAAATGATGATGAAAAGAATGATGATGAAGTACTATGAGTAGTAATAGAAAATTGCCTGTTCTCTTTCTTTTTTTATTCATATGCAATTGTTACTTATTGAAAGTTCATTTTCTTAAAAGAATATATATATACAACTCTCTTTCTTTTATAATCTACAAAAACATAAATGAATAGATCATTTTCATAGAATTTAATTGTAGATTGGTATAAAAACTAACATATATTATGATTATTGTATATATATCATGTAATCATAATAAAATAGTATACAACTTATGTCATCGATAGATCAATTGAATAGAACTCACTCTTTTTTTTTCTAAATAGTTAGAAATTTATGAATAAATAATATATGAAGAAATGAAGAGGACACAATATGTTCAATCATCTCATGCCAGGGTCAATCAGACTAGATTGTGCAGGATTGAACGAAGAGAAAGAGGAAAAGAAAAATTGGACAATCTCGAAATATAGGAGGAAAAAAAAAGAAAAAAAAAGAGCGAATGATTGATGCAGAATGTCGAGAGACATGTATAATCCTGTCAATAAAACAAGGAAGATGACCTGTTTTATTAACTACTAGACCGTTTAGTGTGAAGATTGACATGCCATTTATGTTTCTTGTGATCTTATAATTATTCAAAAAAAAAAAAGTTAGAATAATCGGATTAGTTGTGATAAAAGCTAAAACGACAAAGTCAAGTATAGATATAGACTATTTTTTCGATTAGTTTGTGCATGTAGTAGATCTATACCGGAAACAGATTTTGACCTAAAAGTTGATATATACAACTATTGTACGCAGACGCGAACAATTCTAATACTAATTGTTGCGTGTTGGGATATCTGTCTGTGTTCTTTTTAGTGAACTTTTTCTTTGATGCATATGTCTCTCCTTCTCGTCCTCGTACTATTCTTTTTTTTGATGATGATGTCGGTGATTTCATAGTGATGTATATTGACGAATTCAAGATGACGAGATATCATGTTCTTGTACATACTAAGGAAAACAAACAAATACTAAAATGTCAGAATCATCATAGGCATTGATCAAGCAGACAGGAACGATTAAAACAGACAATCTTAATTGAACATTTATCATGATTAACGAGCAATGAAGAAGACGAAGAAGCCTTGACAAGATATAGATGGTAGGTATAACGTCTCGGGAGAAGTAATATTAGTGGTACACATGAGACTAAGAAACGCAGACGCAAGTGTTTACCCCGCGGCGAATAGAGATGAACAGAAAATATGATTAAGTATTTTCATCATATATGACAGCAGCCGTTCTAATCAATGAGATGACTAATTCAATCGAATGGATGACCTAGCAATAATGTCCATTTGGTATCAGCAGGTGTCATTTACTCGAAAATTACGTCAAAGAAACTTATCAAATCATGAAATACGTATATTATATGCAGTTGAATGAACAAAATCAAAAATAAGGATTAACTTTTTCTGTTCATTCAATCATACATAGACATATGAATGTTGATTGAATATTCACACTCTGAAAATGTTCATTTGAATGATAAACGATGTCCGCTTGTTATAAACGAACCAGAGAAAAAGAAAAAAAAAATACTGATAATAATAGATCGTGTATCTCTTATCAGAAAATGAGACGACTTCGATATTTTTTTATTACTCTACATGATAGACGATATATATGTGTAGTATGAATTTCTTTATGACTATGGTTCATATATATTTCAATGTCGTCTTTTGAACTTTTATACATCTAAGTGCATGTTGTAATATATATACAGAAGCTGAAGAAATGTCAACGCATTTTTTTATTTCTCATTGAATCGTACATATATTGATATGTTAAATAAATGCTACACGATATTGGATAATTTGTATGAGTATAATACATAGAGAGTATTTAATCACAGCTGTTTTAAAAGCATATACTTATTTAAATAGTGATATGTCGATTCTTCTTACTTATTGAATTTAACTTTGATGATGAATCGTATTTGTTGTGGATTGTCTATATTTGATTCAAGTGTCACCTTGAAGTGGAAGCATGAAAAGATGAAATCTCTCTTTTAATCTTTCTATTAATGCCATGTGTGTATATTCTACTCCTTTTTTTTCATACTACAATTGTGGCGGCTTCACATCATTTAATGTGTTAAGTATGCGATTGAGTCATGCATGATAGACTGCTTATTTACATTGAATATCATTTAAATCATACGATATAAATAGATCACAAATATAACTTTTTATAATCGAGTCAAAAATGCGTAAATGTGATAACTGATTCAAAAAAGATTATAAACACCTATGTGCTTGTTCAACTTGAATAATTTAACGAAAGTAAGAAACATACATATAAAGGATTAATGTTAAATTCTAATTAACCATTAAATTATTCTTTATAAGTTACAAAGAAAAGGGTCAAGAAAAATGAATAATTATTTACTATACTAAATAATAAAGAATTAAACTTTGTACAATGATTATTATTCTTTTTCATATCTTTCATATTTAGATGCGATTCCTTATAAGTGTTTGATTGTCAATTGATCTAGATTCAATTAGTATAGGCTTTTTATCATTTGAAATAGAAGTACTTTTTTCTATTTTAAAGGAAATTATTCATACACATATAATTTACATTATTGTACGAATTAGTAAAATCAGAATGATAGGAAAGATTAGGCTTTTTTTGCAAAACAGATCGATCTCCTTAATTTTACCAATATGAAATCAAATTCAACAGATTAATGATTATTTTGAAACAATCATCCACACTCTCATCCTCAAGGAAAATTTGACTCATGTTTTACAAAATATTAAAAAGAGGAAAAATTTTAAATTTAGAAATGTGAAAAACTTTCAAAAAGTTTAAAAATGGCCAGAAGTTTGAATTTTTTTTATTATATTTAAGATCGCTAACTTATAAAAAAAACGCCATAAGGCTATCGGTTTCCAATTTATCATCAATGATATGTTGAATTTCTTGGGCAACGTCAGATACTTCCGCTAGTTGTCTAATAAACTGTCACGAGTAGTAGATATATGCTACAAATTAACTGGTTAGTATTTTTTTGTAAATGGTCAGTATAATTTCTTGATCAATATTATATACAAAATTATCAGTATAAAATTTAGTACTCGATAACTATCATGTTTGCTGAAAAAACTAATAGTTAATGGGTATGGAATCGAGTGTAGAGAGTGGAGTTTGGTCATAGCTGTGAAGTGAAGTGCTAGATGTTGGCGTTGCTGTCAGAAAGATAGAGTTCGATGGTCTCAAAAAGTAGAAACCGAGACTAGAACCGCAAAAAATCATTTTAGAATCGCTAAATCATCAGATCAATACAAAACAATTGAATCTATATCAAGAAATTTATATTTTTTCATTCTTCAGGTGAAAAATTTCATTGTATAGATAATTTAATACCGAAATACGCAGCATCTTTCATCTCAACAATTCAATAATAAAAATTTCACATAGTATGTCTGATAAACAATGGTTATGGTATCATATTGTATTTTGAGAATCGACTCGGAACTGGGTTTGTCTTATTTTCAGTAACCAAAAGTTGAGCTCGCAATATGATTGAAGGTGAATTTATACAAAAAGATCGAGACTCACACCCTCACCCTCAATATTAAATCTTTTTGAATTAATTACTGATCGTTCAAAATTATTTGCTGATCAATTCAATATATACCCATTTTAAATCGAAATTAATCGAACATATACTATGACGTTCATCGTTACAATACAAATAGGGTTTTTATTTTGAACTATTACTTAATTACTGACAGTTTATTTCACAAATTAAAAAAATCTGTCAAACTTACTTCGATCAAACTGCATCACTATTTTTCTTATTCAATGCCAATGACATCAACAGCATCTATGATAAGAAATAAATGAAATAACATTTTTTTTCTTTTTGTTATTGGCATAACAAATCTCGATGTCTAAACATCAAGCGAATAAAAGGCAGACAGAGAAAAGATTCGTGGAAAAAATCAATGAAAAGTAAACGACTAATCCTGTTGTTCTTTCGAAATTTATTTCACGAAAATGTGTATCTCATATATTGACACAACCGTAATTGCGCAGAAAAATGTAAAGATAAGTTGAAAAGAATAACTATATGATAAGATGCAAAGTCAGGTTTTCTATTCGGTTCTTCGAATGTTATCAACGAGTTTTTTTCATTTTTGTTCTTTCTAACAACATTTTCGAAAGCAAATAGGTGTAATTTGTTCTTGAATGATAACAAAAAAGCATTTTGTGTGGCAGAAAAATCTCGACGAAGTGAGATATCGACTACGTAAATAGATGATGTAGACTCTCTTTGTCTAAATAACAATCAACTACACATAATTTCATATTCGTGATTATCCAACCAGTCAGCAAGATAATGGATGGACAAAATCAAAAGAAGACATTCCTGTAACATCAAAAACTTCTAGTGTAACTACAATTAGAGCTAACAGTACTATCAATCCCTGTAAGCGAATTGCTCAAAATTACTTATTGATCTGGCTCGATGCTGGTATTGACCAATCAAATAAAGATTGCCAACATACATTCAAACAATTAAGAAACATCGTGAATGACGTAAGTATATTTACTGAAAGAGATAAATGCATCGATTTTCTTACTGAAGTCGATAATATCAGAGCCTTTCTCATAGTAGAGGGTACAATTGGTCAACAAATATTACCTCTTATCCATAATATTCCTCAACTAGATGGGGTTTACATATCCTGTAGCAATAAAAATCTTCATGAACAGTGGGCCAAAAAATGGATTAAGGTTAAAGGTATATATACATCAATTACACCTATTTGCGAAGCATTGCAAATGGTTATTAAACAATGCAAACAAGATTTCATTCCTGTAAGTTTTGTTACAGTGAATGAAGGGGTATCCAGTCAAGATTTAAATCAGCTAGAGCCCAGTTTTATGTATACACAAATATTCAAGGATATTCTCCTTGGAATGGAATATGATGAAAAATCCATCCAGGATTTAGTAAATTACTGTCGTAGACTTAACGATGGTAATAGGGTTGAATTAAATGTTATTAATGAATTTGAACATAAATATAGTCCGAAATTGGCAATCTGGTGGCACACACGTGAATGTTTCACGTATCAAATGCTCAATCGGGCACTTCGAACATTAGAAGTCGACACGATTATTAATATGGGTTTCTTCATACGTGATCTTCATCGGTAAATCCAACAAGTGCATCAACAACAGGTTTATGCTTACCAAGGAAACCCCATTACAGTTTACCGAGGACAAGGTCTATCGACCAAAGATTTTGAGAAACTCTGTAAAACAAAAGTTAACCTGATGTCTTTTAATAACTTTCTATCCACCAGTACAAAACGAGAAGTCTCCCTTGGATACGCTGATGTTACCTTAACGAAAACCGATACAGTTGGCATTCTCATTCAAATGTCTGTTGATCCTTCTGTATCGTCCACTCCATTCGCTGCTATCGAAGAATTTAGTTACTTCAAGACAGAAAAAAGAAATCCTTTTCTGTATGCACACCGTCTTCCGTATTGGTCAAATTACACAAATCGACAAAAACAAGCCGCTTTATCAAGTGGAACTTACACTAACATCAAATGATGACCAACAACTTTGAACACTCACGAAATATATACAAGAAGGTACACGTGGGGCAGGATGGCAACGAATAGGTAGCTTGTTACTTCATTTGGAAGAATTAGATAGAGCTGAAGAACTCTATACATTATTACTCGAACAGACATCCAACGAGAGTGATAAAGAACTTAATTATCATCAACTTGGATATATTAAAGATAATCAAGGTGATTATGGCAAGGTCATCAGGTACTATGAAAGAGAACTTGAAATCAATCAAAAACCTCTTCCTGCAAATCATCCTGATTTGGCTACTTCCTACAACAACGTCGCTTGGGTGTATAGACGAATATCCGAAAGCATTCTCATTTTACGAACGTGCTCTTAACATTTTACAACGTTCTTTACCTGCGAATCATCCAAATCTTGAGAGTGCGCGAGAGAGTATAGAATTTGTACGGAAAAATTTGTGAAATATTATTTGATAAATAAAGAAAAGTTGATTTCATCTAATTATATTGCCTCTTTTTTACTCTTTCTCGCGCGTATGCGCAGAGAGGCTCTTTGTAATAATTGAAACACAATGGACGCAGCCGATCGATTATGCGATACATGTATACACATACATATCTAACTGATCTTCAGGGACATGTTTGTATTTCGCTTATTAAGACAAATTCTCTGTATTATCAAAGTAGTAATCATCTTGGAGCGTAAATCTAACATATGCATCGTCGTTGAACGCATATTTCGGAAATAGATCCAAAAAGAAAAAAAATTCGAAAAAGTAAAGAAAATGAACTTGATTTTAAATTATATTGACTTGACTTGACTTGATTATTATTGAAGATTGAATAGGGCCTTGAATGATGAAGAAATGAAAGAGTTGTATTTATATAGGTATATGGTCATAGGATCTTCTTGAGGGTACAATTCATTAATTATTGCATGTTATTGTCATTCATCTCCAATAAATAAAGAATAATAGGGAGAACGGAATTATTTAATTAGTGTTAAGTATAATTAAACTATTTTATAAATATTGAGTGTACTCACATTGACACTAAATTGAATAGATTATGAAATAAATAATGAGCATTTGTCTTAAGATAGTATAAGATATTAGTATATTCCCTTTTCTGAAAGAAAGGGTTATAGGCTCGTTAAAAAACGTTAAAGTTTGTTTGTTTGTTTGTCCAAGCCAATCAGAAAACAGCCTGGATTTTATTAAGACCAGTAACTGTTAATATTTGCTGAATTCATAGATCAAAGGTTTTTGGGGTCGAGGAACCCATTGGTACCATTAGTTTTTTATGATCTTGTAACAAAAAAATTTTTTACGAAAAAAAACGGCTTTTTTTGAAAAAAATAATTTTTATTTAAAAGTTTGACCAAAAATTTTTTTGGAGTCGGGAAATCCAATGATACCATTAGTTGTTTATGATTTTGCAGATACGATTGTTTCTAAAGTTTGTTGGTATGTTTGTGTCTTCATCTCAATCGGAAAATGGTGTCGCCTAGATTAATATTTAAAAATTGCGATGTTCTATAAGAAAACTCCACGAAGGGTTGTCGAAGGTATACAATTCGAATTTCGAGTCAACTTTGAGGTTGATAGTAAGCAAATAAGCAATTTATAGTTTTTTTTCCTATTTATCTTAAAAAGTTTGATTCAAGATAACCGAAGATCGATAAATCAAGACTGAATGGATTTTACCAAATAATTAATAATAAGCAGTATGAACTGTCTACTCGCTACAGTGAAAAGTCACCAAAGATAATTTGCTACGGGGAATCTTAATCTGATGTTAGTTTTTCAATATTGTTAGCTATGAATTAACGATAAATGAATAAATCATAGTTTTTGATAAAACTCCACTGACCGTTGTCAAATACAGAAAATCCGAATTTGCAGTGAATAATAGCTTTTTTGATCTATTTCTTAGTGTTTTTAATGAACTTCTTGTTATTTTAAACTTCAATTCAGAATAATCGAGGGTCGTGAATCGATGTTCGATATTGATTCTAATAGAAACATTTTTCTTTGTATATTATGATACGTCAGAGTTCTGAGTAAGATTTATACAGAAGTATTTAAAAAAACGGAGTAGCTGCTTGATGTTCTGTTATTGAGTCTTCATAGACATCAATCTTAAAATAACATTCAAAATAGGCGAAGATTTTTCCTAGGCCACAATGTAATGTACTCTATTGGTAGCAATTTTTGATTAGTTTTCCGTTTTTAGTTCCTTAGTGAGTGTATTAATAAATGTCCAGTAACTTTTTGAGAGGAATTCAAACGAGATGCATCTGTTACGTTCAAACCTAAACTAATATTGAAGGGTGTAGCGGTGTTAAAGATGGAAACGATTATTCGTGAGTAGCTAGCCGGAGGGAAGCCAACGAACGATTAGTCGTTGATTTAAAAAGTTTTGCATAATTGCAATAAGTGAGTTTTGGAGCACCTTAATAGATTGACAAATAACTCGATTCTTGAGGGAAAAAAATTCTTTATTAGACATTTTATGTAACAGAGTATATCCAGTAAAGGAATTGTGAATACTAACATAGTGTTATTTGCTTATTGTAGCGTAATCAGAAATAGATATATAGTTGTGTCATCCTAAAACTTTAAGAAGCTCTCCGGAATTATCTAGTCTGAAAAAAAGATATTTTTTCATGGAATTGTCGTTTGAAGTGATCACCACCTGGTCATGCTATTGAACTTGATGAACAAACTGGAACATCTGAACCGTATCTAACTTCGTTTTCTTAAGAAAGCAGTCGTATAGCGATAAATATTGCACTTAAAAAAACATGAACGTTTGTCTCTTCGTTTTGTACAAACAAGTCAGAGTTCAGGATTAGAAAATGTGACGTCCCAAACCACTGAATATGCTCAGATGTCTGTGTTAGACATAATCAATCTCAATCGAAGACAAAGAACTCGAGTTTGATGTTTGCTTGTCATTTATATATGAATCTATATAGGGATATTTCTACAAAACGATCATCACTAAAGTGGCTGTTTATTTCGTAGCTTTCATGCAATCAAGGAGATTAAGATGTGAGATAATCCAAATAAAAACTATTTTGAATAATAATCATACTAAATTTCCTTTCAGACAAAGGTCAGCGAATCTGTAGGATGAACACTACTTTTTAATTACCGTAATCATAATATAACAGATCAGTCTTGAGCTTCAATCGAAAGAGATTTGAATACAAGACAGACAATAAGAAGATTGGTATTCTACAATCTAGTTCATGGTCTAAATGTATTTAATATTATCCATCAATTATCTTTAACAAATTATATAGACATTAAAAATTTTTCTACTTTCCAACATTGATCTATTTGAACGACCTGCCAAGATATAATCCAAAGAACGTGGATTGTTTAGAGTTTTCTAGATTAGTCTGAACTATGGTAAACGGTATATTTCGTGATGAATCTTTCGTTATTCTCGACCTGATGATAATCCAACAATAAAAGACACCAGCTATATCATAGCTGCGTGGGCACGAGTACATTGTGCACTGCCCTGAAAACATATGGATTGTCAAAAAAGTTAGAATTGTAGAATTTACGTACTGACATGTACTACTACGTACCAGTACATGAATTTTAGAATTCTAGGTTTTTTGTAAGTACTTAATACACTGGAACATGTGTTAATGCTAGTGCTCTGGAGAGCCTTTGTTTTTGTTGGTACATTTTGTATCGTATTCACGCACTCCTCAGCTATATATACTCTCAGAAGAAAGGATGTGCAGGTAATGGAGCAAAACAAACAAAATATATGGAGGATGGAGGAAGATGTATACATGTGTGAAGGAAAAAAAATGTAAGAGGAGTATGACTGTGGAACAGATGCGTTTATCTGTGATTTAGACTGTATAAAATGACGTCAGTCTATCTTATTGTCCTAGTCTGCTGTCAGAATGCCCGTTCGATTTTGAATACTGTCCGGTTAATTATTCAAAACTATTTTTTTATTTTCTTTTTCTGCATGAGTTCAAGAACATTCTGGACGAGTACAGACCTATTCGAAAAACATTTCAGACTAGACCTGATGCATAATGCGGACATTTCGGACTAGTTATGTCGGTCATCTCCACTCAGTTTTCGCTTACTTGAGCAATTTTCAACATTATTTTCAAGAAGAAAAATAAAGTACAATTATTCTATATTGAAAAATCTGTAAATACATATGAAAAACTCTAGTCAATCTGAATGGAAATGGTTAATGCAAAAAGAGATATTGAAATTTATATTTGTTCGTCTATATATTAGCATTTTTTACTTGGCCTATGTGAAGAGTAAGCTCTTATCAGTAGTAGTCGTTACATGTAGTTATGCAAGAAACATGTGCATGTTGATAAGACTTGCTGTTGTTGTCACTAGAAGAAGACAGATGACTAGACCAAGCAAGTTCGATTATCTTTCATTTCATTACAAAGCAAGGTATGTATTACTCGAACCCGAAGCATAAATAGGGAGGAGGTGCGTGAGTCGTAAGGCTTCCTCTGTTTCGAAAAATTAATAGAGAAAAAGAAATTTACTTTCCTCGCCCTACTTTTGAAAATTTGGTTTTTTTTACTGATCAAAATACGAAAAAAAAAAGAATTACGCTCCTTTGCCCTTAAAAAGCTCATTTTTTTGGTTATCAAAGTAGAAAACTAGGATTATGTCCCTGCGTTGAACATTTTATTCAGAATGTCTTTTGATAATAGAATTACGCGTAAAGAGATATCATTTTCGAGTCTATCCTAGGAATCTGAAACCGGCTGTGGCTTTCTGCTTCTGATAATAAAAAATCCTCTGCAGATCGCCATTTCTAGAAAGCTAAAAACCTACAGAAGCTCGTCATAAAACAGAGGACAAGGTACGTCTGAACGTTCTAGCGTGTATGAAAGCATGCAGAAGTGATCCATCAGATGCATATATGTTTCTTGAGTGCGAAATCCTAAGAGTCGCTGCATGAGAACTAAGTCTGATTGTGCTCAATCAACAATATTAGCCTTGGATGTGTTAAATGCTATTAGTGGAATTACTATATTTCACCCAATATTCATTCGTTAGGTTTAAGAATTTGCTTATATGCCCAAAAAATATTGTTCTATGAAATGGGTTAGCTTTCATTTTGATCTAAAATTTTTGATTGAACGGCTATATTTAAGGCGCAGTCATGTTTCCTGTGTAGTGATTACGCAGAAGTAGTAACATTAACAATCATGCATTCAGTTGTTTAGACGTAGATATTGATTTGTGCTCGGCAATATCCTTCTGTATTCATACAAAACACGTCCTGTGTATAAGTGTCAAGTTGATTAGTGTGTTTGCTTGCAACATGAATAAAACTTCATTGAATTCTTCATATCAATACTATAAAATAGTGTTTATAAAAAACATCACTAATACAATTCAGTATCGCTATACATTTTTTAAAATTTTGTGGTAGACACAGAGTAACGTACGAGACTTTAGCTATTTTTGTATTGCTCGTTAAAGATGAGCTCACATGTAAAAGAATGCACTATGCTGACTGAAAAAACTTGTTTATTTTTTGAAATGTCCAATGGCTACTAGCTTTCATGCGTATACATGCCTCTTATTTGTCAGATCATTGTCGTTTCTCTCAATTTTTATTGCATTGCTAATGTAAGAAAACGTTTTCATGGTGAAGAAATTCATCTGATACGGTAAAGTATATATGTTAAAATCTTGAATTAAAAAAAGATATATTCAATCAAAAGAATAATGGAAGAATGGTCATTAAAATGCATATCAATTCATTAATGAATCATCTTGTCTATGTTATAATCAATTAGCCAATTTTTTCCAAGTTTCAAGTTAGTTTAAACATGTTTAGAGATTTTAAAACGCTTGTCAACACAGCTTTTTTAGGGATAAAATGTGAAACTCACATATTCATTCAAACTAGGAGCTGTGTTACTGTAAATTTTTTTTATAATGTTATTACTCTACATTGATAGATTTGTGTGCAGCAAAGCTTTAGGTTGAAAGAGAACGATGGTAAATCACAGGAATCCTTTATTATGTCGCGTCTGCTGCAATAGAAAGGTGTTTGCGATGGATGTATCTGTAATGGGATCTAAGGAGGGAGCCAAAAAAACCTCGTCTTAAAACTTACACTCACTATTTTTCTTCGAAAAAATATGTGAGTTCCACAAAAGCTGTGTCGTGCAGTCCTTACGGAATTAAAATGTAAAGCATGATATAGTTGTTAGTGCTGATCGTAGGCAACTAAAATTTGACTATAAACTTATCGATCAACTCTCTCCTTGCATAAACGATCATCCTTAATATAAAACAATGTCTTAACAAAAGTTCATTGGTTCTATTCGACTACCATACACTAATTGATTAACTGTAATTAATAATTATTTAAATATTGACATTTTTTCTACTGTTTTTTTAGAGATTACATTGCATTATACAATACATGGCATATTCTTGTACAAAAACAACAGTTTTTTAGTGGAAAATATTCGAATAATATTAATATAAATTTTAAATTAATTATTATAACTAGCCATGATTAATCAACTCTATACAGAGGAACGCTATTAAGTCTTTTTATCACATCTATAAAAGATCGTTGCTAAGATGTCTGTCATTGTTTGTGGAGGAAAGAATCAAATTTCTATTGTATATACTTCATAATTCTCTTTTAGATCGTATTTCATAAAATTATATTATTTGTTGATTTATACTTATCAATCATTCAATTTTTATCCAACATTCAAGAACATTATTTGAAATTCATATTAAAAGTAAAACAACAAATTTTTTGCTCAGTATTATCTAAGAAATTCACAGAAAATAAATCATATCATCACTATTAAATTTAGTGTTCGATACATATTTATATCTGATCAGTAAACTAATAATTTGTAAATGCAGGATGTAAATACTACTGTCACAAAGATAGAATTCAGTGGTCCCAAAAAGCGGAAACTGAGACTAAAGCTGGAGCGAAATCCGTAGAAAAAGTGTTCTGGAATCGTTAAAGGAACCAGAACGGTTAAATTATCAAGTCTACTGACAGTGTTCTTAATACGAACAGATTTCTTAAAGCTCTTTGTTATTTACTTTTTATTATGTTATTTGTGTTAGGAGTCTAACTCTAGATCGTCGATTTATTAATAAGATAAGAATACCTTCGTATATCACTTCTGTTTATTCAAGAAAAGCCACAGGCTATATAAATAATAACAGATTCCAGGTCTTTAGGAAGTGTCCATTGAATGATGGATAGAGAGAGAGAGAGAATTTGTCAAGGAAAATGATATACATATGTTATGTGCATGAAAGGAAAAATCCAACTCTATGCGATGTATAGAAAAGGAAAATTCAAACATATGTAATATATAGAACGAAGAGAAAATGATTAGAATCCATGTGAAGATATACATATGAACTACCATCTAACAAAAAATTATAGGAATTATAGAATATGACACTCTTTATGAGTTTCCGACGAATTATATGACTCTTCCAAAGAAAATAGTTGTAGGCAATTAGATGTCTTTACACAGATATTTATTCATTACAGATCTGTTCTGATTTTTTTGGAAATTAAATAGATTTTCTTTAAGCTAATAGTAGATATCGAATTAGATATATAGATATTGAATATGTAAGAAAGGAATAGGGGTGAGAACACTGATATCTTCAGTATCTTGTATATTTTTATATCTATCGTAACTCAATTTCAACGTATTTCCAAAATAACAATATAACTCATCTAATCAACGCTTGTATTTATCGCAAAATAGCAGGTGTTCTGACAATAAAAGCAACATTTCCATTGAGGTTATCGTTCAATGATTTCTGAGGAGCGATCGGGACACATGGACTAGTTTAGCCTTTTTGCATTGCGATGAAAATCTTCTAAATGCTGTTTAAAAAAGTATAAAACCACTTCCAGAGAGGAGCGTGTTCAGAAACTTTTCCAATAGTCGTAGTTTTTTTTACTTCGTGATAAATATGATTTTGTAGATGTTTAAAAGAAGAATCATCAAATGCGTGAGATTAAAATTTTGGTCATTTCAATTTTCAAATTCAAATATTCATGAAAAAAATGAAGATAGATAATAATCTCATGCAATTAAATAATTAATTGATGATTTATATGAAAGATTGAAATCTTATTAAAGAACTATCAGGTTCGTAATTTCCATGCTGTCTTATCTTATCTTATATTTCTAAAATTGAATTCATTGCACTAAAATCGATTATTAGAATATGGTTCAAAAATGAGTTATTTTATTGATAGCTTCTATTAGTCAACACTCTATCAAAACTCTTTGAAACTGATACCGAAACTCTATTTTCAGCATATTCTTTCAGCTAATGTATGATTCAATAGGATTAGTTAAGAAAAATATCAGTGAATCAATTTGCTTTCTTATGC
Organism: Macrotrachela quadricornifera; assembly: GCA_022393335.1. Lineage (NCBI taxonomy): Eukaryota > Metazoa > Rotifera > Eurotatoria > Philodinida > Philodinidae > Macrotrachela > Macrotrachela quadricornifera. The sequence goes on along the minus strand of JAJEKB010021268.1, from coordinate 17,456 downwards.
ATCTTCGTCATTTCGAAAAATAAGATAATGGCTTTAAAATTTTTTTAAATGAGACTGTTGAAGCCCCGTCGCTTATTGAAAAGCTATATATATATATATATATTTTGAAAGAACACATTTCAGTGTATCTCACTATGATAAAAATTTAATTTGATGTTTTTTCCAATAATTGATATTTCTGAGAAGATCTTTAAACAGTCGAACCATCAACAAGCAGTTATGAGCTGTCTATTACGCTTCACTTTAGAAAACCTCAACAGAAACTGAAACGATTGGTCTTTTTATACAGTCTTTTTGTAACGGACGTCCCAAGGAAAATGTCCATCTACGTATTTCTTCAATCTCTCATTCAAATTATGACGTAGATACTTGAATTTCTTTCAAAAGACACTCCGTGAATTCTTTACAAAATTTTAAGAAAAGAGCTGCTTGAGCGATTAACTATAGAATTATATCCAGGCAAGACTGCAATATTCTAAAATGGCATAATTTCAAATGCATATTTTTAGAAAACTAGAAACAAAGGCCAATTCCAATGTTAGTTTTCGGTGTTTTTGAGTGACACTTTTTCTAACAGAGGTTAAAAGAAGATATTCATATAAGATTGTGAGGCGGCATAGCCACTAGGCTTGGGTAGGTTTTGATATAGGCTTTTGGTTAATTTTCATGTTTCTTTGACAGATGAGGCGTTATTACAAGGTCAGACATGTTTTATCTATCACAGACTCGTGTCCAGTGACATACTGATTGGTTTTTGTTGATGTCTGCATCTACGTAGAATTCCTTATTTTCAATATGAGATAATTTAATTGTTGTCCTAGAATTCTATTCAAAATAACTTTCAAGCTTCAAATAAATAAAGAACAGTGCTCAAAGTCGATGCCAGTCATAGGCGGTAGAACTGTTAAACTTGAGTAGGCTAAAGTTCATCAAGATTCGGGCTTCATAGCCTAGGTGAGGTTCAAACATTTGCTTCTTACTCTATCAGATTAACAAACTTGCTTACTGCGTGAAAATTTTGGCTCTTGTCACCGGCAACTGCCAATGTAATTAGGGAAAAAATAGAATCTCATACGACTAAACATTGCAACGCATGTTTCCAATGAGCTCACGTTATGCTCTTTCGTTATAAATGAAGAATAACCTTATAGGATACTTATAGTCATATCTATTGGATAATACTCGAAACGTTCTCTTCCTCAGAGATTAATCTCAGATGCCAATTAAACATTTTCAACACGATGTACAAATCCATAATGAGATTCTTTTTCTGTAAGCACTGCTACATGGCCATAATTCTATTTTTCAGTAATACAAAGCAAAACTCTTATCAAGGTGCAACTCATTAGATAAGGTCAGCATCTAACTGACTCTAGTTTCGAGCTTGGAACTGAAATTTTTCTGTTGCCAGAATCAGATGTGAATCCAGGCGCAAGTTCTAAAATTTAGACCTAATAGACTCTAGCTGCATATAAGAGCCATTTATAACTTGGTTATTACGAGATTATCGTCAAAATTATTTGAAAAATATGTAAGATGTGTTGGTCAACGGAAATTAATCGAAAAAAATCTAGAGTATTTCACATAATTGTCAGATTTTAAGTATGAAGACTATCTACTTAAATTCGGATCCAACAATGTTACATTCAATGGACTATTTTTCAAGGACGCTATTCAATCAAAAAAGACGAAAGTTTAATAGCTTCTTAAAAAAGTTTTTCTATTATAGGTTGCAAACTCATCTCCGACCTACACTAATGTTATGCTTTAATAAATTTAAGTTCGAAATAAAGAGTATTAATTCTGTTTCATTTGAATAGCATAGCATAAAAAAGTATTTCTGTATTTTTATGCTGCTGGTAAGAGTCCCACAAAAAATATCGAGCCTATCCTAGATTTAAAACGTTTCGCCGCCCATGGAACTGATCGAGCAAACGTTTTTCTTCTACTCAGTAATAAATTTACCCATGTAGCAATTTTCCATTTATGATGACAAAATTAAAATTGCGACGAAACTTAATGGAGGATTCTCAGAGCGTGAATAGAATGGAACAAAGCAGGGATTTTCTTCAAGTATATTTAGTGTATATCAAAAAAAACGGTACTCGCTGAATCGATAGAGCTATTCATGAACTACGAGATGATCAGTTTAGTCTCTTTATATTAATTTGAAAGAAAGGCACAAAATCATTAATATGAAAACGAATATATTGAAAGTATGTCATTTTGGAGCATTGCAACATTGATCGGATGTAATTTCATAGTTAATCATTCAAACAGCTCTTTTCATAAAGTTTTTTAGAAAATTTCACCGATTATATTCGTTACATGCGTATTTAGTTGCTAATGGTTTTCAAAACTGAAGTTAATGAAAAACAATAGATGATGTATGGATCGGATTTAGTCAGAAGTTAAAAGAGTCGCATCGATGAGCTTTATCTTGAACTAGAGCAGACAGAAAAAAAAGATCAAAGATAAATTATTATCTGAATTATAATTATAACTCAAGAAATATCTTTTCTGTTAGAATAACTAAGGAAACCAAAATGGTGTAAATAAAATAAAAAACTTTGTCAAACTATGTAGAAGAGCAAAACATGAGTTTCATCGATATTTATTATTGTATTTTAAATGATAATTTTATTGTAGTGATTGAGACTTAGAAGCTTTTGATGAAGTCTGCAACAAATAAGAGATTCTGACCTTAAATATTCATCTGTAAAAAACTGCTTTTGTATATCTAATGAATCTTATTTTTTATAAACCAAATGTAGAGTATATAAGTAACTTTAGGTGTTGAATAAATATACATCTATGAGAAATAGTAAATACCAACCATTTTTGGTAATCATGAGTCCACCTATCGCTGAAATTGTAAAGTGAATGATTTACAAGAACCGTACGTCTAGTAGAGATCGACTATTAATACGTTATTGCTATAGAAAATACAGTATTTTCAGAATTAAATTACTATACTTAGACCTAGAGAATTTAAAAATCCATTCAATTATTTTCTCGTCCTCACAACTCATTAAAATTATTGTCGATTTTATTAGCAAAAAATTTGAAGTTCCTTATAGGTGGTCACACTGTAGTCTGTAGGTATTTTGGATAATAAAACTGCATTCATTCAGAACTTCTACGTCCTTTCTACAAATATTCGACATTTTAGTCGATCATATATCACATCTCGCAAAGCTTATCTATATCTTAAATTATACTTCAATGTATTGGTATTCTGAAAGCTTGTCAAAAGAGTTATATAATATCTTCTACCATCAGTAATGTACCTTCTAATCTCATTGATGCATCTTCATCTAAAATAAATTTTTCGTTTCGTTGCTATACTTGTGCATGAAATCTGAAAAATCTCACCTTTTTCTTCTACTTAGATTCGGTACCTCCTCATAGTTATAGAAAACGCCTTATCTGCATTATTAACAACCAGAGGAGGTACCCAATGAAAAGAGAATATAGTTAAAGTTTTGCATATTCCACCCGGCTTTTTCTGCTTTACATAACACGTCTTTTACAGGACTGTTCCCTGCTGTGAGTGAGCCATCTGCAACAGAAATTTCCGCGTCACACCTGAAACCTCTAGGACAGGACTTTTACCGGTATGCGTCAGCCATCTTTAACAGGATTGTTCCTGCTATACGTTAGGTATTCGTCATAGAACTCTTCTCGCCGTGCGTGATACCACTTTCATAGGGCTTTTTTCATCGTACCTGGAACCTCTGCTACAGAGCTTTTCCTGCCGTACATTAGGCATCTTCAGTGGGACTCTTCTCATCGGGCTCAAGCTGACATCCTTACTTGTATCCACTTTGGACACGATCACTCTCAAAATTGCATTGAACTGCGTCATTTGATTAGAAAGTGAATAAAATCACAATCTCACGACTTGGATGAAGTTTAACGCACGCCTTCCTTTCTCGTCTCCAATCACTCTGCCGACTTTTCTTAGTGCACTCAAGGAATTGATGCGGATAGTTCCGTGACACTATCTCTCATGATGACTAAATACATAGCGAACAGACTCATCAGAATCTCGATCTGTATTGATCGCGATGAAATTTCACCCAGCCCCTTCCACGCACCCCGTTTGGTGGTTCCAACCTCAAGTTGACTTTCCTCAGGAGCTAAGGAAGTAGTGTGGAAACTTTTGAGACGCTAGCTATCACACGGACTGAATGCATAGCAAACAGACAAACATTCTTCTTTAAATATATAGATACGTCATCGTTGTGAGTCAAGAATAAGAACAAATACGTTGTTTCTGTGAGTTATAGAAAACAAATGGATATACCATAGTTGTGAATCAAGGAAATACCTGTATGCATTTTTTTCTCTTATAACCTATTAGAAACCTTCCATTTACACATTTAGACCAAAGAAGCATCGATACAAAATGATTGATCTTAGAATCATAACAAATTCGCTGCATTTCTGCAAAACTCATGCAAATTCCATTGTCATATGATATGGATGGGATTTCACTCATACACCCACACCCATCATACCCTCGGTGGGTGACCCCGCTATGACCTTCCTCCGGGCCTGGGGATGCACCATGGAAAGTTTGGTGACGCTAGCTCGTACAGGGACCGAATATATAACGAACAGACAGACACACAGACATTCTTCTTTATATATATAGATTGAAGCAACATTTTATTTTTTACCTCAATAATAGAAAATTTTTATATAAGCTATGAATTGTATTCAAATAAAAATTCATCTTTGACCTCTTTGACAGTTCCGATGTTAAAGGCGTCACTTAAATTATAATTATGATTTAGACAAAAAATTAATCTTCACTATAATTAATTTTTGTACTTTTTAAGAATTAATTTGAAACTTGATATTAACAAATGGCTTCAAAATATCCTGATAATAATGATTCACAACATAATCAACGATTTTCAGATCTTGCTGAAGAACCTCTTCAAATATTAATGCCTATTAAAGGTTATGAAAAAAAACCTCTGGTTACAATTGAAGAAGCTGTTGAACCAATAGTTTCAGTTGTACCCGATGTTAAACAAATGGTGTATGTTGCTAAAAAGAAATGTAAAAACCCTCCATCTGATGGACTTTCAATAGATGAATCAGCTTCAATAATGCTTTATTCAATGGAATGGGAACCACAAGAAGAATGTCTTTATTATGCATTAAATGCGACTCTTCGTTCTGAAAATCGAAAAAAATTAATTCCATGGTTTTTATTCTTAAAACTAATTTTAACTGCATTTGCACGTCTACCATCAGAAAAACGTTTTGTTTATCGTGGTATTAAGCGTGATATGACAAAAGATTATCCTGAAGGAGAAGAAATTATTTGGTGGGGATTTAGTTCATGTACATCAACTATGAAGGTTTTGAAAAATGAACAATTTTTGGGTTCGACAGGAATAAGAACTTTTTTTACTATTGAATGTGTAAGTGGAAAAGATGTTCGTAATCATTCATTTTTTCAAAATGAAGATGAAATTCTTCTTCCACCTGGACGACAATTCAAAGTTGCCTCTTGTCTTAATCAATCAGGTGGTCTTCATATGATACAACTTAAAGAAATTCAACCACCATATGCGCTTCTTGAACCTCCATCAAAAGTAAGTCAATCTTTTCTTTTTATTTAATCAATAATTAAACTGTAAAATTATATTTGGATTCCTTCAAGGATATTTCACAAAATTTCAACCGTATTTCAGCCACTTCTCAATCAATATCCACATCAATAAGCGGGTAATATTATTATTCTTAGACGTATTCAAAGAAAGTTTAAAAAATAGTTCAGATCATGATTATCTATACTAAAGTAAAATTCATTATTTTGCATAAATATAATTCAAAAAATTGAGCACGTGAAAAACTATGTTAAGGATGAAGATAAAGATTTCGTGACTAGTCTAAGGTTAAAAATAAACTATAGTTTTTTTCAACTATAATCATTTAGATCGATCCATATCGAATAGATAATATTTTATTTCTAAGCTTATCTTTCGCATTAATATCTTGTATATTTTCATAGAATTTTATATTATTTATAACCTACATTTATTGGAAAATATATCTCTCTAAAAATATCTTTTTGATAGAATAATTTTATCCTTATTATTACAATCCTGGTCTTTACTCTCTCAATAGTAAATTATTTTTGAAAAAGTCGTGCTAAATTAAAATTTCAGAAAACCGATATTACTTCACAAAGATTTACAACGATTTGGTGAGAAGTATTCTCAATCAGCTGAGCTAATGGTGGACGATCCATATCTTAAATGATCTGTTCGCAAAATTCCGACATATTGCATTTCAAGAATTTGTTTACTAACGATTGTATCTCATATTACAGTTATAGCTAACGAGGAAACCGTCCCAAGTGTCCCCGCCCGATTTTGGTCGTTTACGTGCCAGTTGTTAGAGGACATCGAGCTGGTAAAGAGCCTAAATGGATTTGCGCTGAGTCCTCTTTCTTCAAAAGTTATGACGGTTTTACTAGATTTTCCACCTATGATGGCGGAATGTCAGAAAAATTAGACAAACGAATTTCGAACTGAAGTTTTACCCATCTATAGGTCTAATAACCCTTAGAATATCCTGAAAGTTTAAGCCAAAAAAAATATTTTTTACTCGAGATATCGAGTTTTCGAGTAAACTCGATTTTTGTGATATACCTATGACGAACGACTATTTGATGGAAATTCAATATCTCGAGTAAGGAGCGTTGCTTTTGGCTGAAACTTTCAGGATATTCTAGGGATCATTAGACTTATATATGGGTAAAATTTCAGTTCGAAATTCGTTTGTTTGATTTTTTTGCCATCCCGTCACCATAGGTGGAAAATCTAGTAAAACCGTCATAACTTTTGGAGAAAGAAGACTCAGCGCAAATCCATTTAGGCTTTTTACTAGCTCGATGTCTTCTATCGACTGGCACGTAAACAACCGAAATCAGGCGGGGACACTTGGGACGGTTTCCTCGTAAGAGATATATGAAAGCATGGATTTAACTTGTTTTGAAAACTACATTTTGTGTTTAATATGGTGAGAAAAATTGTGATTAACAATAACATTGTGATCGACACCAATTTGTTTTAAGAAACAAAGATAATAGATTAAAACATCCTGAATAACTTTCATTTTACTTGAAATTTTTTTCGTTGATATGAAATCTTTTGTGAACATAGAATTTTATGTAGAATATGAAGAATTTCTTTTATAAATTTTATTTGTACAAAATACAATTTTAGTCTAAAAATTATCATTTTTTTGAATAGAACAGAAGTTTTAATTAGTTCAAGATATGTAGAAAAAAAGAAAATAATTTAGTTCATCATATCTTTCCTATTTATTTAAAGCTTTGTTTACTTATGTTTAAGTAAAAATGAATTGTAAAATACACATCAAGATTTGTTTGAATTTTAAATTAGATTAAATTAATTTAAATTATTTATTTTAGTTTACAATTATCAAATAAGCAAATAAAAGCATCAGGTAAGATTAACATTCGATTCTTTTAATTAAATTTAACAATCGTATCAATGCGAAAATTGTTTATGAAGAACAATCAGAAGACTAAAGACGTTGCGAATATCACTATATGTGATATCAACAGTGAAAGATCCCTATCTTATTACAAAAGTCCAGTTTTTCAAGAAAAAATCGAAGTGAAGTTTTTATCGTAGGAAAATGAACCAAACTTATCTCTTATAAAATATAATGTATGTAGAAGAAGTTCGTGGTAATTTTCCTATTGATATATTTTTGCAATTACTTAAGCAATATCAAAAAATAAATAATCATTGTAAAAAAAGCATATCAAAGTATACCTATTATGTAAAAACAAACGGTTTAGTTCATGACGTAAGCAGGTGAATAAAGAAAGTTTGTCACGTGCATTTTTGATTCTGAAAAAATAATGGATGAGATATTGTAAACGGTCATATTTTGCATTTCAGTTTTTCATCAATTATTACATCGTGTTAAAAAACAAAATATGCCATAAGATGCAGCGTGAAAGGCTTTACAATTGACACAAGATCGCCTTTCTTATAGTTGCACTTTTTTCTTTCAAAATGATCAAAACTTTAAGCGACCAAATTTCAACTGTGCGAATGATATTAACTTACAAAAATCCTTTGTTTTCTATATATCCCCCTAGAAAAAAAAAAGTTTCACTATGTATTCCTTATTTATTGTCACTATAAAAAGACATTTATTTAAAACCGATTACATATTCTCAAAGCCCGTGGAGTTTTCTATCACTGTATATTTACTTATTTTTTTACATTCATTTATTGAAAAATAATTTGAATACAATGAAGACATTCTAATGTTTACATTCCCAAAGACTTTATTTTCTCACTGTTTATTTTAGAAAAGCATCTATATATTCTGATAGATCTTAAAATTCTCTATCATTCTGTATATTTACTTATTTCCTTATGTTCATTTATTGTAAAGAAAATTAGAGTCGAATGAAAACACCCTCAATCCACAAGTACCAAAAATCTACAAGTTTTCACTATTTTCTTTTATTTATTAATCGGAAGAAATAAATTATGTAAAAGAAAGTACACCGTTTGATAGCGCATGAAATTCTCTATCATTCTGTATATTTTAGTCTTGCTTCGCATTCATGCAGCGCAGTATATAAATGCAAAGCGAGACAAAAATACATAGAATGGTAGAGAATTTCAAGCTCTAGGAAAATCTATATCTACTTTTTAAAAAATTTTTCCCACAGGAAAAAAAATTTCAAATATAATACTACAAAAGTAACAAAAAAAGTGTAGATTTTTGGCACTTGTCGATTGAGAATTTTTTCATTCGACTCAAATTTTCTTTACAATAAATGAACATAAGGAAATAAGTATATATGCAGGATGATAGAAAATTTTAAGATCTATCAGAATATATAGATGCTTTTCTAAAATAATTATTTCAGTGATAAAAAATATAAAAAAACTAATTTTGATGACTGAGAAAATAAAGTCTTTGGGAATGTAAACATTAGAGTGCCTTCATTGTATTGAAATTATTTTTCAATAAATGAATGTAAAAAAATAAGTAAGTATACAGAGTGATAGAAAACTCCACGGACTTTCAGAATATGTAATTGGTTGTAAATAAATGTGTTTTTATAGTGACAATAAATACGGAATACATAATGAAACTATTTTTTTCTAGGGGGATATATCAATCGTGTATTCTATACACCTGAATCAATGAATTTAGTAGACAACTGTACCATATGAAGTATGATCTTGACCTTAGACTACAATTAGTTTTTCATGAATTTAATGGTACTTGATAATAAACAATCTTTTATGTAGAAATATATACATTGCTTGTCCATTTGAAAAGAGAGATGTCGAAAATACTTTATTAAAATATTGTCATAATAGATACATTGAAAAATACGTATTAGTAGTTTTAACACGTAATAGTTATAGTTTCTAGTGTAGATCAACATGAAGAATAAAAACAATGAAGGTGAAACTTTATAAATTCCTGTTGTAAGAACTTTTTTACCATTCTATGTAGGTATACAGAAATTTTAGAAGAAAAACATGAATTTTTCTAAAACTTGAGATGTTCTGTAGGATTAATAGATTCCATACATAGGGCATTACAAAAATTTTTCGCTCGGCCCTTCTCGAAGCTTCAGTTTGCATTGAAGTATTCTTACCTTTGAATTTCATATTTTAATTCTTTAAAACATTTTGTAAAAAAAACAATAGAATATACCAGAAGGTACAACGTAAAAAATTCTACAATCTACAGTATAAAGCTTACGTTGATTTATACTTTTTCTTTGAAAATAAACAAATTTTCTGAGCAATCAAATCTCGACGCTACGTACGTGATTTAGAGAATTTTGGTTTTATTTTCAGAATAAAAAGGGTGCAATTAAAATAAAACTATTATTTTCAAATTGTAGACTTTTTCGTGCTGTATCTTTTGTCATGTTCCACTTTTTGATAAGAAAACGTATTCAATGATAAAAGGATGAAATACGAAAAAAAGGAAGTATTCGTTCGTGTACAATTTTTGTATCCTAGAAAATTTCTCTCTCATAATTTTGCTTTTACTTAAGAACAATAGTTGCATATATAATATAAACTGTTCTTTGTAAATTGTGGAGCTTTTCACGCTGCATCTTATGGTGCATTTTGTTTTTTCTAATAAAGTAGATCAGGTAATAAAAACATAAGATAAGAAAAAACGAATTCATCTTTTACTAAAAAGCAACATTGTTCTCGCGAAGTTGAAATTTGGTCGGTCAGAATTTTGTCCGGTTTTAAAATAAAAAGTGCAACTATAAAATAAGCAGTCCTTTGTAAATTGCAGAGCTTTTCACACTGCATCATGTGATATATTGTGCTTTTTAATAGAACCTATTAAGTAATAATAAAATGAGATGCAAAAATGTTCCACTTATTATGACCTGATGATACCAACGAGTTTGCATCAAAAATAATTCTTATCCAAATTTTATTGTCATAAGATCATTTGAATAGTCATCAAATAGAATAAAAAGACAGAGCAAAAAACATTCTATCTGTTCATAAAACAGAAGTTTTTCTTCAACGTTCTGTACGAAATTAAGATCAGAGCGACACTAATTTTGGTATGACGTAAGTAGCAATAAATTTCACCCTCGGGAATATAATTTTAGTGCGGTTCAATGCGCCTTTTCGTGAAGATTCTAAGTATGGTCTTGGATTGTAGTTTGGACCTCGATTTGTCGAAAAAAACAAGAGGAAACCATTTGTTAACGCAGTTTTACAAAAAAATCGTATAGAAAAAGTACTGTTTTTCTAGCACCAAAAGTATTTTAAACATATCTCTATCAAAATAAACGATAATTGACAATATTTTTATATTAAAATGTTCGGAATCAAAAGGTCTTCAAACTATGTAATATTAATGTGGACGAAGAAATAATTTTTAATTCAGAAGGTACTTCTGATGGATGCTTTTTTATTCTAGAAATGCAAAAAAAATCACTTTTGAATAATAATATACATAAATTTTGCAAAATACGAACTATTATTTATACGAACTGAATCGAAAATGTTCAGGAATCCAAACAATACATAATAGAGCTTTCGAGACGACAAGTCTCATCATCAGTGTGCGAAGTGTAAATGTACCTATATGAATACTGCATTTAAATAGATATAAAATAAAAATGATTCAATAGGACTTGTTTTTTAATTTAAATAATAATAAAATACATAAACTTGTGGTCTCGAAAGCTCTTTTATGTATTGTTGAGAGGCTGCAGAATGCCTATCAAGCAGAATTCAGAATTTTATAGACTTGTCTATATTAAGCAATGAATTGACTGTAAACAAGCTTCCTTCCTTCCAAGCGCTTCTTTCAAACACACAATTCTGCTTAGAATTCAAAAACTAAAGCAGAATTTTGACAGAATTCTATTTCCATCAGCAGAAAACAAACTTTTTTCTGACTTACCTTTCTTTCAAATGCAAAATTCTGCTTAGGGTTCAAAAACCAATCGAGATCGGTAGGTCAAAATAAGAAATAAAGCAATTAAAAAAAACAAATACATCTATTAAGTGCACCATATTGCTCCTTATTTATTCTCCAACCATCAAATCTACGAGATCTCTCTGAACCTTCAGTTTATGACTAATTACATGCCATGATCCATCGCAATGCCTTACCATATTCGGTTTAATACTGCTAGTTCCTTTAAACACTCCACAGGATACAAATTCCATTAAACATATGTTAACAACTGAAAAAAGAAAGCTGCAGCAGAATTTTGTTCAGAATCCTAATACACACATATGGTATATGCTGGCCTCCGATTACGAATTTTTCAAAAAGAAAGGATTCTTTATAGAAAATAGGAAAAATATAGGTATTCATACTTTCTTCTCAAAAGTCTGGCTATGTAAAACTTTGCAACTGGAAATCTTCTTTTAATAAAGTTAGCTTCAACGGCTGGACTTTGCTCCGGCATACACTACTAACCAGAAGTCCCTCATTATCCTAAAGTTTATTGATATTTCAAGCTTTTGGCTCGGAATTTTGGTTGCATGTAAGCAGTGAGAAACGCTGATCATAGACACCAATCGATCTCAATCCAATGTAATATGACGGAGTTATATACCAAAGACTATCTTTACCTTCAATTGCTCCTATGAAGAAAAATGAGATTTTTCTTTTGCTGAACGATTATAATTAACTTTCTCACTGATGAATATCGCTGCTAATGTATACAATAATGGGTAGAAATAATACGTGAATGTATTAAGCTATTGACGATTGGTGACTTATGCAGTGGTGTGGCCATTACATCGTGGTATTGTGAATTTAGTACATGCTTTGACCCTGAAACTTCCCAGAGATATTCGTGTGCTAATGAGTATACAAAAATATATTTTCAAATAAATCGGTCATTCTAAAGATAATTTTCGCTATAACGAACTGAAAATCATTATAATCGAAGTTTGGTAGACAATGCTTATGAAAAGTGATATCTCAGTAATTTGAAAGACTTTTCTCGTGAAATTTTTATCGGAAAAACCTATAGACTCAATCTTTCGAGTTATAAGTTCCCTGACGTCCCGAGTGGTTGTATAGCTGATACATAAGTAATGCAGAATAAAGATAGTGTTTGATGTATAACTCTGTCATATTACAATAGATTGAGATCGGATTGGTGTCTATGATCAGCGTTTCTCACTACTTGCATGCAACCAAAATTCCAAGCCAAAAGCTTAGAAGATCGATAAACTTCAAGCAGATGAGAGATTTTCGACGAGCACTGTATTATTCATGATAAACAAAAACTGCAAGAAAAAGCTTTAAAGAGTATAATCATTCTATAAACATTTTTTTATTTCGTATATATAGCACTTACGAATTCTTCAGTCAATTCGCTTTCTACCAGAAAGAAAAATCTTGTATAATAAAGATAGACCTCGTCGTAATATAATCGATGATTCAAGATATTTGACTATGCATGATAAAATTCAAAGATTTTCGAACATTTCCAGGAACAGCGCGATCGGGGAAAGGACAGGTGGATCATTCCCCTTCTACTTCGGAAAATTGTGGTTGGAACTTTCTTCGAATTTGAAAATTTTGACAGTATCCAATTTCTCCGAATTAGTGGAATCACCAGGCAATCTTCTCCAAATTCTGAGAACTATAAGTGACTGTTTTCTCCGAATTTGAAAAAAATAGATTTTATACTCTAATCCTTCATATATTATTGCATAAAATATGATCAGTGTAATTTAAGTAAGTTTCAAAAGTTTAATTATTTTTAAAAGTAAGCGACAACAAAAATATTTGTGACTCTTGCTCTGAATTTCGGATTGACCTTCTCTGCTTCGAGCTCTTCGGGCCACCTCTGAACATTTCATACTTTTCCCCATATAATATAGGTAAAATAGGAAAAGTAGTCGAAATATAGGACAAATTATAGGATTTTCCAAAAATATAGGTTTTATAGGAAATATAGGTCGAATCGGAGCCCAGGGTATATGATATCATTTGATTTCATGCATGCGACAATAAACAGTACAGAATTCTGTAAATAATTCTGAAACTACAGCAGAATTTTGTTCAGAATTCTATTCCATAGACATACTATATACAACTCAATTCATGTATATCAGATTACGTATCAGAGACAGGATACTTAGTAAAATACTTGGTACTTTCTGTACTTTGTACTTGGAAATCTCAAGTACAAGTAAAAATTTTTCAGTACAAGTAAATATACTTGTACTTAGAAATTGTTACTGTGTACTGGTACTAAGTATTAATTCACTAAAGTACAGTACTATCAGTACAAAACGTACTTTAATCCTTTACGGCCGGCTACCAGAAGATAGCAAGCGAAAAGTTCTTCTTCTGTATATTCTTTGACTCTAAGGTGTGGAAGTTACATAATTCCATCTTGAATTTTAAAGAATTGATATTGAGCCAAATGTCAACATGTTGCGTTTTGCTAACAACCGATCGTAAGAGTACAAAAAGTTGGAAAAAGACAATTATTTTTCATCGATGAAAGAGCAATAATCTGCTGTTAGTTTTAGCCCAGACTGTGAAACAAAAACATGTTTTGTTCATCTATCCACCTCTTATAGCTCTAACGTGAAATATATTCCCATAATACTCAAAAACTTTTCGAAATAATGCAAATTTCACCTATTTTCCTTAAAGAAGCTCACAAACTCAGCGAGATTCTAACGAGATTTACAGCACATTATAGTATTCATATTCAGACTATTACAAAATATTACTAATCATGTTAAAACCCTACTATATTCTAGGCTTCGCTGGAGAAAATACGCGGAATTTGCACTATTCCGGAAAGTTTTTGAGTATTATGGGAATATATCTCACGTTAGAGCTATGAGAGGTGGATAGATGAACAAAACATGTTTTTGTTTCACAGTCTGGACTAAAACTAACAGCAGATTATTGCTCTTTCATCGATGAAAGATAATTGTCTTTTTTCAACTTTTTGTATCCTTACGGCCGGATGTTGCCAAAAGGGAACATTCTGGTACTCTTCTTCGAGTAAACTGGATGATTCATCTTATAGGTATAATAGATAACGGATCTGGAGAGAACAATTAACCACTAGTTAGTTCTCGCATCGAATGCTCGAACAAATGAAAAACAGATCATTTCTACTAGAGAGCTATTATGGGTCGTGGCGAAAGAATTCATTCTTCGTGTCAATAAAAGCTTTCTCCTTTCTTGAAAAGACATAGGTTTGTCCTAAAATTCACATAATTAATTATCAAATCGCTTAAAGAACTATACATCATCACTTTCAGATAAATCCTAAGATGACATTAGCAAAATGTTGCCAAATGACAACATCCAACCGTAAAGGGTTAACAGAATTTTAAATTAAAACAAACATTGTATTCTAAAATGAAATGAATTAAAATAAATAATACACTAGTTCTATATGATTAATATCGAAAAGAATTAGCTTTTTAAAATTTTATTCGACGTTAATAAACGCTTTTGACCTTCTAATAACACATTTCTATACATAATGATTTTATAAGGAATAAAAAAGATAATTCTTAGTGATAATTTATATAAAGATGTTGATGAGGTGCAAAGTAGGGCATGTTTTGAACCTGAGTGTTATTTAAGACTGTGTTAACAACGAATTATGCTCAAGAATAAATGTACTCAGCATGCGTACTTGAAGTACTGGTACTAAAGTACAGTTGTACTTTTCACTAATACTAAGTACAAAATACTTAAGTAAAAATTTACTGAATAAAGTACAAAGTAATTATACTTGTACTTGGTGTGCTTGTACTTGTCCGGTCTCTGTTACGTATCCTCTCTTTTGATACTTGTCAACAAATTCTAACCAGAATCAAGATAATAGTAGAATTTTATCAAATAGAATTTTATAGAATGTTATGTAAGTATGAGAGAAACAAAATTAAATAAAAACAATGCATAAGTGTACAAAATTCGGAATTCTGCTTTGTAGGCATTCTGCAACTACTGCTAAGAACCTAATGCCATTCTGAAAAAAACCTAGTTCAATTCTACAAAAATCCTGTCATAATACTGGACAAAATCTTTGAGGAATTCCAATCACATTCTAAAAGATGAGAACAAAAAGCCTTCATTTTTCCAATTTTGAGATTCTGACAGGATTCTGATCATTTCTTTCAGAAATCTTGCGCAGAAACATCAAAGATTTTCCTTAGGGCTCTTACATGAAACAGGCAAAATGAATATTATTAATAATGAGAATGAAAGTAAGCGAGACAGTATTTTTAGAGTGGGCTTGCGTACTCGTTCGATAGAATACTGTTCAAAATTATATGAAATAAAACTTAAAGAAATAGATTTCAACAAAACAACGGATATGAAAAGAAAAAAAAGACCACTACAAAACAAGAAATCTCTGTATTTTTTCTATCACTGTTTTAATACATGATATTGGACGATGTTCCATGTATGTCTTTCGAGGATTTTAAACTACTTCTAGCAAGAAAAAGTTTCTCTCCAATGTACATTTTCTTTATATTTGAGAAATTATTGATATAGACATCAGTAAAATATATTGTAATAGAACTTTTCTTTACAACAACTGAGAATTTTCTCTATTCTTCTCTATCACATCAAACAGAGTGAAAAACAATATTATAGAAGTTTTTCTTTTCTCACAATTCAAAAGAAAATGAAAGATTTCTTTTGATGATGATCATGTTTTCTCTTTCTTTTAGTACCACTTCGTAGCAGTTTAATAGATATTCCTCCAAATGCCACATGGAACAAGAATGGTATAACAGTAGGAGGACAAAATCCAACACTCTCTAACCCTCTCGGGTTATATGTGGATGATGAACAAACAATTTATGTTGCTGATTGTTATAATCACCGTATCGTAGCATGGAAATCGGGTGAAATAAATGGACAAATAGTGGCAGGTGGACATAGACAAGGAAATGGTACTCATCAATTGAATGAACCAACAGATGTCATTGTGGACAAAGAGAGAGATAGTCTTATTATTTGTGATCGAGGGAATAGAAGAGTAGTTAGATGGCCTCGTCAAAATGGAACAAGTGGAGAAATAATTATTTCAAATATCTGTTGTTGGGGTTTGACAATGGATGACAATGGGTTTCTCTATGTCTCTGATGTTAGCAAACATGAAGTAAGAAGATATCGAATGGGTGAATCCCAAGGAATAGTAGTAGCAGGTGGAAATGGACGAGGAAATCATCTTGATCAGCTCATTACGCCCCGCTACATATTCGTTGATCGAGAACATTCAGTATTTGTGTCTGATTGGAATAATCACCGTGTGATGAAATGGATAGAGGGTGCAAAAGAAGGTATTGTTGTTGCTGGTGGAAAAGGAGAAGGAAATAGTTTGACACAATTGAGATATCCTCAAGGAATTGTAGTTGATCAATTGGGTACTGTTTATGTAGCTGATAGTTGGAATCATCGAATTGTACGGTGGCCTAAAGGAGCACAACAAGGAAATGTTATTATTGGTGGAATTGGTGAAGGAGCACAAACAAATCTTCTCAGTAGTCCCATAGGATTGTCATTTGATCGACAAGGTAATCTCTATGTTGTTGATTATGGTAACAAGCGAGTACAACGATTTAATATTGAAATATCATGAAATTAATGGAATGAACTGATAAATTTTATTCATTTTTAGCTATTGATTATTATATTTTGATTGCTGTGTAATTTTAATTGAAAAGAAATAAATCAATTGATATATATTTATATTCACGTGCGCGTGCGACCAGAGAGACCCTGATTGTTGGAGGCACAAAAGCCAACAGCGGTAAGACAATGTACGTACATAACGTACGTACATAAAAGGTCTTTCCGTTGTCTTTCTTCAACAAGAGCAGTATCTCTCTGGGTTGAATTAATGTAGAAAACAT
>JAJEKB010021267.1:0-10648 GCA_022393335.1 Macrotrachela quadricornifera | reverse complement strand
ATTTTTATGCACTTGTTTCTAAAGATGTGTTATGTTTGATATAGAAGTTTTGTAGAATTCTTACTATTTAATACTGATGAATCCCGTTTTTGACACACTTTCATTTAGTATTAAATTTATTATTGGCACTGTTCGAAATCACAATATTACTCTTCTCTGGAAAAACATTTTTATAGAATCAGCGCATAATCAGTCAAAAGAGGCTTTATGGATAATTTAATATTATAATATTAGTTGAAGTACGATCAAACAGCATAGAAAGATTGAGTTTTCTTTTCTCTATCAGACTATATAGAAAGAAAGTTACTTTAACCCTATTATACGGTATTAAAGTATTGCCACCCGTACTTTTGCTATGCCCTAAGTACATTTCGAAAAACAAACAACACATATTAGTTAATTTACAACAACTTTTTTTAGCCAAAATTTACAAAGTTAAGAAAAACTTGCTATCATCATTTGGATGATCGTCGTCGTCTTCTTCCCGAAAATGATCATTTTTGTCCTCATTGAAAAGCTCCTTGTGATTTCCTACATTTCCTAATTCATTCTCACATACTCACTTCACCATCACCCTCAACTCGTATCATATAAACTATAAAATTTAAATACAGACGACTCCGATACCGATCCTTAAAATTAATCTTCACAATTCCGATACGATCCTAAAAAACTTATACCCAGTCCCGGTACGGTTCCAAACGTAATAAAACTAAACTTTCTGACTCCGACACTATCCTAAAAATAAATAAAGCTTGTGGCGATCCAGTTCTGAGTCCAAAAAAAACGTTTTTGCCCATCCCTAGTTAATTGAGTACCATTTACTATGAATGATAGTTCAGATGCTACTCTTCAAGGATATGTGATTGGTGCCTATTCATCTTTACATATGACAAAGATAAAGAGAAAACAAAAATAGGGTTGATAGTTATAAAACATCCTTAATTTTCTGATAGCTAATATAAACGTCCGAGAATTTTTGTATGCGATAAAAAATAGATTTATTGTTAAAGAAAATGAAACTGTAAAGATGACGATATTTCTTACCCCAACAAAACATTGTCATTATTTTTACTTTTCGATGACATTGATTCACTAAAAATAGTCTTTGCCGGATAATATTTGATGGTATGACAATTGGTGAACAAACAACGTAAATCATTCTCACTGACATTTTCCGGAATTTGACGAACCACAATTTGTGTCCTCTGGGAATTTTGTTGATTATTGGTGGAAGATGAAGATTTACCAGCATATTCAACGTGACATTTGGGTCCAAGGAGTTGGAAATTAATAGGTCGTCGAAGATTAGATTCAGCTTCTTCTGACGTACGATGAAGAACAAATGCGTATCTAAAGAAAAGATGCTGATTTAATCGTTGAACGAATAATGTCAATGACATACTTAAGATGTGATGCGGTGTGATACTGCTTTATTGTTACTTTTACACAACCAATAAAATGATTGTATATATCGTTTGTATTTACACTATGTTTTAATCCTGAAACAAACAGCGTTTTACGATCACGGATTGACTGATCAAATAGTCGCTTCCTTTTCGTATGACGTTTTCTATCAATATTTGTTGAACATGAGCTGATTATAGCAGGTGATAAATTACTCTAAATAAATTGAAAAAAAGTTCGTTAGAGTAAAGAGTATTTCATATAATTGATTCTCAATTCCAAGATCATTATGAAGCAAATCTCATTAATGAGAAGATATGGCATGTCCTTATTTTTAGAAAAGACATTTTTATAAATATAATTAAAGACTAAAGGGAATATGCGTGTAATTGATGAACTGTTTGTTGCTAACTGATCTATTGTATTATATTCGACAGGCTAATGAAATGTTTGTAAATAGACATAGAACATCAATCATTTTATGTTTACTTCTCAGAAATATTGTCTCATTGGTTATTCATCTTTGATTCTTTGAAATTAAGTCAGTTGCTCGATCAACATTTAAGCTGTAACAATTTTCATCGAATAAACTTATTGCAAGAATATTTTTCACTTTGATTAATATAATACCTTTAATATACGTACTTAATGGCTGTATTAGATGAATTTATTTTAACTTAATTTTTCAAATTTATTATGAACATTTACCAATTAAGTTAAAACTATGATAAACATGTGTCCATATCGAATGAGAAAACTGAAACATAGTGAACTATTTTTTTAACTCTTTCAATTATTTAAGTTCTTCAAATAACATTTGTTTCCAAAGACTTGGTAGAATAGAATTAGTTGATCAATAGATTCCAACTAATACTCTATGTCTAAGTTTTTAATCTCTTAGATTATGACTTAGTCGATTTCCAAATAAACTTATTTGAGTAAAATTTACGGAATTCTCTGGTAGTAACTACAACGATGAAAAATGGTTCTGCACTTAGAGAGAATCTATGCATTTTTCTGTTTCTTTTTGTTTAGTTAAAGTTGAATAAAGCGATTTATTTCCTACAAATCTTACAGATGTTGAGTTGTATCTGTGAAATGTTCTGTTTCCTCCCTCGTAATGTTCGGAGAAAACATCTGTTGTCGTCCATTTAATTCTACTCCAAATATTCTGTATCAACGAATGTTCAAACTAACATAATGAGCAAACACAAAAATATACTTCTATGTTCAACTAATTCATTAGATTTATTTGCTTTAAATAGCGTAATTCTCGAACATCTATTCGAAACGTTTATGTAGTTAAAATATTTATCGCATGTTCATGATCTGGAAAAAGAAAAATGAGAAAAACGAACAGATCTGAAAATCTCAAAAAAAGTTGAATTCTTAGAATAGTGACTATTCAAATGTGTGAGAATTTTATTCGTTGAAACCCATCGAAGTTTGTAATCTAAGCACGGAAATACTTATTGGTTGAGAACTTAACTTCCAATCAATAGAGGTAATCTAGCGAGAGAACATACACAGGAGTCAAATCGCTTCTTATTTGTGTGCATATTCAAACGATGGAGCTTAGTTAATTATTAAACACTCTACAAAAGTTTGTTTTTCCAGCTGTCCTAAGCAGATATATACGACTGTTAATACTGTTATTAGTATTGCCGTAATAATGCCTTTCTCAAAGACAAAAGCGGGTGGATATTTCTTGTATACCTTTTGATGTATGCAAGATAAAAAGCGACGGTTGCCACTATTGAAAAGGGAAGTTGAAGATGCATTAAATCATATGTTATAAAATATTTTTGCTTGGTATTTAGGTTTTCTGCTTAGCGTTTTGAAAAACATGGCTGTTAGCATTCAGAAGTTAAACATATTCTACTCAAAACTTGAAGTCAATTTTTCTAGTAATTCCTGTGCAAATAATTACTGATAGGCTGTTTTTGGATTTTATCAGAAACGAGTTTTGGGATACTACTTTAGAGAACATTTTGAGAACATTATTATACATGATACTATGCAGTTTCAGCCTATCTTTCCAACAGTGGAAACGGCGGTTATCCGTCTTGTGTATCTCAAAAACTATTTAAGAAATATCTACTCGCATTTATCTTCGAGAAGAGCATTATTACAGCAATACTAATAACAGTAACACTTATATATATCTACTTCGGACGCCTATACAGGGCATTCAATCCGGCCTGTAGATCCGATCGTTTTCGGTCGGATCCGCATCGGATTTCATCGGAATCCGACATCTTTCATGAAAAACCAGTCGAATCCGACAAGATTTTTGTCGGATTCCCATCAGCCGGATTCCGACCCGGATTTTGTCGGAATGTAACGGAAACATAATGAAATCCGGTCGGATCTGGTCGGATTGCATCCTGTTTCTGACGCATACCGACGAAATCCGCGTCGGAATCCGGCTGATGGGAATCCGACAAAAACCATGTCGGATCTGATAGAAATTATATAGATCCGACTGTCCATGAACCTCCTGGGTAGAAAAGCAAACTATTTTAGACTGTTTAATAACCAACTAAGGTCTATCGTTCGAATATATGCGCAATCAAAAAGCGATTTGACTCCTAGATGTGTTTTCCCGTAAGTATTCCGCTACTTTGTTTTGGTTTTATTATTTAATCAAGATAATAGTAGAGAAGAAAAACCACGAGAATTAAATAGTCATGGAGTGATCATTATTGCTTACCGTAATCTGAAGTTCATTAGTTTCATTGATTTGTGATCCAATAGAACTGACAACAGAAGGTAGAGTATCCATCAATTCTTCGTAGACAAGAAATTGATTGTCTTCATCACAATTATCGACTAAATCTTGAAGAATACTTGAACACACAGTAGTCATTGAATAAACCTCTCTTGAATCTTTCTTCAATTTAGATAAATGTTCACTGAAAATAGCATCGACCAGGTCTGTATCAGACGTTTGTTGCTCGAATAGATGACCAAAATTGCTTTCTCTAAAACATAATAATAGAATACAATTGCTATTAATACTATAACCCTTTCACCGCGACTCGGTTTTCTGAGGAAAATAGCTGCAATATATTAATCTTCATGCGTGATCACGCTCGATAAATGCGTTCATTGATATTTTGTGTATGTACAGATATTTGTTTTTCTTTCTGTTATTTGTGTCATCACATGATAGGTCTTTTATCACATAGGACTGAATAGTCATTCGAGTCTGTCTTTTTCTTTAGTAAACATATTGTGCAGTAACAATGAAATAACAAAGCAAACTTCTAATTTTGTTTCCTACGTTCTTTTCATAGTATTATCTTTCATTCTTTCTTTTCATTCGCATGAAGAGTAAGGATGTATGTCTATAAAGGAAAACAAGGTATAAATTTATCTGCTCAGTTATCAACGTATTATACATGCCTCCGACAGTCCAAAAAACCGTATCAAAAGGTGGCATTCGATATGATGTTTGGGGTGTCAATAGTAAATGCTTGTTTGATTTACAAAGAAATTTATGACACAAGCCGTATGACGATGCTACAGTTTCGTGAAAGTCTTGTACGATCTTTACTTCTTGATATGCTATACGAGATTCTAAAACCTAGTTTAAGAGAATGTTCAACAAGCTAAACGAAGCGCAAACTTACTGATCACAAGCTCAAAGAAATGGAAGGATCTGCGTGCGATGGCTGCAGACACTGTGCTGGCTGCTATGAAAAAAACAGAGAACAACAATCAAGAGAAGTGACCTATGGGTCAGCAAAGAAAATAAAAACGTTCTGTCCTGACTGTGATAAATTTTTCTGTCTTGAATGTTTTAATCAGAAGCATCATGTTATGGAATAAAAGACTTAAAGAATACCAAAGACAGTGCAAATGACAGACTTTGTTTAACGTCTCGCCGAAGAAGAAGACTGAAGAAAGCGCTTTTCTATACAGTTTCTTAAAGTATAGCGTGGCCCACCGATGGGCCACATCGCGGTGAAAGGGTTAAATTCTCATGTTTAATGATTTTCTTATACAAGATTTCAATAATAGACTTGTTATGTTATACTATTAAAAAACAGACTAACTAAGAAAAACCAACGCAATGAAGAAATTGAACCAGTCAAAAAAGAGAAAAGGATCTGCTGATTGAAAAGTCATTTCTTTATTTTTGTTTAGAAGTCTCAGCAATGAAATATGTCATTTTGTGATACTATAAAACATCTTTACTTGAGAAAAAAACGTCTACCTCTTGTAGGCAATAGTTAAAAAGTTGGACATTTTTTTAGAGATGTCGATGGATTCTTCGAAAAATAAAAAGCAAGATCTCAAATTTTCTGAATGACCTTTCAGACCGCTTTCTTAACTCAAGACATTTTCACATTAATAATCATATAAAACAAAAAATGACATCTCTCGTAATTGTAAAAATAATTTGAAGGTGTTTAAAATAATCTAGTCGTTTGTTTTTAGATAGAAGATACGAAAAAACGTATCTTACAAATACAAAACATAGTAGAACTACAAGCAGCAATTCGAGAAGTGAGTACATATAAGAAAATAACATTAGTGATATTCAGTTGTTCGATTGTCATATAGAATGTGATATTGAAATGATGATCAAGATCATAGATTACTCAAAAGAAACAAATATTTTCTAGTTGCTAATAGTTCCAGTTTTCAATAAACAAATTATATAACCATATTTTACTCACTCCGATGATTGAATTGGAGTTTGAACATTATCGTCTTGATTTTTTTTCGATATGTGACTACTTAAAGATGAACTTGTTAATGAAGGTAACGAAGATTGATACGATGAGAAGATTTCTTGTCGCGATAAAAGAACTTTCACATTTGTTGATTTTATTGTATCATCTGAATTGTAAGAATAAATAAGATTATCAAAATACGCTCAATTCATTCAATATTGTACTAGGTCGGAAATAATATTTTGTCAGGGAGATACCAACATAATGTCAAATAGAGCAAACAATAAATTTTATACCAAAATGAAAGCTCGTCTAAAATGGGGTTTATCCATACGAACAAATAATGACGATACTGGAATTTTTTGGTCGAACTTGAATAATTTCTTGAAATTTACGGTCCACAGTCACAACAAAATTTTCTGTTATATGAGAGAAATCAAATTAGCTCTGTGATAAATCTGGTTAATATAGGAGAGGCAGGTTCATTTTTTATCATTCATTAGACCATAAAAAGTAGGAACACCTCTTCTATATCAACTAGGTTTATCAAAGAGCTAATTTGATTTCTCTCATATAACAGAAAATTTTGTTATGACTGTGGACCGTGGATTTCAAGAAATTGTTCAAGCTCAAAGTAAAAATATCAGTATCGTCATTATTTATTCGTATGGATAAATCCCATTTTTGACGGGCTTTCATTTTGGTATAATATTTATTGTGTACTCTATTTGACATTATGCTGATATCTCCCTGGTAAAATATTATTTCCAACCTAGTATATATAATGTTCTGAGAAAAATAATTCTAAGAGAGTTGTGAATTTACTTATACTACGAAGCACAAAGAATCAATCTGTGATAAATAAAAAAATGCAATACCGTTCAAAGAATTTATTGTGATACTGGTTGCTGTTGCAATTGCAGAGATTTCCGTATGATTATCATCTAAAAAACTCAAATTTTTAATACCAATATTAATAATAGTTGTAAATAGACCTGCCGACAGATTCGGTTTGTTACTAATTACCGATTTAGACAATGACTGAATATATTTTTCTATAAGATCATTTTGAAATAAATTCATATCGATTAATATTGATAAAGAAGAATGACATTTACATAACAAATCAGAACTGCATCCATGGTCTTCTGTAATCCAACTTGGTAAAGCAAAATCTATCGATTCACTCCAACTAGCATCTTCTGTATAAGACTGAAATAGAGTTCCAGACGATAATATGACAAATTCATTTGGATGTTGAATTATTTTATGATAACGAATATGATTTTTCTCGAATAAAGCTGGATGAACAAACACTTGTTGATGATCAAGGCAAATCGACGAATTTTCACTATCAATTACGGTTTCAAAATGTTTTCGTTGACTGTTTGGGACCACATACCAGTGATGGTTTCCGCCTTCATGATGGTAATCAACTGAGAAAAGATGTTGACAAGTTGATCTTAATGGAAAAATAGCACCAGCTCTATGAGCTCTTTTAACACAAGGAACAAATTGATTTGTAACTTGTTTTCCAGCGATTTGTAGAATCGATTGACGCGGTACACGATGGATATCGAAGTACGTACGCGAAGTTTTTTCAGAAAAAAAACTTTTGTTTGGTAAAAAAGACATATTTAATTGTCGTTTATTCAATGAAGATAATTGAGACCAAAAATCGTTTTCATCTTCTGTAAATAAACTTTCTTTATCAGATTGATTTATTTTATCATAGTTTTCGACACAATAAACAAGGTTAGTTGAATTTATTTTGGTAATTTGTCTATTTATTTCATGTGTGGGCAGTTTTTTTGGTCGTTTTTTTAAAGCTATTTTACAATTATCATGTAATTTGATTTTAATTGCGCCAAATTCTTTTAAAATATCTTCGTGTTTATACAGATAGTTCGGTAGATTTGCAAGTTCATTGTTAGTGATTTGAAATGTCGGAACTTCCATAGAAATTGAGAAATTTTTTATTTGAGTTTTATCTGAAATAATCATTTTCACATAATATTAATCGATAACCTGACAAATGCATCCACATCATCTCCTGTTGATAAAATCAAATAGGTCATCATACATTATATGAATATTTATTATTTTATTGTGAAATAACGTTATTCATATAACGGATGAATATATTCAAATAAAATTAAATAACATTACTGAAAAATAGAACAACAAAATTAACTCGATGGATCAATAAGTAACGTGTATTCTTATAGATATTTTTAAAAGCCATCACGACGAGAGGAAGTTTTATACGATATACAATTGTGGTAGTGGCAACATTTTTCAAGACTGCGCAACTGATTTAAAGAATCGTATAGAACTTTTTATAGCTTCAGTGTTTCAATCAACTATTAGTAATACTTATTCTAGACCATCCTAGGCTAAAGAACAATATATTTTAATTAATTATGTTAGCTGCACGGACTCCGTTAAAATCTATTGACTTGAAGGGCGATCTATCCTGTTTAAGAAAATAGCAGAGTCTGTGAATCCAATATAGTTTATCAAAATATGTCATTTTCTAGCCTAGACTAGTCTGGATTGTGCCATAAAAAGTAAATCGAAACAATTTAGATATAAAAATTTTTAGAGTTTTTTAAATGACTCGGTCAAACGGCTCGTCCAACCCTGGAACCTTTTTCTAGAAAGGACCTTCAAAAATTGATGAATTTGTACAAAATCCAGTTTCTCGGTTCTACTCGTGTCAAAAGAACTTTGCCGCTCTATCTATACGGATGCAACATATCCATAAGAATTTCGATATTGATTTGTTTGGTGCATGCAATTTAGTATGCAACAAGATTTGTTGCATTCGCAATCAATTTTGTTTAGATTGTAACTTTGGTCAACAGATTAACTTCAATCTGATATATATATATATATGTTCTTCTGTAGAAGTTAACAAATATGATTTATTAAGAGCAACTGTTCTGGTTCCGACTAATCATAATATTAAAAGCAAAAGCTTTTTTCGATATTGTCGTAATCGTTGACCGTCGCCATTCGTCACAGAAGTATAGTAGCTTTTCTTACTGTGAATCCCGTCGCGATGGTGGCGCGACAGTTTCAGATTTTCAACCTTCATATATATGTGTACAATACACGTAGTTTGTTAATATTGAAACAAATTTTTAGAAAATTATAAAATGTTTATTATGATTAGAGATTTCTAGAGAAGACTTATTGGAGACCACAATAATAGTGATAACTCATCAATTATTTCTTCTCGTTCTATTACTTGATTGTCCAAGCTACACATAAATGAGTAATTATTTTCTCTTCTCTATAACGAATATGATCAAATTAGAGAACGAGAAAAAAAAGCTGTGCAGTACCATTGAATGATTGTGATATTTTTGCACGGGAGAAAGTGTAAACATACCATATTTTTGTATCTATGCATCGTTTTTTAACACTAGATGTTACAAAATCCTAGCTAGATGTTTCTAAGGTGCCGAGGAGCTAGGTATCTACATTTATTGTCTTGGTGATGTTTTGCTAATTTTTTTTTGTCAAATTGAATAACTTCCTGACTATTTCAATGAAAACCCTCATAATACATCGTTCGATTGATGGGAGTGCTCTTATTTCATATATATGTTTCAAATTTCGAGGAGTTCGGGATGAGAGAAGCTGTTCTCATAAGTTAAGAACATATCACAACTCTATGGAATATATATTTTCTCTAAGGTTTGGCTCCACTCCTTGTAGCCGAAGTGAGATGCTAAAACGTAATTCGAACAAAAACCAATTCTTCACCATAAAAGTGAGTAACTGAAAATAAAAAAGTGAATATTAAGAAAGAAGCAGTTTCATCACTTAATTTCCTTATTTTTTAATCGAAATATCTTTTTCTAAGCCCAAAAATATCTCTCTTACTATTGAGACATGGAAAATCAATTGAAAATATGTCAACGATTAATCAGAAGAGAAGAAAAACTATAGATAAAGAGCAAAGTGAAAGCGCAGATTTCAGATGTAAAGTCTTGAAGTCTTATGATGTCTTTTGCAATTTCCTAGACTTTTTGCGAAATGCTTAGTTTACGACAAACTCCTGGCTGTAGGATTGAAATACGCTCTTGTCACTAATGTTATGCTCATAAACGTGAAATTTTGAGAATTTTGCTTTTTGTCGATTATTGGAGAAACTCTGGTGAGATTTCGTTAATCAGAAAAAGTGTAGAAATCTATTGGAGAAACTTCACTGAATTTTTACTAATTGAGAAAAGTACAGTCATTCTTCCGAATAACGACGGGAAAATTTTGTTTTGTCTTGTTTCGCTTCGTACTCGGCCGTTTTACATCCAATCAAAAATATTTTTATATTTCAATGATCTTTGGATTTTCCCCTTTCTTCTAATTATATATAAATTTCCTTTTATTTACTTGTCGTCGTGAAGAAATCAGCGGTCTACGATGAAGGGGTCTTCCTGTTGTTATTAGGTAGCGATTTCTTAATAACGACGGCTATCAAAATTATTGATCCTAATAACGACACTCCAACAAATATAAGCGAAAAACTACTTTTAAAGGAAAAAAAA
>JAJEKB010021266.1:0-52678 GCA_022393335.1 Macrotrachela quadricornifera | reverse complement strand
ACGACGATAGTCTTCAAAAACCAAATGTTTATAATCGATATTTGCCCTTCTACGATTCAATTCAACGACAAAGTTATGAAGCATTCGATGAAATTCGTATGCATCTTTCACGTATCATTCAATTACGTGAGCTACGACCAGGATTTCCAATTTGGTCTTCCAAATTGCAAAAATTCATTGCACTTTATGGTTTCTCTTTTACCAAAGTTGATCATCTCAAATTGATCGATTTTTATCTTTCCATACTTTCTATTGATAATTTAAGTTGGACATATGTTAATATATGTTTCGATCTGCTTCAGGAACTCTTAGGGTTTGTATTTCTATTTTCTTTCCTTGTCTAAATTTGTATAATGGCGAAAATTTTCTCGAAATCATTGCTAATGTATATTCTAGGAAAACTCATCTGATCACTCGAGACGAATTAATTATTGATTGGCGATTATTATACAAATGGGGTAAACTTATTCGTTATCATCATGATCAAAACTATGCATTAGTAATAATGCCTAAGTGAGTAGTATTCGATTGATAAAATAATTTCTATTGCTGTTGTTCATTTCTTCAGCGACACTGAACAGTTGTTTTTCAATTGCGCATATGCTTGTCGTTTCTACTTTTCGGCAACAGCCACTCAAGAAATCTTAGATGAATTTCGACCATGGCTTTGTCCATTCGATTCGGCTTTCGGCGATGCTATGTATTTCTTCGATCTTTTTCTACCAGCTACTTTACCACCTAATTTACATAATCAAGGTTTCAAGTGAGATTTTGAATTTTGAATTTATTTAAGAATAATATATTGATCAATGTTCAGATTGTGGTTATCGGAATTTCTCGGTATTTGGGAGAGTGTTTCTAGTAATCCATATTGGGAACAGGTAAATAAATTTATTAATTATGCTTATCGATTCTTACAGAGTTTTTTTTAGGATATGATCCTTCTTTTTTCCTTTGTCGCTTGGTATAATATTGGATACATCGATTGGGAACCATGGCTTTCAAAAGTATGATCTATTTTGCAGAGATTAATCTTAATAATTTCACTTTTTCATTTAGATTTTTACACGTTTTTTAAAAAGTTTATCACTTCCAGTGGGCAATCTTTCAACAGACTCGGTAAAGACAAACACTTATTCAATACCTGTTGTTGCATCATTGATAGTTGCGATGATGGGTAATCAAAGTTCATGTCTTCACTACGTCCGAGATTTCTTTAAAGCGATCAAAAGTTTTTATCATCCATCAAATACTGGTGATTTTCAACAAGATCTGGTACAATTTCTCTTTAACTTAACTCATTCATTTGTCTACCGAATTTATCTGTAAGTTCGAACTAGACTCCATTTATATTGATAGTGCTATATATTGTAGAGAACGCAAAGCAAATTGTATTTGGCAATTTAAACCACTTGAATCCTATAGGTTAACTGAACAGGATATCACTGATTTTGTGAATTGTCTCAAAGAATGTGTCTTCATTTCCATTTTCAACAAAAATCATCTGAAAGAAGCAACAAACGCATTCCGAAATTTGGCTATACTCCGACCAGGATTAGTTGTGCCACCTATTGTCGAACAGTTTGTCGCTTTTTTTCATTCAAATAATTGAATGTTTTGTTTTTCATCTATAGACTCTTTTCATCTGTCAACAGCATAACTGAACCACATCGTTTTACATCAATCTTGACTTGTCTCACAGGTATTGCACGTCAAATCGTTCAACAAACTCCCAACTTTCCTCAGGGTCAGACATACGTTTTACCTTTGCTGATGTCTGTTTTGTCCGGCATTGATTCGAACGATTTCGATAAAACAAGGAAGACTTTTCAGTTTTTAAAAGCAACTCTCATGCTCATTACTTGTGTCGATTGTTCATCAGCAATCGATATTCGAAACGATCTTACTGAGGTAGGACAAATTCATAGTTAGTTTTTCTAGATAAAGTATAGTTTGACGACTGCATAGATCGAAAAAGAAGTATGTTTGTCGACAGCAAAATTCGAAGATTTCATCACTGAATTTCTCAATCGAACTTTTCAAATGATTGATATTCTTTCGACTGAAGTGTCTAATGCTCGTGTGATGACGACTATGCAAGATGACAGTATTGACATCGATCTTTCATCAACGATCACTGGTATCGTTCAACAATGCAGCAGTAAAATCTTTCAGGTAGATAAAATACACAATTGTCAAGTGAGAAAAGTGTGATGATCTATTTTTGTGTGTTTAGATGGTTCGAGAAAAGATCACGGACTTTCTTGCCACTTCATCATTTACACCAAAAGTTAGCAATTTACTCACTGGTTTAGTTCAACCTATTCTCGAGGTTAATCCAACTGAAACACTCAAATATCTTATGCCACAAGTATGCGAACGTATTGAAAAAATAATACATGATTCCAAAACAACCATACTTACCGATCATAAAGGTGATATGGAACTCACTTGGTGTTTAATTCTCTTCTCTGAACTTCTTCGAGCTCGTGGTGATACTTTGCTCATATACAAATCAATGATTTTATCTGTCTTTCATCGATGTATTCATATCATTCACAAGGATTCATATGAAGCTGTTGCCAATGCAGCAAAAAATCTACTCAAATCTCTTTCATATGTTTATCCAACCGATTATCGGTTGATATTGGAAAATATCGATAAACCATTTACTGACTTTTTACCTATTCGAGTAAGTTTTTTAGTTGTAGGAAGAAAGAGTAATAATTTGTGCAGGCATGGGGTCAACATGTGGAATTTGACAAGTTGCAACCTCAATTTCATATACCAAGTGCAGAAGAAGTAGATTTTGCATGTGAATTTGTTGAGACATTTATCTATCCGGAACTAACATTGTTAAATGACAAAAGTTCGAGTATGTCCAATGATGAAAGACTTCGATCTCTTACACTTGTAAGCTTCATTGCTATTGGATCTTTACGGATGATACCACATATTGACAGTGAAGTATTAGATCTGTACGTAATTCGTGAATAAGAAACTAATATGCAGAAAGTTTTTTTTATTTCTTGATAGTGTACCATCAGTTGCTCCTTACGATTTCAAATACAAAGCTCAATATACAATCTATGCCAAAGAACCAAGTAAGTGAATCAAAATTCAACTTGATAATAATTCAAAAGTTAATTCGGTTCTAGAGTTCAAGGAAAACTTACGAATGCGTTTAATTATCGATATAGGGAATTTACTCGGTTTGTTCTCTTAAATTGAAATGAAAATTCATATTGATTTCTATTCACTTTAATAGATCATCTAGTTGACAAACACTCGGATGATGTATCATCAATTTCCACAGCTCTAAAAGTATTTCTTAACTTTCTGAATTTGAAAATATTTGTTACTAATTTAAGATTTATTCATTGGCATCGTGCTACTATGGCTTATTAGCAACTGATTTTGAGAAATTAACCAATGACTTTGACACACTAAAATATTTATTTCAAAATAAACTCAATGGCAAACGACATCATCTTCGTTTTGTAATGATCAAACGTCTAGCAAAAGAAATGGAGGTAATGAGAAAGAAGAATTCTAATGTGATAACAGTTATTATTTCATAGTTGTTTCCAACGACTAATTATCAATCGCTGACAGAAATTGATAAACAAGTAATACTCAAACTAGTAGAATTATCAATTAATCGGTACAGCGAAGTAAGTGAAGTTTGGGAAAGATACATGTAATTATAGATGTTAAATTTTAGGTTCGTTGCAAAGCACAAAGTTATCTTTTCTACATGTTACAAAATTTTGACTTATCTTACAATGTGGTTGTCGATCGTCTTCTGGAACTTCTTAATGGATCGGGCGAAGTTGATCACGACGAGATCAAAGTTTGTTCTCTATTATTTCTATCAAATTATCAGTGCATTTCACTGCTTAGGGTTGTTTATATATTCTACTCGGTGATGATTCCAACTTTTTACCTACAAAACATTCATTGACGTTGCTTGAAAAGCTATGGCCATCAATTGCACAAACGACGCATGCTACTAAACCTAGTACACAGAATTTGATCGATCGAATTGTGGAGAGAATTTACAAACAATTCGATACGCTAGCAATCATCGAGGATACGAACGCCATATCAATAGATGCAGCAGCTGCTCTCTGGCGTCCATTAGAACCGAAAGAAGTAGAAATGCGTGATCAGATTCGAGAAGAACGTAATCAAGAAAATATTCGATCGTACAATAATCTCATGGAAACACTCAATTCGATATACAATAGTGATGGATTGCAAGTGTTACTTTTGAAAAAAAGATATATTTCGAATTTGTTAATTATTTAGGACCTGGCGACAACAGGAAAGAACGGTCACTTTTATGTTGCATCTTCTTCAAAAGCATGTACCTATTCCATCATCATGTGTTCGAACATTCGTTGATTTTCTTGTTCATGACAATGTCGAAATACGAAAGGTTAGCTAAAATATTTAATTAACAGATATTATCTCTCACATATATGTTTAGATGGCTTCTCCGTATATTTCCACCCTCTGTCGTTTGCAGAAAACACCTCGAATCTATGTTGAGAAGACACTTGAGGAGATTCTTCACCAGCCAATCAACAATGAACATCATCCAGGTGATCGTGATGATAATTTATGGGTGACAATCAATGATTACAAACCACCAAAAACGCAGACCGAATGGGAACAAACCTGTTTTTTAGACAAGAGTTTTCATGGTTATTACACATGGCCAAAAGTCATCAAGTATCCACTAAATAAACGAGAACGATATACAAAAGAGAATATGACAGAGCAAGTAGCGATCATATACGATCGATTTATTGACAAAGACTTCATTGCACGATTCATTCAATTTATGGTGTTGGATAAAGAAGTAAATAGCAATTTTGATTCACATCGATTTCAAATGTTTAAGGTAACATAGTACACATTTTCGAAAGGACGCTACTAATATGATATTTTCTAGGGTCTTTTTCGAAATTTTGGCTCGGCCTTTGTCGATAATTTCATGGAACAATTATATGCACTTATACGTGAAAATATAAAAGAGAAACAAGAAGGAAGTCTACAAGTGGCTGCCGAAATTGTTGCCGGTATGATCCGTGGATCGAAATATTGGACGGTAGAAATGGTGAGTAAGCCTGTCAAGATTCCGATCTGTTTATATGATACACTTGTAGATTGATGAACTCTGGTCCAAGCTCACACCATTTCTCGATGAAGCTTGTACAAATCTCAGTTCGGAAGTAGTTTTTAACTGGTGTTCTTGTTTTTGGTTTGTTATGGTCAGTTTTACTATGTAAAAACTATCTTACGATGTCGTTTTTCTGTTCAATAGGGAGATGTAGATCCTCGACGAATGTATCGTGTTATTAAATTTATGCATTCTTTGACAAATACTTCTTCAACAGGAAATACTTTCATTGAAGCATCTCGCTGGTATTTGGCAGAACAATTGAGTAATTTTGAATGGCGTATTCCCGCAGTTTGGCATGCTATCAATGACCACGCCAAAGATTTGCTGGAACACCCAAACAAAGCGGTGCGAAAATCCATTGCTTCGTAAGAAATGAATGTTAGAGTTTTAACCACGGAATGTTTTTCTTTATATGTTAGTATTCTTGGCACATCATTCAACTATGACTTGTCGTTGCCCAATGGTCAAGTAACACGTCATCCCAGTGTCAATCTCTTTCTCGACGGCATACGTAAACGATTGCAAGAAGCGATAGACATCTGTGAAAAAACACCTCTCAGTAGATTTTTTTGTTGGCCCTAAACTTTACAAAAATTTATTGTTTATAGCTAATATTTCTGGTGAAACTTTGGAAATCGATCCAAAAGCTCGTCAAGCACTAAACTTTATCGAAACAAGTAACAATGATATCTGCTATTATTGAAAACAACTTTTTTTTATTTCTTACATAGTAATTCGACTCTACGGAAAAGTAGTTAGCAGATCTCTACAACCAGTAAAAGATGGAATCATTCAGCTATTTCCTGATGTATATATTAATATAGTCTTTAGTTTTTACTGGAAATCATTTTTCTCATGCATTTGTTTTACTTAGCTCTGCAACATTGAAAGTATTGTAGCCAACGATGAAAGCATTCGAGATTATTTAACATTCAATCGAGCATGTATTGCCGTCAGTTACTTGCATGACTCTTCTATAGAAGCACTCATCGAACAAATAGAATATGTATCGTTTTAGAAATAAAAGAAAATTAGATTTTACAAAGCAGTTTTGTTCATTCTAATGTATAGGTATGCACAAGTTCCAAATGGCATGCACGTCGTGTTGCGATTGAATTTGTCCAGTCTATGATCTTCTATAATATGTTCAATGCTCGGCCTTTCGCATCACGTA
Source organism: Macrotrachela quadricornifera (assembly GCA_022393335.1). Taxonomy (NCBI): domain Eukaryota; kingdom Metazoa; phylum Rotifera; class Eurotatoria; order Philodinida; family Philodinidae; genus Macrotrachela; species Macrotrachela quadricornifera. The sequence continues at coordinate 46,313 of JAJEKB010021266.1, read as the reverse complement.
TACATGAACTTGTTCTAAAATGTCTTTTTGATGAACAATTCGAAGTACGAATAGTTGCCTCAATCACCCTAGCTGGCTTCTATCAATGTGGATTTCTTAAAGTCACAAAAAAAGATCTGGTACAAATCGATTATCTTGATTTTCTTGACGAATATTTTTTGCTTAACAGGAGTACTTTCGCTCAATGGGCAAAACGAATTCTTTCATTAAAGTTAATGACAAAAAAGTGACATCAGCTGAATATATTATCAAAAGACATGGTGGTGAGTATTTATATGTTATAAATAATTTAACAATCATATTTTTTTCGAATAGGTGTTCTTGGTCTATGTGCGATAGTTCTTTCAAGTCCATACGATATTTCGATTCATGTCCCTAATGCTTTGATGTTGCTATGCGAACATGTACACGATCCAGATATCATTCGAGTAGATAGTTTTTTTTTAAATCAAATTATATTAAATTTTTTGTTTTAGAAATCAGTCAAGAATGTTCTCTCAGAATTTCGTCGTACTCATCATGATTCATGGCATGAACATCGTGAAAAATTTACAGAAGATCAGCTTGTCATTCTAGCTGATGTTCTGATTTCTCCGAACTATTACGTCTGAACAGAACAAAATCGATATCTTCCTCTTAAAAGTATTATTCTTTCTAACCATACATACTAACGAAATATTCACTTTGTAAATGTACTTCTTCATGTTGAATTTCAGACAAAAAACCACTATTTTATTTTTCAATTACTTTTTCTTTTTATTCTAGATTAAGAATGCTATGATTTTAAATAGTATTCATAATAAATTTTTATTCCAAATTACAACACATGGAAAACAGAATTTATCAGTACTAAATAATAAGGCTTACGAGAAGTTTTCGACTTATTAATGGATGTAATCAGTATGAAGATCATTAGTATTTTTCATAGCAAATTTCAAATAATTCAATCTTTGTGTTCACGTTCGTCAAAACATTGGAAACATATTTTTTCAGTGTTTCTTCATGGACATTCAATCAGATGAATTTTCATAGCAAATATCATTTTCCTTAAAAATTTGTATTGTTAAGACATATTTACTCTCATGAATGCTATTTAATCATGAACACAATTCATTTCATCCGGAGTAATAATATTTTTCTACAATATCTTCAATACTTTTTTGTCGAAATTCGATCATTCTGATAATTTGATCTGCCGACATTCAAAACATAAAATTCATGTGATAGTGTAAGTTGTAAAAAATCCTCTTAAATCTAGTCTTTTAATCAATCACAGTATCATAATTGATCAGAATTATCATGAATTATTATCGTTGGAAAAAAAATTAAGTTATGAATTTCTATAACATTAATAGCATGTGAAAGAATAGATAGTATATCTACGAATATATATAGATCGGAAACTTCTTAAATTTGACATAGAAAAGTTTTTATAATCCTTATTACATAATAAAAATAAATCCTGCTTTCAATACACTTTAATTTGGTATAAAATTATACACATATTCTATTTGAAACTATAGTGTTACCTTTTGGGAAAAATATTTTTACATACTCTATGTGTATGTAACAACTTTTTGTGAAGACATAAAGGGTATTATCAGATTCTGATAGTGATGAATTTAAAAGAAATGCATTGAAAAGAACAAAATGCTGAATATGTCCTGAAGTTTTTGATAAGGGAAAATAAAGCCAAAAGTCTGATCGTTCATAAAATTTTTAAAAAATCTCTTTTTAAAATTTGAACTATATCGTTTCTAATGTAACTCGACGAGCTTTATCTAAATTTTGAATATCTCTCTCTCTCTCTCTAGGAAGGTTAAGACTCCTTAATATTTTTACTTTGTTACTTTGATGATAAGAGCTTTCATTTGATCCGAATATGTCCTATCTTTTTTATTATCAGCGCGAACACCTCTATTGCAAGTGATATAAGTTGCAGATTTATTGTTTTCTCCGCTTGAGTTTGAAAAATTGTTGCATCTTGACTTCAAGAAAGCATACTTTTTGAGTTGGATGATTATCTGTTCTCATTAAAACACAAGTTATGAAACATGCTTTACATAAAGATGGCAAGATCTCTTGATACTGGTCTTAGCGAACATTCTCAAGCAGATTTTCACGAGGCTAGTTTTTAGATCTTATTGTTCTCTAATATTGATTATTCTGTGTGGAATCGGAACTATCTCTTTACTGTTATTAATACCATATATACATGTTCTTTTCTAAATTCGATTAATTTTCTGTATCCCATTATATTACGCGTATCTCAACAGTTTTTTCCTTAGATTTCTTTCTTCAGTATCATACTCGATCCTATTATGTTCTTAAGACATTCGAAATTGTTTATATAGTTCAAGCAGATCAATTTTTTCTCTTTATTAAAAAGGAAATGTTCCATTGAAAGTGCATTCTATTTTACTGAACAAAATGACCAGTATCTTTGAGAATCTTGAAAATATGTACTCAATATATTATTGAAAAACTTTGATAGATACCGCAAAAGATGATTTCAATACTTTTATTTAAAAAAAAAATTACATCAATGAATATATATGTACGCAATTCTGAACATCTACAGTTCTATACATAAATAACATGATTAAAATAATTCTTCAGTCTTATTTTTCCATTTGAAAAAATCAATCATATCGTATCATTGAATTGTTTATAAATTTCAATATTTCTTTGAATAATGTCACCATTTCTATTGATAAGTTCTGTATTTTTTTTAATAAGTTCATAATTTTTATTGATTATTTCCTGATTTGTTTTTAAAACTTCGAAATTTGTTTTTGTAAGTGTGCCATTTATGCTGATAATCTTTTGATTTCTGTTGATAATTTCACTATTCTTTTGTATAAGTTCATTATTCGCAAAAATAATTTTATTATTTTTATTAAAAATCTCTTGATTTTCGTTCATCATAACTGTTAATAACAATTTAATGTTATCATAACTCTAAAAAAGAATATGACATTTCTACTATAAGAATAGTTATTTAAAACGAAACAAAATTTCTGTGAGACAAAAGTTGTAAAAACCGTACAATTTTGTGATGATCACGAGTCTTTAAATTTAGAAGACATTATTAAAAACTGAAGCCATCAGTATAATTGCAAAAAAATCGAAAGCTTTTTTTTATCAAAAGCAGTATTCTTATACTTCTCAGAATTTTGTCTCAAATACATTTTTTCCATTTACCATATTCTTATTATCTCGAGTTGAGGAAACGGGAGAACATATAAAAGCGTGTTCATCACACGTTTTTTGAGTGTTCGCTTTGATTTGGGATTCCTTTAACAAAATTAATTTAATGTGTAGTATAACCAGCCCTCGATTATCGTTGAATGAGAAAGATTTGATCTAGTAGAAGTAATGAAAACTGCTTCTGCAATCGAAAGTACACTATTAATGAGTTATTAGACTACTGTATTGATTAGTGATGTAAAATCCTTTTATTCTCCTATTATGTACCTATAAAAGAGATTTATTGACTAAACTACCTTCCAGAATAGAAACGCATGGGTTTCTATTATATTCTAGCCAATCGTCTTTTTCTTTGCTTGCACTCTGTTTTCAATAGGTGTCTAATCAGTGGTGCAGAATCTTCCTCATGCATTCCCACGCAGGAAAGGGAGAAATGTTTGGAGTATTACTGCTTGAACCTCTTGATTTATTACTTTTGGAAAGAGAAAAATTTACGAACAAAATTTCCTGAGGATGTAAAGTCGATCGTTTCACGGAAGATGCTGCATTTCTGTGTATATTATAAGATGGTGTTCTACTATCGAAGAAGAGGATTAATAAGAACTTTGCCGCGTTTATAAATGTAAATTGGTATAAAAACTCATTTTTTTTGTTGCAATTTTGAATTAAATAAGTTATTCATGTGCTTGTTTGTCTCAAAGAACGTGGTTTTTCAGTGTGTATCCCGAGACTATTTGTAAAAAATTGATTGGTATAGTGTTGTATTGTATCTAACGAATCTAACTTTCAGAGATCGTACTTTGTTCTGAATAGTCTTGTATTGTAAGGCGGCGTACTGTTTAGAAGAGGAAATAATGCCATCCAAAAGATGAAATTTCAAATATGATTTCTTAGCACTTTTTAACTTTTCCTATTGAAATATCAAAAAAAAACAAGAAAATTTCGTAGCGGAAAATATTTTTAATTTTTTTATTCGATAAAATCATGCTTGAGAATAAATGATCTGACATTCTAAAAGCATGTGAAACAGTGAACATATTGTATTTATAACCGAGCAATTGTATTTTGCTTCGGTTCATAGTAAAATGTTCAACCCTCACGATACTCTCAAAAGGTTATTTTTTACGAAAGCTGTAATGGTCGATATTTTTACTGATAGCAGAATTATATGGTCTTTATCTGTGGTAAACATTTCGGAGAGATTGCTTCTACCACTAAGATACATTGTTAGGAGCATTTTCCGACTTTATGAATTCTTCTGAATTTTTCAATATTTGTGCAAGATTTATTATCTCTCTACATTGGAGCTTTAATAAATTCGATACAATTTTAATTTTAATTTCTACGAGCAATTCATGCACTATTGTTGTTCTACTGTCATCAAGATACAGCAAAGTTTTGAAACATTTCATGGTACATAATTGTGTAAAGGAACTGGTGCTTTTTCCATGGTTTATACCCCCCCCGCGAGATTTCTTTCCTTTCAGTTATTTTTTTGTAGAGACTCATGTGAAGATACAAGATCATTAAACCAGAATGTGGACTTTTTTACTGTTAGCAAAAAAACTGATATTTTAAGAAACAGTGAATTTCCATATAAAATACCACAAAAACAGTTAATATTTTGAGGTTTTAGTTATTGAGAATTGCTTTTGATGGGAAATAAACACGATATTCAGAATCAGCGTGCTAAAATCTACCATAAACTTTATTTTTTAGCGTGAAACATTTCCATTAAAATTTTTCCCCTACTCCCCCTCAGCGTTTTTACTTGATAATTTTTACCTGTACCCCCCTACGGGACGAAGTTTTGATGGAAAATGTTTCGCGTTAAAAATTAAAGTTTTTGGTGTATTTTGATATGCTGATTCTGAATATGATGTTTATTTTTCAGAAAAAGCAACTTTTGATAACGAAAATCTTAAAAAACTAGCTGTTTTCTGATATGTTTTGCCTCTTAAACTCTGCCTCTTCAGAAGTTTGAATCCTACTAATAAAGATTAACATAGTTTTTTTGCTTTTCTTTTTTTATTTGATAGATTTTATAAAGTTGCATTTCTGGTGAAAGTTTCACTTTTCAGCTGCAAGTCTTTCTGAAGTTATAGATTAAACAATGACTATCGTACGTTGAAAAACAAGTGTTAAAAAGAGAATTTTTTATGATAGGCAGTGGTGGTCATGATAGTCATTGAATAAGATGATTTTAATTTTATTTTGTAGAGAACATTCAGTTGTATATATAGTAAAAATTTGGTTATTATTCATGCAACTATGGATAAGATATAGGTCTTGACATAATAAGGGAATAAATACCCATTGATGATGATCCTTCTCCTAAAATATTGATTTTTTTCCTAAGACTAAAAAAGTCCACGTTCTGGTTTGTTGATCTTGTATCTCCACATGAGTCTCTACAAAAAAATAACTGAAAGGAAAGAAATCTCGCGGGGGGGTATATGCACCAGTTCCTTTAAGGTTTTTTCGAACCAACGAAATATTATGTACTATTAAAAAAAATATCATTTGTATCAAGACTCCCTCATGTGGGCTGAACTTCAAGTTTATGAAAGTAAATTTCGATCAGATAAAAACTGTTTCGTTTTATACTGAATTAAATTTAACCATGAACGATGAATATGATGGCTCGAGTATGAATAGAAGTGAGATAGAAGAAAAAGACAGCATCAGTAATAAATTTCGCATAAAACGCTTATAGAACGGCAATATACATATTAAACATCACATAACTACGTCCCGAATTTTCTTAGAAAATTTTCTGATTTATAATTATTCGAACTGACAACCCTGTTTACAGAGCTTTATTTTTCCTCTATTTTCTACTTTTCATACTTTGACAATATATAGTAAACCAATATATATTAATAATGTATGAACCTAATAAGTGACTCATATAATTACTTAGTTCAACTAAGGAGCTTGTTTCATATTTATTTATTCGAATTCAGGCCAGGCGAATATAAATTGATTTCAAATTCGTTTCATTCTATATGGAATCCTCATTGGTTTATCAAAATAGATTACAAAGTAGTTAAAATTTAAAAAAACAAGGAAAAATAAAGTCTTTCAAGTTAATTGTATTTTCCTTCGTCTCATATGTTCTCAATATTTTCTTATACTGTTGTGTACAACTTAATAAAAATGAATTATAAATGGATACTACTTTAGATATCTTAATTGATAAGCTAATGCGGATCCTATATAGAATAGGGCAAGTTAATGTGGAGCGTAAAACGGGAACAATTGAGGTAACACTTCTATCAAATTATAACATCATCGACATGTTCTTACTGAATTCACTTGAAAAGCACATTTGTAGACAAGTTTGCTGGAACACATGATGGTTATATTTCAAATGAATGGAAGACACTTTTTTTTCACTGCTGTTTATATTATATAGGTGACCGTATATCGATGATGAACTCTTGTATCCGATTCAAAAAAAGGAGTGATCAATCTACTTTGTCTTTTCTTTATTTTGTATTGGACAGAAAGTAAACTATTTGCTTCATGACCTCGTTTCTCATTGTTTAATCATTCTCGGTCACTGTAGTTGTATTGGACGAGTAGAAAGTCTGAAGAATCAGCAGAGATAATTTTGTTTAAATTGAAAGAAGCGGAAAACTCATTGCAATAAAGAAAACGAACGTATTAGCTTCTATTTCAAGTTCGACACAATCTATAAAGAGACGAAAATTGATCTGGGAATGATTATAGAAAACGGCATGTGAAACACTATTTGAACAAGAATTCTGAGAGAAATTGTTGTAAGCAGCGAAATATAATTGTATCATCTCTGAATGCAAGCTTGTGTTATGTGTATGATCAAATTTAGAAAGATGAGCATTATTCTATTTCGAATAAATTCTATATCAACGTATTCCGGCCGAGCTAAAGATGGGTAAAAAGACTAGTCTTTTTTTCGAGTCACGAGTTGTGTGGCGATCCGTCTGTTTCTCAAAAAGTTTGTCAAGGAGTAATGCCGGTTAGATTTAAAGATGCTTACAAAATATATCTTATTCATCGTTTAGCCAATTATATTAATAAATATTCTAGAATGTTATTTCACAGAATTTTATTTATAGTTTGTTTTTATTGTTGTTGCGAATAAAAATATTTTTGCAGAAGATGGAAATTAGTCAGACAAAATTTTGAATTTATTGCAATTTGTAAATTCATATCATCAAAATCTAGTAAGAAACTAAATTATAACGATTTATTCATTTTTTGGATCTAAAATATCAAGATTTTTATTTGAAATGGGATTTCAATAAAGCCCAATCTAGAGCACTTATTTTAGAGAATTAAGCTCCAAAAAAAAAAAACGTATTTTCAGACTATTGGATAATGCGTGTGAATCAGATACGGAGTCTCGATTTAATACCTCATAGAACAATATATTTTATTCATGAAGTCGATTTATCTAAATCGAGTGCATCATCGAAGATTTTTTTGTTATAACCATTTTAATAATGAGTTTTAATTTCCTAATATTATCGTCATTTCGTCAAAGAACAACTCGTTCGTGAAGAAAAACTTTGTAAAGAAAGAAATGGATCATGCTATTAATTGATCGTGATAAAATTGTACATTACAGATGACCTTAATTGATGGATAAAATATATTTCTAAAGTCAGTCTTTAAATCTTGTTACAATGACATATAGGAAATTGGAGTTTTATTTTGGTAATGTTTTGAAAAGGCCACTAAAAAAATCGGTTATCTAGAAGTCACAGATATTTCATAATTGTCGATCTTTTGACCTATTTTCAAGTTCAAATTCTGATCTACAATAGCTTATCACGACGAGAAGAAACTACGAGATCGAATGTCATACAATAGAAGCATACTTATACCATTAGAGAACACTTTCAAGATAAATGAAAGTATTCCATTATTTTTTTGTACTGAAAAAAAGTGATGCCTTCTAGTAATCTTATTCTCAGTTCTTTGGGTTTTGTTTCGCAACCATGATTCTTTCACTGGTTGTAGAGCTCAACAGAACCTATCTCTGGGTGAAATCAGAACTGAAATCAAGCGTAGTCTTCTCCTATAATCGACTTGTTTTCATGATGAAATGAAGGTGCTGCAGTAATTTATTGAGTGATTATAAACACAATCATTTTGATCAGCAATGACAAAAGTTAAGTGAATTATGAAGAGTATGACAATATGCGAATGTTCTGGAATATAACAGTTATAAATTAACTGCTAAATTATTTGAAAACTTTGCGTGTGTTTATACTTGAATGGTTGAAAGATTCAAATGATTCTGGATATGTCTTTGATCTCCTCCTCGATGCCAAGAAACATACTTTCCTATTATGAGAAAGAACAAATTAGAATGTTAATAGAAATCGGATTTAAAGTATCTATATTTACCCATAACAACAACAATAACAAATAGCCCATATACTAGCAAAGGCAATCAAGAAGCCGATAGTAGTACCAAGCCCAATAAAGACATAACGCATAGAATCAGTGACGTCTAAAGCGAAATGTAAAATCTGCGCTTTGTATGAAAACAGTTTATTTCAGTTTTAAAATTCATTTGAAATTCATATTATATAATACTTCAGTTTTCTACATTGTAAAATATAGTCGTCTCATTAGAGTGAAAACAATCTGAAAAATGACTGCTTCATACAGGGCCGTGTTCAAATGTATTGTACATCAAAGAGAAAGAAGCAAGAAAAATTTTTTTGCAAAAGAATATTTCGAAAAATCAGTGGAATATTATCTTTCACTATTTCAAGACTCGTTGCATTTTGGTGAAATAAAACATTTTATTTTTGTGTATAATCTTACTAGTAAAAGATCAGCCTAATTCAATTTAGTTCTAAATTGCAGAATCATTCATTTGATATTACCTGATGTAGATTCGGATGAAGTTGTCGTTATTATTGTGTCCTTTGCTAAAATTAATGAAACACATTAAATGATATGCTTGCTGTTATATAAATTCTATGAAAAAAGATCATTTTAATTGTCTCAAAATTCGTAATTCTGTATGAATAGGAACTATAGATCTGGATGAGGCTAATAGAGACTTTAAATTTTTTGAGCTTGTGATCTTCTGTTTTCGATAAAAGAATTGATTGATGACAAGAAAAGAAAGATGAAAGTTAACTTACTGTTCAATCGTAATAAAATGGGTCTTGGTCATCTTTTGAAGGAGTTTCTCTCTTTTCGATAAGTATTTTAATGTGATCTTTTATTCTTCTTCATCGAACTTACTTGGTTCTTTTTTCCTTTTAGATTCGGATCCTCTTCTATCAGGATAATTCAAATTTACGAGGCAATATATTCACGTTATTATTGAGTTATCAGCTGGTATACTACTTATAATAAAGTCTTAATGAGACTAGAAAACCTTAAATGGAATGGTGTTGCTGGCCTTCCTTACCGATAAGCACATTGGAATATATATAGTCAGTTCAAATTATCTTAGTGACATTCAACATTCTCTAAGAATTCAACCAATTTAACTCATATTTGGTGTACTGAAAGCCTCATTAAGTAAGTATAAGTTCGGGATTGAAGCAACTAGAAATTCTGTAGTTCTTATGAAGAACGGTGATCGAATGGAAGATCAGATATAACTTTAGATCTCGTGAGATACAAATACATTGGGACTGCAATATGCACTGATAATCAAGAATTATTAAAAAGGTATTTTTGCAAAAGTTCACCCTACGAAAGCATAGGGAACTCGAGATTCAGATATTTTGGATCTGTACTGCATCTTACCTATCCCAGCGAACTGTTCATCAGTAATAATTCTTTGATTGGTACTATCTGGTAATACCCAATCATTGGACTGCAAACAATCTTTATAGGCTGTATATGCACTAAAATTATTCCACACAGTATTTCCATTCATACCACCAAATATGGCCCAATCTGTTTCTTTATCTGTGTTAAAATAAGCTGCCATTTGAATTTGAGTACTATTCATATAAGTACAAAATTCATTTAACCAATCATTTTTTGATTGTGGATCCGATGTATTTCCTGTACGAATACTCGTAGTTCCATATTCACTTATACATAGTGGTTTCGTTGACGATAAAAGACGTATACGATCGATCATATTAGTAAAAATTTGATTAGGCCATGACCATGTACTCCAACTTTGAGTTGCACCCCAATTATATCCATCAACTCCAATCCAATCAACATAATTCTCTCCAACCCAATAATTTTCGGCTGTATAATTGCCAACATCCGCATTATTAACACACCACATCCATTGAAGTCTTGTTGAATCTAAACTTTTATTTGAAAATATATCATGAATATGTTGCCATGCTAAAATATAATCTTGCGGTGTTGAATTGCCCATTGCTGCTCCCCATGGATACCAATTTCCGTTCATTTCGTGAGCTAAATATAAATAATACATTGATTTCATTTAAAGCATCAATTTAAAATAACTGGGAACAATTGGATATTTTTGCTCCTATTTCGCAATTTTAGATCTGATGCCCATCTTGATTTGCCAATCCAATAGCATATTTTAATAAAGCATGGAAAATTACATATAACTATTATAGTCTCATTCGAATTCACTAATGTTCAGTACACTAGTAACACTAAACGCTGTGGTCTCACGCTGATCCTATCCTCATCCTGCTCCCTCAGCATTTCCAGTGACCTTGAATGATGAAGAATCAAAAGCTAGATACAGGTGAACATTATCTAGTACTTTATTATTATGTATCTAAAGTATGTGATAGTGATATTCGTAGTTAGCATAGCCGATTTGATACTGATAGCTACTTTTAAAAATTGAATTTAAAAAAATTTCGTAGTTCGCATGCAATACAGCGATCAAAACACAAAAGCTATATCAAGATAAATGAGCACTCGGTAGGAAAAACACATTCAATAGTGTAAGTTATTCCAACGCGGCGCCAAAATCTTTGTAAAGTGTATTTATTTAAATGATTTTAAAGGTAGTTCAAATGCATTATCGGGTTAACATTTACGAAGTCTAGAAGGCTAGAATCTATACAGTAATAAATAATGCATGCTTGATGAAATAATTATTCTACAAAGCTAAATAAGTAGTTTAATGCAGGTCCTCAGAGATTGCAACATCTACTATTTAAGATTTTGATTTGTAAGAATGTTTTGGAAATACAGAGGAATGATGATACAAAAGTTTCTCATAATAAATTTTGAATTGGTAGAAATACAGTGACTATTCTATGTTGTGACAAGAGCCCATTTACTATTGGAAACATGCTTTTTATTCCATATTCCTTACCTAATCGAAGATATACACGTCGATCATCCGCATTTCCAAAAACCCCATCATTACCAGCCAACCATGTTCGTAATTTATCACCAAATTGGTTTATATATGTATCATAGAAATTGTTACGAACTAATTTCATTACTCCTGGTTGACTGGCACCACCACATCCAAATAACTCCCATGTAATTAATGGAATACTATTATTATTCCATATATTATTTAGCTGATTATTGAATAAATTAATCATTGAACCATTACACCAGTCTGTAAAAAGAACTATTACTGTTGGTCGTCTAGTAGTCCATGATGAAAAATATTCAATTTCATTCATAGACCAACCTTGATTTCCATAAAAGACAGATGTTAATTTGTAATTAGTCGCTCCATATATGATAATTACTCGAGAAACAATAAATAGCAATAGCAGCATTTGATTGTGAAGTAAATAGTTTATACGATCTATCAAATACAAACCTAAATGACTTATAAACTGTAATGTATCAATCTAATACAGTAGATGGATTGTGAAGAATAATAATCTTAGCATTTTTCTCTAGTTTGAGAATCAAAATAGAGGTTCAAATGAGACGACTAAAACCAACGTACTCTAGTTTATGGGCACTCATCGTAAAAAAATCTTGTTGAATGGATATTGTATATAGTCCTCACACTTTATATTTGATCACAACTATGTTTATGAGCAATATTGAGATATGAGTTTAAGAGTAAAAATAAAGCTAAAGTCATGATATGAAATTTGAAAAAATTTATATCAGATCAAATGTATGAAACTACTTCGAGCGTCATTTAACATTGTAAAAATTAACTACAATTAAACTGCCATCTTCCACTACAGATAAATATTGACTAAAATATAGCAAAGAGTATATTTAATGAAGAACAAAGAAGTCTTTATTAGATAGTAAAAGTTTATTCGACGAATCAATAATATCTGTTTTAGTTTACTCAAAAAAAAAGGTTTTTCTACAAAATAGATTTGATTCAACTCATAAAAATATATCATCTACCGCACGAATAAAATGATAATCTACACATAACTCATTCACTAAAGAAATTTTCAAAAAATTAAATCGATTTATAGATAATCAAAATTTGTATTTTTTCATTTACGATATTTCTTATCGTATTACAACAAGATATCATTCGAATCTCAACTAGTTTCTAAAGTAACTGACTACAATCTCTTGTTATCGTGCTATATGTTCAGTCATGCGATATTTATATGTACCTAGGTTTTTCCTCGTAAAATATCCTTTTTTAGGTCTTGTTGTCTCTGGCATATGTCAGGGGATTGAACTCTATGCTCAGAAAATCGTCTTTATTCTTGTTTGTTCTTCCACATATATTTTTAACTCTGTTTATTAACTTACTACATGTATGAAACTGTCTCTTTTCTCATGTACAATGTATAGAAAAGGTAATGCGTTCAATATACTTACAAAATTATTGTAAGAAAGTATTGCTCTCAACTCAAAACTTATTTGCGTCTTTAAATTTGCGACGATGTTCGGCACTGTGCTGTTGTTCTCTGACTTGGTATTGTTCACTTGAACTGCTTCTTTTATATTAGCTCTTCTAAAATCATGAAGATTGAAGTGGAAGAAGGCATATAACAGCAAATAAATAGACCATTAAGTTTACAAAGTTTTTTTTTTTAATATTTCGATTTGTCTTTTGTTTGTGTCTTTAAGTGACTATTTCTTTGTATGCTTACTTTTTCTAATTTATGCTCTGTGTTGACTTCTGTTATTTTTCGACTTCTATGATTGCACTGTTAATGCAAGCTACTATTTATCTTTTATTATGTTATAAGAAAAAGAAGTATAAAAATAATATACCTGATTTGCTATGCTCGATCAGATGAAAAAAATATTCACAAATAAAACTTTCTGGAAATTTTTTTTTCAAAAAAATGAACATAAAATGCGATAGTTAGTCATTGATAATCTAAACCTTTTTATATCATTTTAAACGTATTTTGATCGATTATGGGTTCTCATCTACACGAGTCTTCCATGTCCATTTATAGTAAATTATTTGAATTACACTAAATCACTTTATACTAACTGAAATCGTTTTAAGTTATCACAAAATCATCTAAAATCAATAATTCTAATCCACATGGTCTTTCACAATTTCAAAATAAAATTAATGTTAAAATTTTATTTCAAATAATATGTAAATGGTCAAAGATATTGTTGTTCTACATGTGATACATTATGATCATGTAAAAAGAATGGATGTGAATATACATTTGAATTTGTCAAACAACCTGATAGAGATGATTGAAGTGATAGACAAAGCATTTTTATATATTTATTAAAGACATACTATTTTATAATGAAAATGATCTCATTTTGATAATACGAATTAGAAAATTGTCTGATATTTTCATCTCACTAATTATCAAAGCTTGAATTTTATCATGAATAATTCGCTTTTAATAAATATACAAATCAATTGATCTTTTCACATAATATATAGAAAATTTTCTATTTTTGAATATATATTTAATAAATATTCAATAATTAATTCATGAAGATTGCATTTTTCACTTATTTGCTTTATCAACAGTTAATTACATTGTTTAACTATTCATTTATATGTGTATATGATTACGAATTGATCTAATAAACTATATTTAATGGTAAATAACAACTAACCTTTGATAAACACTCAAATTTATCTACTTTACATTTGCACAAAATAACCTATTGATACATAGTTATTCTCTTGAGTCATCCTATTCTTAATATCTTTATTCTTACTAAAACAATATACATTAATCTTATCAATATTGGTATAACGTATTTTGTTAAAAATAAAAATTGCAATAATCTATCTGATATTAAAGAACAAAAACAATATCAGAGTAAATTTACATGAGAAAAAAAAGCATGAAATCGAACTACACAAAATAATGTCAGATTTTGTCTTATCTAATACTAAAAGGTACTTGATAATACCGAAATATATTATAAAATAAAAAGTATGTTAGTAGTCATCACTCTTTTTGTTTTCGCCACATCTTTAGTTTGTGAATGTAAAATTCCTCCTTCTCATCCAATATGGCCAACTGGATTTAAGTGAGATTTATTTTTATAGTAAAAATCCATAATGAATCGAAGATATTTTTCAGAACGAATGCTACTGTAACTGCTTTTGATGAAGATAATCAACCTCATCCTCATCCTAGTGTTTTTTATTATTCTTATACAAATCAAACAAGGAGTGGACGTTTACATGGTTTAGAACGACATGATCATTTTGGTTATTGTTATGGTTGGGCTATAAATGAATCAAGTTGCATTATTTTAATTACTGATAATGTTTACATTATAGCTCGTAATCTTTGTTGTATAGCGATGCCAGGAAATTTTGGTGTACATATATATTGGCTTAGAGGTGCAACATGGCTTGGAATAGAACAAATTCATGGTAAAACAGTTGATCATTGGTATTCGTATGAGCACGAGTATTGGAGTGAAGTTGATGAACCAAGAAATGGTGTTCGTTATTCTGGACCGAATTTTAAAACTCCACGTCAATTTACTGATTATGATGTTTGGGAAATTGGTCCACAAGATCCACGTCTTTTTGACCTACCGAAAAATACCGATTGCAGTCAAAGTTGTCCAAAATAAAAAAATGATTAAGAATATTAATAAAATAAAATATTCCTCTTATTATATGCGCAGTTCTAAAACATGTCAAACATAGACGTTCGATCTATCAGCAGATATGTATCAATTAAGAAAAGTTTTAAGGTTAGCTTTCAAGACATGATTTGTGCCAAAATTACAGGCAATGTCTATGCTACATCTACAGAAAATTTCAATTCTAAGCATTGAGTCATAGTGGAATTGAACGTATAACAATAAGCAGTAGTCGTTTTCTGTTAGACACAGCTTTTCATATGGCTTTTTAGGCTGATTTATTTCTTCTTGGAAATGTTCAAAAAAGACTGGATCTATATCAATGGAAAGAAGAGAAGATGAGCTATATTTTAATAACTAGTAATTTATAAAATCATCTTTCATACAAGATACTATGATTACTTTGTAGAAAGTCGTGACATATTGTTATGCAAACTATTTCCTTTTTTTTTCTAGAGGTTGAATTATTTTTTAAATTGCCATTCAAAAGAGTATTAGATGCTCTATAATTTTAAGGACATTTTCCCTTTAAACCAATTAATCATAATAGTTATTTGGTCTCATCTTCAGTAAATACCATCAAATGTTGTCATGTGTAAAGATTTTGGTTATATGCTAAGTACTATAAGTCGATGAAAACTAAATATCTTAATCAAAATCGAAAGTAAGTAAATGTACTAAAAATATTTAATTCAAAGTTGTGCTTCATGCTCATTGTAGTTCTGCTAAATACTTGATATCTCTTTCATTTCATGTAGACCAACTATTGCAGTATTACTTTATAGTTAATGAGTAGTTTTTGAAAAGACTGAATTTCTCTTTTCTTTTTTTCGATTTCATCTGCTTCACTTCGTAGATATCTCTCTCATAAATATAATATTTAATGTTTAAACCTGTATGATAATATTTATTAAATAAAGAAAATTTCGAAAACAATTGTTCATGATAAGAATATATATGAACATTTTATTCCTTTAAATATCGTCTTAGGAATTTGTCAATTTGTTACTGATTATAAAATGTGTATACGTTTACTTATATAAAAGAGCAAAAATCATTGATAAGTAAATATTTGTTAATTTATTGCAGGAGGATTTTTGAATGTCAATTGATGACATTTTCTTTGTTATCTATTTTTATGCTCTAAATACCCTATCGAATTCAGAATAGATGGGTGGGAAAAATTATTCTTTCTTGGATATGTTGTGTATCTCGTGCATCTTTTCTAAAGGTAATTAAAACAGTTATACTAGTGCTTTATCTCCTTGGACCATATTCAATATAATAGTTGAAACTTCTATTTGAATTTTTCTTTAAAATATGCTATATACAAATGTATTCTTTAATATTAATAAAAAAGTGCGTTCTTTTTCTATAGTTTTTTTTGTCATGTTGCATTTAAAATATACTGCCTTAATAGGAAAATTTCATTATTTTTTCACACTTTTTTTTCAACTAGCTTTCCATTTTAAGCATGTTCTTCAGGTACTTTAAACATCTATTACATCGATTGTTGTAATTAATAATTAGACAGTATTATGCGAGAAAAAAGCTTACATATAAGAATGGCATTTTATCTTTATATTGCCTTGAAAAAGTAAAATAAATTTCAATATTTTAAGTGTATCATTTATTCACTAATTGAGCATTGTATTTTGATAATAGTGCAGCATATGGAAGGATTCTTCCATAACATAGGTAAAAAATAAGATATAATACGCCTAATTTATTTTATCGAGTTTATTATTCTATGAACAAATAATTTTAAAAATATTTTCACCTTATAATAACGAAGAAAACTTTTTCTGATTCATTTCTATATCTAAATTCAAAATTCAAATATCCTCTTCTTGGCAAGCCAAGAGTCGCTAATATTTTAATCCTGTCAGTTTAGCGATGGGTGCTTTCATTTGATCTGAGTATATTGAGTCTATTTAACTTAGAATACAAACATCTTCATTGTAATAAATATTTGTCGGAGTATTATTGTTTGGACATTACAATTAATTATAAACATAAAATAATCAAGAAATAAAAATTTTTAATTTAGAAAAAAATAGATGAATAAGTTCCAATAATATAAGGATTATAGAAGAAAATCGATAAAGATAAAATTAGATTTTGTAGATATAAACAGATGGTTTATTGATTGAATTTATTATGAATAAATGTGAGAGGAGAAAAAATGTTCTTTTCTGAAAAGATTTCTCTTTTGATTTTTCTATTCGTTGACATTAAAATACACTAACATAAAAAATAAAATTTCTTGTTCTTGTGGAAATAATGTATGCTCTGATTTGATTTTAATGTTAAAATAAAACTTGGAATAAAAAAAAACGGTTCTTTTTTTATGCGTAAACGTGGACGTTTCACTTGATGACATATCAAGACCTAAAAGATTTTAAGGAAGTTGATTTAACGAAAAAAAGTAAATAAACAATTACACCTCTTAAGGTAGTTTCAGTATAATTCAATCGAATATTTTAATTCTTTAATATATTCACTATTACATTGATTCTTGTAGAAAATCATTGTTTATCTGATATGTATTTTCACATACAATTGATAACATTTAGTTTAGATAATGGTGAATTAATTGTACAATATTTCAAATAATTTCGTCTTTTTTTGGTGACAGGTATAAAAAAAACGACATAATCAAATGATTAAACATCTCTAGGTATTTGGTAATAGAAATTTTTGAAATGCAGGTTGAATTTAGATAAAAGAGTTAGTCACTTGTGGATTAATTGATTCAATTGTTTGAGTGAATAGGGTACAGATCTTACCTTTATTATTATCTGAAATTTGATCATCTAAAATTTAATTAATCTACAAAGAATAAGAAAACGTTTGCCTTTTACCTAATAACATTCTACAAAATTTTCTTCTCGAAAACTAAATTCGAATAATTTTTTATTGTAATCACAAAAAAATATCTTCGTTTCTCCAGTTTTATTAACTCAATCTAATCAAAATCTCAACTATACATACCTCGATTGAGTAATAGTATGAATAATATACGTAAAATAGTGTACTATATCATTCCTCTTTTATTTTGATTGATGTACATATTAATGAAAGGAAGTGATTATATACTTCAATGAACAACAACATAGTTTTACTATCAAAAATAACACTTTGATATATGAAAGATACGCCAGAGTTACGTCTCATCTTTTTTTTTTAAACTATTTTATTGATCAAATATAAGTAATAAGAACATGAATTTATTTTTAAATAAAAACAAAGTGAAAAATTTCTTTATGAAAATTCAATTTTTTCATTTTTAGCATTTAAATTCATAGATAATCTACAGATTAACTTATAACTATGATCACTCAAAATTATTAGAATAAAAATAAAAAAAATCTTCTGAATGATATTCTAATGAATTTCCTAGAATGGTAATCTTATATCTAATGAAAAAAAACATTTCGAAAAGGAGAAATATCAATTACTTGATGAATAATGTTCGTTATTTTTTTTATCAAATTCTTGTTTTATTTTGCTTCTCAAATGTGTAAAATGCAGTGGCATAACGAGAAAGAAAACAATAGGAAATTGTCCACTGAACTTTTACTTTTTCAAAATTGTCTAAAATTTGCATATAAAGGTTAAATAACGGTTATAGATTGCTTTTCCTTTTCTTGCTTCAGACATATTCGAAATGACATTGGCACAGACATTTTATTCTCTTTTGTCTGAAGAATAAATATATAAATGTATATTCAAAGTAAAGAATTTGTTTTAAATTAATTATGAATCAAAATAAACGAAAATTAGCTTGTGAAAATTTTTCCAAAGAAAAATCAAAGAGATTTTATCGTAAGTTATTTGTTTTGATAAATATAAAATAATTTGTATGTCTTTTTGTTGTAGTAGATGAATCGATAAGTTGTTTTGAAGATTTATCAAATGAATTAATCTATGAAATCTTTGATTATTTCTATGGATATGAATTATCTGAATTATTTTCAAATTTAAATTATCGATTTGAAAAACTTCTTCATAGTTCATCTATATTATTAAAAAATCGATTTTTTTTCTTATTTAAAAATGATCCAATGATGAATACATTTAAAGATTATATGCTAACTAATTCTTATCAAATATTTTCAATATCAATTGAATTTTTATTAGAAGAAAATTCATTTTTTTCTTCATTTTTATTTAATTTATCATTTAAACATCTTCAATCAATTACTTTTAAAGATATTCAATCCAATACAATTATTCCAGTTCTTAAGAATTTATTAATCTTACCTAAACTTTTTTCATTAACTATTAAAACATCAATTATAAAAGAAGATATGAATGAAATTTATCGATTAATATTTCTTTTATCAAAATTAAAATATTTTCAATTATTTTTATCAAAAAATTTTTATTTATTAACATTTTCAATGAATGAAATATATGAATTAAGTTCAATTGAATATCTTGTTCTCAAACATTATTGTTCTTTTAATGAACTTGAATTCTTATTAAGTTTTACACCAAAACTTCGTCGTTTAACTGTTCATAATATATACGCAAATAATTACAATACGAGCAAATCATCCATTGAATTAAAATATCTCAAATCACTTTATTTAAGTTTATTTGAAACAACATTCGATAAATTAGAAATATTTCTTTCAAAATTCTCATCAAATTTAAATCGTTTAATTATTATTGGTTCAAATGATATAACTTATCTTAATGCATATAGATGGGAACAATTAATTTTAAATTCTTTTCCTCAGTTAGAAACATTTAATTTAATTTATCATCATCGAATCGATGATGAAAATAATTTTCCAATATATCCTGGAAAACAAAATCAATTTTCATCTTCATTTTGGATTCATAGAAAATGGTTATTTGAAATTGAAATTAATTATTTAGATATTCTGTATACAATTCGTTCATTTAGGTATATAATCTATCTTATCATTAAATAAAATTTAAAATTTTTTTTTTTTAGTAAAAGATGGTATCATTATCCTAAGTATAATATTGAACATTCAACATATAATTGTTTAACATATGAATCTATTCCAAATGAAGATATTGTACTTAAACAAATTCAACATGTTTTAAATATAACACAAATTTATTATTTAGAAATTGTTGAAAAGAAAATTTCTATTTCACAATTAATTCAAACTATTAATCTCTTATCTGATTTAACAACATTAAACATTCATTCATTATCATCAGATGAAACATTAGAATTAAATACAAATGAAATTTTTATTTTATGTTCAATGAAGGAAACAAGTCGAATTACGAAAGTTTTTTTAGAAGAAATTAATCATTTGAAAGAATTGGATTTTTTATTTACACTTTGTCCTTATATGGAATATTTTAGAATTAAAAACATTAATTTCACAGATATTCAATCATTTTTATGTATTATATTGAAGAAAATTAATCGAATGAAGAATGTTCATCTTCATGCATTATGTTTTGAATATCCAACAGCAGATGATTTAATTATTCATAATATTCAACGTATGATCGATTCAGAGAAACTACTTTCGCATTTTAAAATCAAACGTATACATAATCAGATCTATGTACAATGGACATAATTCGAAGAACTTTTCTTTTTCTTTTTTGTAATATTTGTTAAGTAAAATCAAACTTTGTTCGTTTTTCTTATTTCATTAACAACAATAAAATAAATGTGAAAACCTCGAATTTAAATTCGAGTATTATGTGTACTTCAAAAAGTAAAAATAATTGACGATAAATTGATTTTGATCGAACTGTCTAAAAACTAGCCATCTTAAGTATATGCTTAGCATTTAATCTGCAACTTCATTCTACTCAAATGAGTAAGTTATCAGGTAAAAGAAGTGCTAGAAGTCAAAAATTGTGTAAATCCGAAGAAATATTACTCTGAGAGGTGATATTTTGAATTTTTCTCATCTGGTACAAGATATCCTAGGCTTATTTTTCTTCAAGACATAGATCTTATCAAGACATATCTTTTGTTACTAAATTATAAAAATAAAAAACTTGGGCAGCCAAGTTAGCATGGACAACATTGAAGGTGACCCTATCTAGTGATCATTGACTCAACTCCCAGAGTGATATTATATCATAGAAATCGAGTTCAGATTCGTACTCAGCTTTGAAAACTGGATAGGAGAAGTTATTTCAGAATGGATTTGAGTTTGAATCTACCGAGATTATAGGCATCGGTAACCTCATGGATCTATGATAGATATACGATAGACAGAGGCATCAGTATTTTCATAATAATCCACCAATACTAATAGCTATCGG
The DNA here is from genome assembly GCA_022393335.1 of Macrotrachela quadricornifera. Classification (NCBI taxonomy): domain Eukaryota; kingdom Metazoa; phylum Rotifera; class Eurotatoria; order Philodinida; family Philodinidae; genus Macrotrachela; species Macrotrachela quadricornifera. The sequence goes on along the minus strand of JAJEKB010021266.1, from coordinate 24,866 downwards.
GTTCGGATTTTTTCCATTTGATAACTCTTTTCAGTAGCGACAAAGCCATGCATCTCGAACACCCAAAAACCGCTAGTCATCCGAGACATATTTAGTCACACTGGCCTTAGGATACAGATTTTGTGCATTTTGGGACCTTTTTTTTAGGCAAATTTCACTTGAAAAAAGAAAAACTTTTTTTTTGAAAAGATCCCTGTACTTCCCCTCAGGAATGGTCTGGTTAATGATGACAATTTTTTCGATAACTCAGCCATTTCTTGACGGAACATTCTCATCTTCGAACTCGCTCGAGATATTGATGAGACAATTCTGTGTACAAAATTTCAGCTCAATCGAATTTAATTGTGAACAGTTATCGTGTAAACGGACGGCCGGACGGACACACTGACCGATTCTGGAGTGTATTCACTTCTTGAGTACACAAAAAAAACTTAATCTTACGTTTTCAAAGTTCAAGACGAATGAGTTGCTTTCTGCATTGTCATCAATTATGCCACATGGTATTCATTTTTAGAAAAAAATATTGACATAAGCAGATATTCACTAAATTCAGTTCAACTGTAAACTGTCAAGGTAATAAGCATGATAAAAGATCGATAATCTCTCATACTTTCCGTATATGGTAATATATTCAGAGAGTCAACACATGATTCATTAGTAGAATGACAACAAATTTTGTACAACGAAGAGAATAAATGACGATTTTTTGCTGTAGTCAGGCGAAGTCATGAATAGAGTGACAGCAAAAAGATATAATAGACTATGCGGAATATCTAACAATTGAAAGTAAGAATTGTACTATCTTTGGGCGAGACTTCAATCGTATTTTTTGATTTTTTATTTCAGAATTAGAATTTCAACAAATGATCAAGTCTGCAAAACCTTGGATCAAGTTTTTCAATGGCTAGCGTCAACGTGTTATCCAATGTTTGGATGATACATAGGATGAACTATTATCCGACAAAAGAATTACAAGCAACAAGTGAAGAAATCGACAATCTCAAATGTTTATTTTCTCTGAAAACAAAGTCAAGAGATACTTTTATAAAATATTTAGGTCCACGTTTACCATCCATAATTATTGATGATTTTCTTTATCATAGAGACTTGTTTAAGGAACTTAATATTAAACATATTATTAATGTATGTTGCAATCCATCAGATCAAGAAGCATAGATGATTAATTTAACGTATTATATATCAATATTGATGATGCACTCGATGATGACATTCAGTAGCATATCGATCGAACGAATAAGCTTTGGTATATTTGCAAGAAAAAAGGTGAGAATGATCTGATTCACTATCATATAGGAATTTCTCATTCGTCTTCGATAGTTCTCATATATTTAATCAAGTGAGCAAGAGAGTAAGTGCTGAGATTCTAAACCAGTGCTTTTCCCTTTGATCTTTATTATTTAGTGACAAAAATTAAATTGAAACAATAAAATCATTACACATTAACTAAATACGAAAAAAAGCCAAGCATTGTAATTATATAAAATACCACTGGTGACGATGAGACTTCGTAAGGAAAATAAGATGACACTCTTTTAGCTTCATACTCTACATGGATGTTATAGTGTGGATTGTGCCTAAAGACCATTAATTTTGACCACCTTCGAAATCAAAAGATATGGAATATGCAAGAAATAACTAAAGATAATGTCTCACTTGATTGAACTGCAATGCTTCTTTAAGATGTAACTTTCCTTGATCGTCAAATTTATTGGAATAAAGGCTCAACACGTTAAGTGTCTATGATCACAGAAGATATTATATACTTGTTTAATAGTCATAGAAAGGTTGTCTTACCATATTTATCTTCAATGCATCTGCAAAATATTGTGCTCCTTTATTGCTGATCTCATTGTAGCTAAGATTCAATTTGGCAAGCGTCTATAATCAATAGAGATTTGAAATATTTTCTGATAGAGAAAATGACAGACTATATTGATTTTCAATGCTTCTGCCAAATATTGGGCTCCGTCATCGCTAATTCGATTCGTAGTAAGATTTAATTGGACAAGTGTCTATCATCAGTGATAATCTTGCATATCTGATAAATGACTAAGCAATCGTTTTTACCTGATTCGTCAATAATGCTTCAGCTAGATATTGTGCTCCTAGATCACCGACGTTATTAGTTTGCAGATCCAAATTTTTAAGTGTCTGTGATCAACGACTATAGAATGTGTGTGAAATGAAAAACAATATATATCACCTGATTTATTTGCAATGCTTCACAAAGATAACCAACTCCATCAAAATCGATTTCGTTTGTCCTAATTTCCAATGTTGTGAGTGTCTATGACAAACGACATTATTAGAATATTAGATTTTAATTAAATGTTTTATCGTACTTGGTTTTTTTTCAATGCTTCAGCCAGATATTGTGTTCCTTCATTACCAATTTTATTACTTGCAAACCTCATTGTTGACAATGTCTATCATGAGTGACAATAATGAATGATTGGGAAATGAGTTAACTTCATGACATACCTCATTATACAACAGTGCTTCTGCCAAATACTTCACTCCTTGATCGCCGATGTTGTTCATTGCAATTATCAGTGTTGTCAATGTCTTTATTCAATACAAACAAAGCATAACTTACAATTAGTGACAAGTATAGAATGTGTGTATTTCACCTGATTGTCAATCAATGCTTCAGCAATGCGAAGTGTTCTTTGATGATCGAATTTCATAGGTGGTATTTGTAGTATGACGTTAGTCTATAATCAATAATAATATTGGATGACGTTGAAATAAAACAAGAATAACTCTCACAGGATTTGATTTTAATTGAGCGACGAAAGGTTCGAATCTATTTGTTCTTATTCCACGAAAACAGAATTGCAGCTTGGACAATTTCTAGATGAAATTCAAGTTATTTTATTTTTATGTTTTAATTTTCATTGTTTATATTTTAAATCACTATCTTCGAACCCATAGATAAGCATACTATTAATAGTGATTAAATTACATATGTCTATTGAAATTATTTAAACACAACCAAGTGTTGAATTTTATCATCAGCTATTTCCGTCTGTATCTCAACGGATTCAAATCTTGATTCGATAAGAGATAATACACTGAAGGGAATATCAAATATCTCTATAGTATCTTCATAATAACTAGTCATGCTCTCTTTTCGACTGAAAAGTGTATGTAAAACATACCTTATACGGTTCATATGTATCCATGATGGTATTGATGTGTGTACAGACGTCACGAAGAGAACAGAGAAGAGTTTCAGAGTCAAGATTGTCCATAATACGATAAACCAGCTCAATTGGTAGAGTGAGAAGTGATGAAGTACTGTAGTTAGCCATAGTATGAATAGTTCGATGACCAGTATTTCGATGAAATGAATAGATACTGAAATAGTTACTATTTCATATTTTAACATCTGAATGTATCTATGGACGTTTTCAGAATGATTATTCGGTATTAGTTAGAGTTCTACATCTTATCTGAATTTGATGAATAAGAAGAGGTGTTATTTATGAAGAGATATTTCTATCATTTCTAATTACGAGATATATTTCGATGTGTCATTGCAGGTCATAAGTTGTAGCATAAAACATGTTTTCGTTTTGCTTTCTTTTCTTGTATGAGTTATCGTTCTCTTGATAGTGTCTATGTGAAAGTAATCGTCAGTATGTGCACTAAGTTAGAGAAAAGCACCTACTTTACAATTCAAATGAATAAAGAGTTAGTAGAAGAGGCTAAAGAAAAAGTTCAATGATTGAAATTATAGAGAAAAGCTTATATTATCATATTCGATATCATTACAATCTCGATCGATAGGAATAGACGGAAAACAACTTTATTTATACGTTGGGCATTAGCAAACACGCTATTTTGACTATGGACTAAGAGTGATGCTCGAAATAATATGGTGCCATTGAGAAACAGCGGTGGATAGTTAATATTCGTTTTAGATCAAAAACAATTTTTCAAAGGAAAGATTGTTTTAGAGCTGAAGATCGGAATGTTCTCGTGATTCGTTGCAGATTTACCATTCGATTTTTTTGAATGAAAATGCTAACCTCAATAAAGCTGAATTATTATAAAACTCTGCCAAATCGTACAAAAGAGCGTTGCAGTTGTTCATTACTACATTAGCTTTATGTAAACCATACTGCTTTACAGAAAAAAGGAATGTTGGTGTTGTTAAATCTATTGAAAACCTTTATGAGAGCTCATCTTAATAGAAAGAGTATGATACTATTACGCACATTAAACACTAAAGTACCAACCAGAGATCGGACTGTATTATCTAATTTTAATAGCGATATTTAAGAATAATCTATAGAGAATGCCTTGAGCACAAATCGTGGAATGTCTCCCTCATTTCAATCGAATAAAGCTAGAAAAGTATTGCTAATAATTGATTGAAATCTTTTCTAAATATCGCTATATTGTGATATTTTCATCAGTCTCAGCCGCAGTTTCGATCATATCATTTAAACGTTATATCCAATTAACCTGAATATATTGAATTCTCTAATTAGCTAGAGAAGTTGTGATTATCATTTGCACTATAGTAATAATGTCTATTTGAGATATAATCGGACGTGGACAATTTCAGAATAACCTTTGACAAAAAGAAGATGAAAAGCGACGGTTTTCACCACAGCAAAGAATAAATAAAAACATATCGAACCATATATGACAATAATTCAAAATTTGGGTTTTTAGGGCCAGCATCCGTACTGTTTTTGAAATAATAAGCATCGCTCGTTGATCGATAAATTATCAATAGTTGTGAATGGATCAGAAGCAACGACTGAACGTCTAAAAAACTCTATGTGACTGCTACATTAAACGTTGATGTTTTAAAAGTAACACGCATTGTGTTCAACGATGCAAAACGACTTCGTCGAGAATCCCTATGTTAAAAAAATTCAGTTTTTAGTTTTTCTGTTTTTTTAGTTGAAAAATTATAGCCTTTTTTTTGTTGTTTTTTGTAATAAGATTAATCCAAAAAGTTAAAAAATCGAATTTAAAAATTATTATCACATATGGTTTGATGCATTTTCAACTACTGTATCCAATAGTGAAAATTGTAGTTTTTTGCCATGGAGGAATGCAGCGATAACGATCAACAACCCGTTCAACATGGTATCTCTACTATTATGTTCCCGTAAAAAGTTATTCAAAAAATATTCACCACCATTTATGTATAAATGGACATTACAAAAAGATATATTTCATATAAATAAAACTATATTATTTTTTAAATCGGTTACATTCATCCATTGTTGTATACGTAGGTTTGAGTTTGTTGAAGATTCTCTCATAGATACTACACAAAGGAAATCATTGCATAATTGTCATTCTCACAAGATTACAGAGTTTATATTTTGAGAAAAATCAGTTCTATGACTGATGTTATTGGTAAGATTTCCTTTGACGATCATTTATTTCCCACTTCTTTGAATTAGGAATCCTAGCAATCAAAAACCAATTAGAAAAGTACTGATATATTATACAGTCTTGATCTTCAATCTTACCCTGAAGGGAATCTAACAATACTTACAATCAAAATAATACTTGAATATATGCGATTCTTTTTTCTGTAATGGAATGTCGCACGTATAGATCGTTAGAAGGTTGTGACTGGATTTTTTTAACTAATGTATATTTAACGATATGCAATGACGCAGTTTTTTCTTTTCTTATCGCAGTAAAGTGTGTCAATGTGTCCACTGATTTATGAAGCATCTTTCTCTTGATATACAACATGGAGTGAGTCAGAAGTGTCAATATTTTTCTTTTTTATCTAATAGAATAGCTATCTATCTTGATCGTGAGCTACTACAACAGTGCTACGTCAATCTATCGCACACGTATTCGTCGCAACTAATTGGTTGCGACGAATTAATCGGTTATCACTGCAATACATCTCATCTTCGTTATGAGAGTCCTCAGATGGCAAAGATATTAATACGATCAAATAAAAACAAACTAAGTCAATAATATACAACTTCATTTTATCAATTTGCATTTATTTATTGTTCATATCACTCGAATAAAATATGTGTGAGCAATACTTTACGTCCCCGCATGAATAAAGTATTTATATGTACTCTTTCATATCAAGCAGAAATTTATTATTATAGCTTTTAACCAACATTGCTTCAATGAATGAATATCATTATAGTTCGGTAGTCTTCTAATAGATCATCTATAATAGTAAAGGATTATATATTTAGTACTTCGTCTCATGAACTATACAGATGTTCGAGTATGAAGCTATCTGATGACGTCTTAAATAGGACAAAAGTATGTTGTGATATTTGTTAAGATGGAGTGAGTAAAGTGAGGATGTGAGCCTAGCTAGCAATATCATGATTTCGTTTCTGCTAAAGGACTCTTCAAATGACTTTGACAATTTATTTATTCTGAATAATAGAAGAACGGAAATTATACACTACTCATTTCTTATTGAATGTTTGCTACGAACTTGCCTTAGCAGGAAAGTATTAGTCGCATATCCGCGATGTAAATGTAGAAGCTCAATATTACAGAACCTTAAGAGAAGGATTATCAGATCAACGACGAAGTCAAGCATTTCATATAATTTAGATTTTTTATTTGATGTTCTCATTTTATTCAGCATCATCTAAAATCTCTGAATATAAATTTTTAGCGTACTTGGGTAAGCTGATGAAAAGTTGGTCTAATTTTAATGTCCAGCACTAACAAGATTATTTGTAGAATATCGGCAAAAAATCACGAATATATAGTTGAATTATTTTGAACAATAAAAAATGACTAGGATCTTTACTATGATATACCAAAAGATGGATTCTGAAAAGATAACCAGAATATATTTTTATTTTATTTTTCAATCAGATGAATTCATTTTATTAGTTAAATACTGTCGATAACTATCTATTTTTCGAGAAAAAATATATGGATTTTTTTCATTATTTTAACTAGCACTCCGTTATTTGGTGAGTCCACAGACTAAAGTTTTAGCTAATATTTTTACATCAAAAAGAAATTAGAGTAATAAATTTGTTGAAATGCGAGAAGATTTTTAAATATACAAATAGGAAAAAAAGTAGATAAATAATATTATTTATGAATAAGAAACATTTATCTAAATAAATTTCATTACCACTGAAAAAACTGATATTCTCTTAACTGCAGTCAGAGTCTTAATTTCGATGTTGATTATGTGGTTATGTGTATACGTGTTTGTCTGTAGGGTACTAGTTCAAATCTACAGTTAAGGGACCTCGTGAATCAACTCGATCCACGCTAATTTTATTCAACTTTTAGTACTTTTTTATAATCAGATTGTTGTCGGTTTTTTTACATGGGGAGCTACTCAGCTTTTTCTCTTCAGTATAGCAAGTTTTACGTTACATTAAGTTTCTCAAATTTTGGAATTTTTCCTAATTTTTTAGCTTACTATCATTCCATGACACAGTGAACATACTTTTAACTCGCATTTTTGTCGGACTTTAAGTTAATAAAAAGTTTAATTTAAATTTCTTGAAGCTTGAGATGTACCTACAGAAAAATTCTCTATCCCAAAATTGAACATTCTCTCTTGGTAAATGAAGTTCTTCAATGACTACCCGACAAAGAAAAACTTCACACAAATATGGATGAAATCGAACGTGAAATTAATGATGATGGTGTAAACCAACTATCCAACAGAATTTCAGAATAGTCTTATACCACCAAAAAGACTTTCTCATAAAACAAAGTTTATGTAATGGAATCGGTCTTATCATTTGATGCCTACAAAACTGCACGATTGATTGTAAAGTGACGACTAGATCAAAGAATGAAAGTTGAGTTCTAATAGCAAGAATTACTTTAACACCATCTGATCCATTTTATCTTTTAAATTACATGGGCATCAATTTTCTATTCAACTCTCATTTGTTATGACAATCAACAAATCACAAGAGCAAACATTGGACTAATTAGGACCACTCCTGTCACAACTCATTTTCAGTCACGGGTAGCCATATGTTACTTTTGTGAGGGTTCGCTTTCTGCAGTCTATTAGAGTGCAAGCCATCAACGATAAACAAACGAGTAAAAGAAAACGAACTAAAAATATTCTTTTTAAATAAATTTTGTAAATTTTATAAATGTATTGTTTTAAAATAAAACGTAAACTATGCAAAAAAAATTGTATAGATAGAATGAATACCTAGATCTCAAGTTTATCCCTAATAATTTTCTCATCTCCACGAAAAACTTTCTTTCGATGATAAAATAACGACAGTGTAGCGTGCATGGATTCTCGCTAGTTAATACTATTGAAGTATCTAACAGCACATCATTTTTCTTGTATTTCAAATTTTATTCAAGTTCATAAAAGAAAATTGCAATACAGTATCAAAATCCTATTCAACACCCTCATTTATACGATTAGTCTTTCTATGATAATCGATCACCGTTGGAATCTTTTTTTCATAGATAATTTAAGTGGATTTGTAAATTGAAATAAAGTAATTACCAGAAATATCATAGATACATTTATAGATAAATAAGCAATTCGAAAATGATGTTTTGGTGCTCGATTAAAAAATGATAAAAATATTAACAAGCCATAAGGTGCACCAATAGTGGAAACACCTGTGACAATAGTAACAATTCGTCGAACCATTTTTAATTCTCGTTGTGCACGTAATAATGTATTTGTCGGTGTAGCACGTTTGCCTATTTCTTTAACATATCGAACTAATTTAAAATATATAAACATAAGAGTCGAAATAGGAATCATGTATCCACAAGGTGCTCCATAAATGATCGGAAAAGAAAGTCGAATGGGAGTTTGACAAATTTGATTATCAACATTGTAGACAATGTCACCAGTGAATAAGAACGGAAGAGGAGATAGAAAAGAAAAAATCCATGTCATTATAATCAAAAATAGTTGTGTTCGGACTGATTGCCAAAACAAACAAGTTGGATAAATCGTTATTAAATAACAATACAGAGCTGGTAATATATATGAATTATTCTGCAAACCATAAGCAACATAACACAAGTATCCACGAAAATTACATAAAGGATCTTGATATATTCTTCGTTTCAGATCATTTTGAATAGTAAATATTGATGAAGTGAGTAGAGTACATCCATAGACAAATGTACTTAAGAATAAATTAGCAGTTAACAACATTGGAACTGTATGACAGGTTTTATCCAGAAGAATAATAAATAAGAAAATAGTAGCTAGTATAATAACAGTGGCGGCACATACAATGGCAAGAATATCTGACGGAATAAACCATCGTTCAATTGTTGTCATCGTCATGTTTTTGAAGTCTAGTTTTTGTTCAATTAAAACAGTTGCCTTCATCTTACAAAGAAAGAAATGAGCAAATAAAGAAAAAAAGTGAGTACAAAATCAGCAGATGTTCACATTTTATCATTTGAATAAATTAAAGTGCAATCTTAATAGATGACAGTTGTCCTCGTAGGTCATGAAAATAGTTTCCTTTTTTTCTTTCATTCTTTAGAAAAGAAAACGACACAGAAGAAAACATACAAGTTTACATGTTTTCTTTGTACTGAATCGAGGAATAATTTGCTCGATACTTTGTATATTCTCTTCATTTCTACATAATTCGGCATTTCGATCAATATTATATTACTATAATTATTTGTTTCAAATGTGAAACAATTACACACAAATACTTTTGTTCAATATATCATACCGGACAAATTTATAGAAAACAATTTTTCTTTGACGATACATAAATATTATAAAATGAAATGATGTTAGAAACGAGTTTTTTTATTTCAAACAGTGAGAACATAATTGTAAAGAAATAAGTAGAGGAAAAAAGAAAAACCGTCTTCACAATGACAAAGTGATCTTGAAGATATAGTTGAAAGCGTTGCTTTGAAGAATATATTTTCTTAGAGAAGACAGGTCTAATGAGAGATGAAAAACTGTTGCACGTCATGAACACGTCTATTCTTAGATATGTCATTATTTATGCGAACGCTTCTTATAAAACGATTCTTCTGATTATTATAAAATATGTGGAAACAATAAACGATTACTAATCTTCCAATTATGTGAACTGTAAGAATGTATATTCGTATACATTTATTGGGAATTGAATAAACTATCAACAAATGGCTTCAGCGATCTGCAATTATTGCTAGAAATGTTAGTTTATAAAATAAAGAAAGCAAAGAATCTTTATTTAAAAAATGAAAATAGAAATTTTTTTTTCTATGAAAACTTAATATTTTATTGTTGCGGCATCGCTCATAAAAAAAATAATAATATCATAGATATGAAAAAGAGTGTATACAATCTTCATATTTCGCACTCATTTCTTAACAATATTTCGTATGAAACTTCTATTAGTAGCAACTAAAAACTCTGATGAATATGTCATGTTGTCATGCCAGGCATTTACATCTGTCTAGAAGGACGAATTCGAGTGAAAGACGCTGAGAGCTGGACGCTTCTCTTTTTGAAATTTATGTATACTTTATCTTATTTATTTAGTTTTTTATTTTTATGAGATTTATAGAGACAGCATATGCGATTTTCACTATTATTAAGTTTCAGTGATTGTATTCTGAAACTAACAATTAAAAAAAAGACATAACTTTGATATGTATGTTCCTATTGTGTATATTTAATATCATAACTCTATTTTCTATTGCAATGGGACGTCAATTTTAGCCTTGCTGATGATCGATAATTTTAGTATAACATTCAGTTAGTCAGTATTTTGTTTCATATAGAGACATTGACATATTCACTAATTACGGTATTGATTCATCTGAATTCATTGTCTCAATGATTAATTAGTATGAGATTCAGTGAAAAGTTAAAATTTTTGTTTTAGATTTATTGAAGTTATGTCAATGAAAAAGTTTACAGATTTTTCTCCATTTGATTTTAGCAGTAGTAGAGGTGAGAGATCAACAGTAAGAGTTTTGAATGAAAACATAAACAACAATCGTGATACATGTAAAGTTGTAACAAACGTTCCAGTTGGCGTTTCTGGCTCAATCCTTATTCCTTTGACAGACAACGATGTTTGTTCAATTGAACAATCAGAAACAGCATTGCTGGAAGCTTCTTCATGTTTAAATTCAATGGCACTGAAAAATGATGTTGAAAATTACATAAACTATCGGTTAACATTATCGGATGATAATCAACTCGAGTTTTTCTTTCTTTCATTATATCAATCATATGCTAGATTTTTAGGTGCCGAAGGACACATAATCAGGCGTAAGACAAACAAGTATTACAAAGATAGTCTTCGCAATGTTGAAGGGTTTTTTTTCTTTGTAGGAAAGCGTATATAATAGTGTCAATAATTTGTTCTTAAACAGGTAGAAACTGCAGAAAAACGAAAACGTTCAGCACAAATTATCGAAACAATATTCTGTTGCGAGGCCACAGAAATGATGTTATTTAAGTATCGATTCTATTGTTAGTAAAGAAGATAAATGAACAATCTAGTTTCGTTTCAATAACTGACCATTTAGTAACAGCTAGCAAAGCTGAGACATCTATCTCGAAAACAATACAAAGTGAACTCATCGACATTTATAGCGATTTGATTCGTGAAAAAATAATGACTAATATAAAACAAGGTATATCCTTTCCTGTAATCGTTGATGAAACTACTGATGTGAGTACTAACGAACAATTTACATTTTATATTCGATGCGTGTTTGAAGGTAAAGTTCAAGGGAAATTTATTAGTTTTCTACCAGCCACAGATTGTACTGATGAAGGAATAGCTCGATTGATTCTTGAAGGATTAGGAAAACTTGGTCTTTTTGGTGTGATGACTATTTCTATTGTATTTTTCTTTGTTGTTTTTTCCCTTCTAATGTTGAATTTATCCTTGTTGCATCTGTCCGAATACCCCATTTTGATAGAGTTCTATTGTAAGGATAAAAGCTACTATTATCCGAATCATATGAGAGTGGATATCAGACAACCCTAGAATGACCTGAACAACGTCATGTTTTATCTATACAATAGTATAGAAAAGCTACTACTTAGTTTCATTTTTCTCATATTTATTTTTTCGTACATATGGTTCGCGCTTAACTTTGAAGAACAAAAAATGATGACTACGTATTACCCAGAAATATAATTTGGATACGCAAAAGTTACGCTTTCATGGCTTACTCAACATACTCTACCGTACAGACATATCAAAAAATCATTTTGAAGCAAAGACGATTTTCACTATGAAAAGCTGTTTTTTTTTTAAAACTCAGCTTTTGGAAGACTGTAAGCAACTGCCATGGTGATATTCTGAGTCAGCATAGTTGATAATCTATTACCCACTAGATTTTATTCTTAAAACGATTTGACTGTTAAATCGGCTTCCTTGTCAGTTGAGATCGAGAAATGACAAAAAAAGTGTTGATGAACTACTGCATGTTGATTTGAAAACAAATTAATAGAAAGTAGATATCTAATAATTGATGACAAAAAAGGATTACTGTGGTGATTTATTCAGTTTTTTTTAGATCTATAATGATATTGGCATGTCTATATGTGTTGATAAGATTTTTCAAAACCTCTCAATATATAAATGAAAATGTAATCAAGATAATTGTTGGTTTAGTATGTTTGTTTATTGATTATAATCGGATTTAGTCAGCAGAAATAAGGCGCAAAAGTCAGTTGCATTTCCTTCCATCAGTGATGACAGCGACGGATTAAAATTTAATTTTTTTCCTTGGCAAACAAATTCTTTTGAGAATATTTTTAACCTAGAATGATCAACAAAAATAAAATATTTGCTTTCATCGGATTATTAGATTATAAGTTGAGTTTATTGCCAAGTGTCTCTGAGAACATCTAAATGATTAGTGTTTTATTTGCTTTCAAAAAACATTAAGAAAGAAATCTATTGAAAGTGTTTGACTAACTTGTGTTATTGCTAATATAAAATAAAACTGACTAATCTTGATTAGGCATGTCAAGAAAATTTATAATGACAGAAGTTCGGAGAAAAGAATAACATAGAGAAACTATAAGTTTGATGAGAAATGTCCGCATCGAATGATTTTTCTATTGATTTGTTAAATAATATAGTGGTTTATATTTATCGTTATGTTAATCCTGTGATCTATGTGATCGGTAATGTCGGTATCTTCTTATGTGCATTGATTTTTGTCAAAAAATCGTGGAGTAAAAATGTTTGTGTATATTATTTCAAAGTTTATTTGTTTCTTAGCTTTATCTATTTAAATTGTGTCACTATTGGAAGATGTTTTATGATTGGTTACAATATTCAACTTCATAATTCAAATATAGTTCTATGTAAACTATTTTATTATATAAGTTATGTTATTTCGTCGTTGTTGCCCACTGTTCTTATTGTTTCATCTATTGATCGTCTATTGATCTCTTCTCAAAAGGTTGATACACGTTTGTATAGTTCAAAACGTTTAGCATATTTTTCGATTAGCATTAGTTTTATTTTTTGGATAGTGTTTTATATTCATATAGTTATTAAAGTAAATATTCAAGTGATATCCCCATCATTTTCTATATGTTATTTTGATCCTTCAAAAATTTATGCTGATTTTCTTGCATATTTATCAACATTTCTCAATTGTTTTTTCTCTATTTTAATGATGATTTTATCTGTATTATCTTTTAAAAACGTTCGTCATATTCATTTACTTCCACGACAAGAACGTCGTCAAATTCGTTCGATGACAAAAAAAGATTTTCAATTACTTCGTTGTTTATTTGTTTATGATGTTCTTTACATCATTCTGATTAGTCCATCAAGTGCATATTCAATTTATACAATAGCAACGAGTGATCAAATACCTTCACCATCAAAACGAGCCATAGACGATTTATTCGAGAAATTTTCAAATTTTATATTTTATCATTTTTGTGGTGCGAGTTTCTTCATCTTTTTGTTTATATCAAAATCATTTCGTCATGAACTAAAACGAATGATATTGAGACTATTTGGACAACATCTAAGGCCATTACAAGAACCTCAACAGAGACAGAAAAATTTCAACATTCAAGACAATCTAGAGTTAAACGTTCTACAAGTGGTTCAATGATTATTGTCTAAATGAAAATATATTATACTCTTGTTTTGTCTCTTCACGAAATGTTAATATTATTTAAATCGTCTAATATTACAATTAACTGACGAAAATCTTCACTGATCATCAGATAAACGAAGCTTCATAGTCAAACTACGGGTGCAATTCTGCATCGTAGTACACAATCAATATTAATGAATTCGACCAGTTTTTTCACTTTATCTTAAAAAGATTTCTTCAAGCTTTCTATAGCACGAACTATTTTCTTGACGATCGAATTAATATATATTTTAAAGATGACTGTTTCAAATTATTATTATCAATATTCACGGTCATATGACTTTGACGATCTGACAGAGGAGAAAATACACATCTACAAAATAGATTCATACATCAGATTATCGACATAGAAAATAAAACAAATAATCTCAAAGCAATATTCACATTTAAATCAATCAAGATCTTATCTTGTCATCGTTCCTCCAGATAGCTTTTGAAAACTAATAGATATCTTCAATAGTGTTTAGATATTTGCAAGTATATCTTCCAGATAGTGTTTACTCGTCTTATTTCTAATTGATTGAATATTCATGAAGATGAGCATTAACAAAACTGAGTACTAATCTAAGTAACTGACTTACAGTTATACCATGTCTGCAGTCTATATTTGCAATTGATGAGATTATATGTGCAATTAAGTATCAAAAGTGAACTGATGTAAAATGACCTCCATATTTGAAATATACTTAGTTCAGAACTGATTTCTTTGCTCAGAGAAAATAAAGTTTTTATTGACCGAAATGTGTGATAAAGTTTTTAGTTTAACAAACTGAAAACGAGAAATCAATATGCATTTTGCTTGAAAAGTGATCTGAGAAACAATAACATGGGTGAAATTTTGATACGTTACTGATGTTTGGCTCTTTTACAAGCATCATATCTTGATTACTTCGAATGGATTATCTTCGCCAAAGAGTTGAGAATGAGAAGCAACATTTCCAACTTTATAGGATTGATGAATTGTTTTTACTCTTGACTGATATATCTTGTTTAGGGTTATTGCAGAATTGCGTGACAATATGCTCCTATTATATGAAGTAATAACAACAATCTTGCTTGTTGCTTCATGTTTATTAGCGATAAAAGCTTTTTTACTTGCTTATACAGTGTTATTCCATTTATTTATTCTTATTTTTTATTGTGCACCTTGGCTTTACTTGCAGTTTGTGATGTCTGACGAGGGAGGCATCCGAAGGATCCACTCGGTTTGGAGCTCATCTTTTGACCATAGGGAGACCTCAATAGAACTAGTCGAAGCCCAAAAAGATTCGTATCCATGGGCCTGTGATAAAAAATTGTCATCATCTCATTATTTACATAGACACGTGGAGTATAAAGTTGATTTTTTATTTTTTCTATACCTACTCTTATTCGATAAATGAAAGTTCTTTTCTACAGTGATGTTGATGGCTCACTATATCCAGTAAAATTTTCTAAATGATAAGGATCTATTAATGGATGAATACGACGTTTCATTTTTGAGAACTTTTGAGCATGCCTCATCTAGCTTTTTAATTAAATGATATTATGTTCAATTAATGACTGGCATGCAACAAAAGATAGCGGATCTGTCAGCTCTAATAAAAATGGTATTCTATAAAAAGAAATAATTGAAGTATAGAATATTGTCACACCAGCTGCAACGAATAAAAAGAGATTGATCACCGTTCGTGAGTTGACAAGAGTCTGTATTTATATCGAAACACACCTTATCGACCGTTTTGAAGACTCCTGGATGGGTTTCCACGTAGCCGCTAACATGCCATGCATAGCGGATAAGACTTCGAAAGATTTTAGCAGACATCTGACTGTGCGTGAATGAAACTAGTCGAATGATGTTGTCTCTTGTGCTCATAGAAATAGGCAGTTGATCGAGAATAACACGATCGCAGATATGTCTTATTATAGATTTCATTTGTCTATTATAGAAAACGTCTAATGGTTACATTTGATCAGTAGATTTCTTTGTCGTTTTGCTCAGATCAGGCATTGGAGATGCGACAACATTTTTTTGGAATATTCGGTGGTAGAATCTTGTCTCTTCAGTAATAGACGAGAGATGTAGTCAGTTCACCGAATTTATTCCATTTGATGGCAATATTTTTGGTTTGAAACATTTTTTGACGAACACCGAAAAAGCATTAGTTAGAGAATTAATATGGCAGTGGGTACTGTCAATTTTTTACCCAGATAGCTCTATGTGCGTGTCGATTACTACTATTTGATCTATTCTTTTCTTTCTATAGAGAATGCACTGGTTCTAGCATAATAAATTCCACAACAACCGAAGATCCTTCAAGGTCCTCTTTTCAGAAAGTATATGTTCATACCAACATTTATCGAACCAAAGTTATTTGCAATTCATCAACATCACTGGCTTACTCAAAATTACTCGTGATTTTTGCCTTATTTCTATGGTCGATGTTATTCATTCGATAATAATATTTTGAATGGAAAGATTTATAATTAGAAAATGAATATTTCATCAAGTCACGTTGATTAAGCAGTATTCCAAGTTCTATCCAGAAAATATTCATAATGTTGTTCATTATTTTAAAAAATAATGAAGTTTCACTTTTGATCTTATTTTGAAAGATGAAGAATAATTCTGATTTGTTTGATTTTAACGAGTAAAAAAAAAATAATAAAAGAAAATTCCTGAAAGATTTTATTAATTGCGATGCTTTGATATTATAACAATTAGATATTTTGAGTCAATTCGGATAAGAAGCATTGAATAAACGAACTGATTGATGGTGAAAATGAAACGATTTCGTTTTTATTGATTTGATTTAAGAAGTATTGTCATCTTTTATTGTTTTGTTCATTAATTCTTATTCAAAAATATTTCATAATAAAAAATTTGAAATTTTAATTAACATTTTGTATCTTCAAACAAAAGCTTTATTCCACTCGGATACCAATTTTCAATACCTATGTTTTGATCAAATACGAAAAAAAACTCTTTTGTCATTCTCTGACAATAGAATCAAATAAATTCGTAAGGATTTCTCTGAAAATACTATTTTTTTATAGAATAAACTAATGAATATTTCAATGAATGAGAGAAAAAAACAATTTATATAACTTATCTTTGGTCATTCATGGAACACACTTGAGCAAAAAGATTTACAATGACGAACTTTATTTTTCAAACAATGGTCTAGTTGAAGAATATTCAAATTCATTTATTCAACAAAATTTACTTGAATTTAAGTTTGATATTCACAAAACGAAAGAAAGTCAATTCAATATTTAAGATTTTCTTTTTCACACATAAAAGGAACATATACATTTCATACTTTATCATCATATTGTCTGGCATGTTCTCTATTCAACTAGTTAATGTTTTTTTTTTTATATCTAGCTGTCTATATGTGAGCTATTTCACTCATCAGTGCTATACCTTGCCACAAAATTTTATTGAGAGTTGTTAATAAAAAAGAATACAAGAACAGAGACATGACCTTGAGAGTTAGGAAAGCATAGCATATCATCAATAAAGAAAATTTTCACTTGTTTTTTGATCAATATTTCCATATCGTTAATTATTTTGTAAACGCAAGAGTACGTTGAATCAAAATAAGGAATACTTATTGAGAAGTAGAAGGAGCATAAAAATATTCCTCAAATCTGCCCGTATTTTGTCTGAGAGCATCGATGATATTCGACACATAAGTAATCGTCGGTTCAGTTTCGTTTGATTCTTTCGCTTGTTGTAAAAATGGATGGTCAAGTAATTGTTGATAGTTTGGTCGTTCATATGGATCTTTACTTAAACTAGAGAATAATGTCGAATAAATCAAACAAATAATAAAATCTGATTTTACCAACTGTTGACAAAATTTTTACATTGATCAGAAAGACGATCAACAGTTAGTTCTGGTGGTGGAGACTCAGCCACATATCTTTCCATTCGTTCAAACATACCATCCCATTTCGGATATGGATAATATCCTATCGATATTTCATACTGCAGAAAACATAAAGCGAGTGATTCGATTTGATTATGATCTAAAGAATTTACCATGATTATTCCTAGCGACCAAACTTCGGAGCGAATATCGAAATCAACATCGTAACCATCAGGTGCGATCGATGGATCAAGACGTTCTGGCTAAAATATATAGAAGTATGAGAATAGAATCAAAGTTGTTTTTTACTGCCATATATATTTGATGATTATAATCATCGTCAATAAAGGCACAGTCACGTGTTATGTAGTCAGGAGTTCTCCAAGGACAAAGTTTAATTGTTGTTCTGGAAATCAGAATATGTGAAGATCGTACTTGCCGATCCGTAATTTGCCAACGAGATTTGAGATAATCAAGTGCATGAACAACCTTTTGAAAAACTTTCATTGAATAAATTAGTTTCTTAAACAAAACAAAGATATCTTACAGCCAGAGCTATATAAGCAAGAACGTTTTCAGGTATCGATTGTTGAAGTTTATGATAAGCAAAAACATAAAACCGATCGAGAGATGTATCCATCAATTCCATACAAATGTGAGTAACACCGTCAACGAGAGCACCATAGTATTGTATGATATGTGGTGAAGTATTTTCACTGATGAAAATATCTAATTGATTAAATAGTTGTTTTCGATATTCTTGCTTATATATTCCAGGAAGTTGCTAAATAAAAGTGAAATAAATACTCATAAAAATAAATATGATATATTACTTTAACAGCCATTATAGATCCATTTGTTTTGTGTTTCGCACTATTTACAGTACTGCAAAATCCATATCCGATTGTGTCATTAATGAATAAATCCTTCCATGTGAATTCATAAGACTAAATTACGAAGAGTAGTATATACGATTGATTGAATTTAGAACTCTAAAAGGAACTTTTCCGTCTGAGAAATGGAGATAACCAATATTAAGATAGCGATATTTGGCTAATGATGCACTCAGACGACTAGAAATAAAAAAAGAATAAATTTGAAATGATACGTTTTTTTAATGGAACAATCTGTCTCGACGATTTCCTAGAAAAAAAATCCTACTGAATAGAATTTGTATCTTCAGTATTGGAAGGTTGTTTGTCTGCGCTAGTCATTGCTCTTGTCGAAAAGGAAGTGGGTTTAATTTCAACAAACAGAAAGAATATATTTACCTTAATAAGCAAGAGAAAAACAACACATATCAATGATACGTCTACTTGATGAGTCACTATATGCTTGATGTATGATACGATCAATTGGAAAGAAAATTGGATTTTGTATGCGTATGGAGATAGAACGTAAAAGGTAAAAATACAATGCAGAGTCATTCTCTTTGAAAAATTTTGAGAGAAAAGCTTTAGAAATGATTAATACCTTTTTTTGAGATTAAGATTTCGATTCTTTTATTCAATAATGTTCTCTATAAAAAAAAATAATCTGTTTGATACACTTTCTTGTTTTATTTTTAATTCAGCTTTCAAGATCGCACACTTCAATATTGAATTTAACGTTGTAATGGATGAAAAAATGCAATGAGCTATGGATAAATGAAACAATGAGTCGTTATTCACGTGCTGATTTCTCGAGCAATTAAAAGCCCATTCAAAGAAAAGCTAATCAATATGAATAAAACTGCGTAAATTATATCAAATAAGTCATTATTTGACTTATTATCTTTCTCTATTACAAAGACTCGAGTTTATTTAATCCTTTTAAAAAAAAATTAGATTCACTCATTTTATAATTAACTTTACTAATACAAAGTAATCTACTTGGCTTTTATGTCTCACTGACATTATGTTAGTTACAACATATATTAACTGGGTATATAATCGAGTGTTCTTCAATTCACATAGAATAGATAAACAATCATGCTATGTTACTGATATTTAAAAAAAACGGTCAATGACAAATTATCATCGAGTCGATACTTGCATAGAATTACAGCAGTGCGCAGATTTCCAAAAAAGGAAATTTCCGAAATTACTAAAAATTCTTGTATTTTTTGGGGTAGAGATCCTTAAACATATACTAATTTTTTTACATACATATGAGATAATGATGGAAATTTCCTAGTAATTTCTTTCGTTTAATGGTAAGTATAGACATTTTCTGGAAATTTCTTCTCGCACGTACTTATACCTTTTGTTAGTATAATAAAAATTTTGGTATTTTCGGAAATTTCCTTTTTTGAAAATCTGAACATACCTCTTTTTTCGTGCCGAAACAATCTAGAATAAACTTTATTTGTATATAGAAGAATTCAGAAATGTTTCAAAACAACCTATAAAACAAAGTCCAACGTTACAAACATCACACTGATAATATGTATTGGTACGCTTTTTCTTCGCATCTACTTGTATGACTACAAACTATATCCGATCTTCGTGCCATTTTTCCTGTTGCTATTGGTGGAACTAAAGATGAAAAAAATGATGTGCACTAAGACGTATAGGATTATCCCCGATAGTTGGATCGCCAATTAGTTTTTTGGGTTGAAAATGTTTCTCAATCAGTTGTCGAATCAATTCAATTCGAAAATCGCTAAATTGAATAGGCTTCTATGCTTTACTTTGAATAGCATATAAGCGGTCAATATTGATAAATCGATCAGATAAAAGAAAAATTTCTTGTACTACTTAATGCTTTCTCGTATTTCTCTTATAACCTATTAGAAACTTTCGATTTTCACATTTAGACCAAAGAACCAACAGTGCAAAATGATTAATCTTAGAACCATGACAAATTCGCTAAAATTCTGAAAAAATCATGCAAATTTCATTGCTGTATGACATGGGTGAAATTTCACCCAAACACCCTCATCCTCTCCCTATTAATAGTAACAGCACTCTATAAAGCTACCGCTGCATTCAGAAAAGCACCGTGGAAAGCGGTAGCGTTAATTAAGACGTTACTATCTGGGTGAGATTTCACCCACCCTCACCTACCTCCCACCCTCGGTGGGTGACCTTGCTATGACCTTCCTCCGGGCCCGGGAATACACCATAGGAAGTTTGGTGATCGTAGCTTTTACAGGGACTGAATGTATAGCGAACAGACAGACAAACAAACAAACAGCCATTTTTATATATGTAGATAAAATAAAAAATGATAGAATAAAATTTTATTCGTAGAAAATATGCTATCTTTGACTGTTGCGATGAGTAAAGATGAGGAAAATTATTTACGTTCTCTCACCATCAACTTAGATCCTCATTCTATCGAAAGTTATGAGAAACTCTTCTTTAATAAACTTCTAAGAGTTTATTAACCCACAACTAAAAAATATTTATGGTAATTAACATTGGTAATCAGTTGGATTTTTTTAGAAATTAAAAGAAAGAACAAAAGTCTTTATGCCATATGTTAAATACTCTCTGTCCACAAGAAAGTAACAAAAGAAAATTGTTTTCATTCTAATAATTGTCACAAGTTTAATCTAAAACTTGTTGTAAAAAGTAAACGGTAATGTGAGAATATTGTCATTCATTGATTACGAGATTGTGTTACTGATTCATGATTGCTTCAGTTTTCTACGATATAGACATGAACGAATGATACATTTAACGAGTCGAAATATTAAATAGCATGTAAGAATGATGATGGTGAGTGATGTGAGTTTTATGTCCCAACCAGATGCAACAATGAAAGATAAGTTATGTTCATTTGTCAATAGATGTGTATACCCAGTTATCAACCAATTATCAATCAACGTAGCTGCACGTTGTGCTCCTCCTTCAAATTCACTTATTTGATGTATTCGAGAGACACGTGAAACAAACCCATCATAGTCTTCAAGGATCATTTTAATGTAAGAGGCGAGCTGCTTGGCTGTCATTGTATCTTTTTCTATAGCATAGCCAATCTTAGCTTCCATAATTTTAGCTGCCATACCTGGTTGATCACCTAGAACGGGCACTATTATCATTGGAATGTGTGCATATATCACCTCTCCAATAGTATTCAATCCACCATGATTAATAGTTAAACGCACAGAAGGATGATTTAGGACACGCTGCTGTTCAATCCAAGGTACAATAAGTGTACGTGATGAATAATCAGTTGGAGACGATGTTAAAGTTTGAAGTTTTGTACGTATTGTTTCCTGAGGTATTACTAGGAGAAGACGCATATGTGGTACGAGTTCAAGCGTATCGATAAACGTTTGCCATGTTTCTACACGAAACACATTTAGTGTTCCAAATACAACTAGCACAACGAATTCAGTGGGTGTGTGAGTCGTATTGAGCCATGCTTCTACAATATGTGTCTGTTTGTCGCCACCAGTCTAAAATTATTAAAATTAAGACAATATCTCCACTCAGGCATCTCAAAACTTTAACGAGGAATGATCTTCAAATATCAAATCGACTTTTGATCAAGTACATGCGCACACGATAGATCTTCGTGAGTTACTAAGAAAGAGTCTACCTAGCAGGTTTCCTACTCTATCAGAAGGTTGCCGGTGAAGAAGTTTCTTTTCCATTTAATATACTCAAATTACAAAGTTAGTCAAATCATAGATAAATCTAAAATTTAGATCATTTGATTTTACCTATGAAAATTATGACCTAAAACATTCATAAATTTTAACCTTTTTTTGTGAAAAAGTTAGTATATACTGTTTCTGAGAACTTATACTATTGATATAGATTAATTACGAATAAAAAGAAAAGAAATAAAACAAAGTATATAAAAATTATTTTTTCAACCGTCATATCAATAGAGGCTTTCACAGAAAAGTCGAAATTGAGATTTTGTCTCTGAAAGATATGACGAAATCTCCTCTTTCAGAATATTTATGATTTTTCGAAAAACAAACAGATTTGGGCGGCTTTATCGATAAAAATTTGGATCCATTATGATGTTTTTCGAGTCATTTTCCAGTTTCTTTTTCATTTTTCACAAAATCTATTTTTTCGAGCTTACCTTTTACGCAGGGAAAGATTTCTTAATATTGACTCAATAGAGAAAGGATAATTTTTTTTTGTAAGTAGCTGAAATAATATTGTTTCTATTTTTTCTCTAAACGAACAGTTCGAAAAAAAGATATCGAACTAAATGATAAAATACTTACCAAATGAAGAATTAAATTGTTTTGGAAAAACTAGACTTTGAACTGCCTTCCTCCTTATATAGTTCTATTTTTACTGTTCTAACGAAATCTGACATTTTTTTAAGGGAAGCAAATCTTAAATCTAAACCGAGTGACGTTGTACATTTCTAAAGTAACACGATCTCTATCTCGATAAAGATGTATGAAATTAATTACATCAAGACTAGAAATTCACTTATCAACTAATTCTTCCGTTAAATGATGAAAAGTCTGTAAGTTGGATTGTCATTCTTTCATAATAATTATGTCGTAAACTACAATAAAACATGTAATCGTAGTCTTTCATGGAATAGATACATGGAAAGATACTTAGAATGATGTCATAATACCGTTACGCTGGGTATCCGCATTTACTGTTAAACCAGTGGAAGGATACTCACGTTACGAACATTCACTTCAATACAAGAGGACGATATCATGAACCCTGTTCAACTCATCACTCGAAGCTATATCTATGTATAAAAAGTTGAGGAATTTGAGTGAATTTGGGGTAATGAAGTGATTACTTCTTGGTGTAAAATAGGTAGTGTAAAACTGAATATACCTCACTGAGTTATTCTGTAGGGTATTGTGACATGTAGCGCTCGATACCCAGTGTAATAGTATTATGACGACTATGCTTTTTCTAGAAGAAATTTGTTATGAAAATGTGTAAACTCAAACAACAACGATACTATGTCTAAAAGTCAATGAGAGAAAGAATGCTATTTGAAGAAGTTATATATGATGCCAAATAAAGATTGTTACTGTGAATTATGCCAGACTCTGTTTTCATCACAACCTATATTTTGAAGCCCTTTTATTACGAAACCCGTAAGAAGTTTGAATGAAATCCTTCTCAGTTAATGATCTGATAAAAGTTTTATTCAAAAATCTTTTTAAATTTCAAAAAGTACAAAGGACTTTATACGAAACCTTCTTTAACTTCAAATTTTATATAGGATATTATGTAAAATCTTTTTTAGCTTTTAAACTTATAAAGAGTCTAATACGTAACCCTTTTATCGTCTAAGTCTTTATGGTGTTTTTTGCGAAATCCTTCCATGCCTCAACATGCGTGAATCGGTTAATACGAAACCTTTTCCCCAAGCTCCAATACATCTCAAAACTTTTATAGGAAATCCTTCTATGCTTCAACATTCATAAGGAACTGTATACTAAATCTCTTGATCTCCAATACCTAAATATGTCTCTACATGAAGGCGTTTTAAGTTCGTTAACTTATAAAAGTTTCATAAAAAATCATGCATATTACTAAACTTTTTTTGGGTTTCGTATAATTATATAGTAACCTTTGGAATATGTTAAACTTCCATCAAACTCTAAAGGTTTCGACGAACACCTTTTTTTTTCAATGTATAATAACTCTGTGAAAAATTATAGATGTTGAACCAAAAAAAGAACGTTTTTTAAATCAACAAATCTGAAAATTGTTAGCTGGTTACAACTCTGTTGTCAGTTTTGTTAATTTTTGACAGATTCCTAGCGAGAATATAGCAAACGAATTTCATCAAAAAATCAAAAAGAATCGATTGTCTGCTAAATTCATCGAAAACTACTTACTTGACGTATTTTTTGATCCTCAAGCGTGAAACCCAAAAAAATATGATTCGGTTGGTAATTTTGTCTAAATTCAAGTGCGATTGTAGTTGTAAAGAGAACAGGATGATTGT
>JAJEKB010021265.1:0-15472 GCA_022393335.1 Macrotrachela quadricornifera | reverse complement strand
TATTCAAAGTAGTGGTGCAACTGTTGATGAAATTTCATCTGATACTGTACTTAGTTATGTTCGTGAAAGATATTTAACAAGTGAAGATACTTTTATTAATAAATATCAGATGGCTTTTGCTCTTTATAATAATCTTACATCATCAATACCTTCTTTAACATTTAATAGTTATTTTTCAACAGTGAATTATCATACTATGCCAACAAGTTTAAGTGTTAGTTCAACAAATCTTTTTCAATTTTATGCTAATTCATCAAATAAAAAGATTATTACAACAAATCAACCAATCTTAACAACAGCAGCATCACTTTCATCTGCAGAACGATTATTTGAAATAATTTATTGTTTTGATACATTACCATTATCATTATTTAACTTTATAAATAGTGTTGTTGCTTCAATTTTTATTAGTATTCTTATTGTACCTTTAATTCAAGAACGTGTTAGTCATTCAAAAGATTTACAATTATTAACTAATCTAACTAAAAGAAGTTATTGGCTTTCAAATACAATCTTTGATTCGTTATCATGCCTTGCACTATGTATTCTTTTAACAATTATTATTAAGGTAATACAAATATTTTTTTTTGAAAAATATATTTTTTACCCTAAAGTTTTTTTTTTGAATATTAGATTGGTGCAGTAGCTAATCCAAATTCACAATCAGAGGTTCAGACTTATATAAATACAGAACAAATGGGATATTTTTTTTTAATGATTATAATGTATTCTTTTGCTTCATTACCTCTAATATATGTTTTTTCATTTGGTCCAAAATCTGAGCTGATTGGTTTTATATTATTTTTTGTAATTAATGTTGTTGCTTGTTTTCTTGATATGGTCCTTGCTTTTATGGCATTATTCTCTCAAGGTCAATTAACAAATGTAATTCGTATTACAAGACTGTCTTCTGTGACCAATAATATTCGTTGGATAGTTGCAGTTCTTTTTCCACCTGTTAATTTCAAACGTTCATTATTTAATATACGTTTAAAATCAAATCAAGAATGTGTTTCAGCACTCAATGCAATAATGTTAACTAATTATTCTTCTACTGAACCATGGATGTCACTTCGTGAACCAGCTGTTGGAATTGAATTTCTCATTTTTTGTATTCAAATGATTTTTTGGTGGATTATTTTAATATTAATTGAAAAAGGAAAATATATTAAACTAGGATGTCGACGATGTTGTGGCTGTAATAATAGCTTAGAACAGATAGATGGTGAAAATCAATATGATAATGAAGATGGAACAATAGCAACAGCACCAAAGGACTGGAATGATGCAGTATGTTAAGAAAAATCTATTTTTTCTTCTGAATAAAAACATTAGAATTATTTCATTATTTTATAGCATCTTGATGAAGATGTTCGAAATGAACGTCGATCAATATTACAAGAAAATATTTCATCAACATCATCTGTTATTCTTGTTCGAGATCTTGTACAACGTTTTAAAAAAAGAAACGAAAAATCAGTTTGGCGTCGAATATATACAGCTGTTGATCATCTTAATTTTCGTGTTACAAAACGATCTTGTTTTGGTTTATTAGGTAGATAATTATTGAATGTTTAAGATGTATATAGTTTTGATATTGATGTTTTAGGAGCAAATGGTGCAGGTAAAACAACAACATTTCGAATGTTAATCAATGATTTGAAACCGTTATCAGGTGAAATACTAATCAATGGAAAAAATATTAATAAAACAGTTAAGTTTTAAACAAATAGTTCTTTCTTGAAACATTGAAGCTCTTATTTTTAGGAACGAGACTCGGAAATTGGATTTTGTCCACAATTTGATTGGCTTATTAATAACCTTACTGTAATTGAAACATTAACTTTATTTGCTAGGTAAATTGGTATTTCATTTCTATAACTCATTTGTTTCGTAATCTTCTATAGATTAAAAGGTTTAAAATGGTCAGAAATATCTCAAATATGTAATGATATGATCGAACTATTTGGTCTTGAAATGTATGAAACTCGAAAAGTGCAAAAGTTGAGGTAAATCTCTAGCTATAAATATGTCTAGATGTTTTTGCGTTTGAATTTAGTGGTGGAAATAAACGAAAAGTGAGTGCAGCATTAGCATTCATGGCTAATCCAGCTTTAGTCTTTTTGGATGAACCAACAACAGTAATATTTATTACAAATAGATAGTATTAAAAGTATACTTTATTTTTTATTAGGGTTTAGATGCTGCTGCTAAACGAAAATTATGGAATGTTATTCGAGCTGCTCGAGATATTGGTTTAACTATTGTCATGACAAGTCATAGGTAAAAATAAAATATAATATTTCATTTAATTATATTTATTATCTCATATAGTATGGAAGAATGTGAAGCATTATGCACGAGTAAGTTTCAATAGAAATTATTTTCAAATAATTATAAAGATTTTTTTTATTATATTTATTACTTTAATTAGAAATAGGTATAATGAAATTAGGACAATTTATGTGTCTTGGTAATTTACAACGATTAAAAAATCGTTTTGGAAATGGTTATGCTGTGCAAGTAAAATTACCACTTAAAGATATTGGAATGTTTAAAGAAGAATTGACGTTAACTCTACCAGGAGTTCAATTTGATGGTAAGATATTGTTGATTTATGTTTTGAAATTTTACATATTGATTTCATAGAACAACATAATGGAGTGTTGTTTTGTACTGTTCCATTTTCTTCAATTAATCCTTTACAAAGTTATAGTACTACATCTTCATTAAATTTAGCACATGTGTTTGATTTATTCAATAAGAAAAAAGAAGAAAAATCTATTGAAAGTTATTCAATAACACAAACAACACTCGAACAAATATTTGTTCATCTTGCTGGTGAAGATCCATATGTTAATACTGATGAAATTAAAAACAAATGACTATTTAGAATTCAAAATAATTAAGTAGTCATTAATTTTTTTTTTGCTCAATTTATTTTTTGTTGTATACGGGTGATATCTTATTTTAATCTCGTTATTTATTGTATATGGAATGAATGTTTATGTGAAAACATTAAAAATCTTGTCTGTGATCTGATTTACACATTACTGTGTGTGTTCTCTTTCATTCATAAATATCTGATTGATTGTTATCGAAATCGGAGACAAAAATGTTCTCATTTTTAATAAAGTGCGAAGCACAGCATTTATGTAGTCCTGCGCCATTTTTTTTCTTTCTTTCTTTCTTACTTTCTTACTTTCTAGATGCTCACATCGAAATTTCAAGTTTTCTGACCGCATTATCTCTTGAACAGAATATCAGAAAATTTTGGTTCAAATGCGAAAAAAAAATATCGAAATTGAATCGTTAAAATTTGTTTTCAACTCATTATTATAAACTTTCATTTGATTACAGATAGTCTCAAGAAAAGACGAATTCTTGTGGACTTTGTTTTTTTTTCAATATTTCGGATAATTGAAATGGAACCGAAACAGAAAGTTTGGCGTCATTCTCCTCAGACAACATATGTTATAAATACCAGCTGTGAATATAGCCCATCAATAGATTATGCATCATTTGGATAATTAATCGATCGATCGATAATGTTTATTAGATGCAGATTGATAAATATCTATAGAGTTCTTCTAGTAATGATCTTCGTAATAACTGCACTTTAAAATTCTCCTCGACTTCGGTCAGCAGATTGATTAAAATCTTATTTTTTCGATAATTTTGACCGGCAAGAAACTTTATTCGATAGATCCGAAAGAGCTTGTCAACTGAATATTTTGTTCGTGTTCAATTGTTGAAACACATATTAATTCTTATAAATTGTCGATTTCTGGATAATTGATATTGTCGTTATTCAACTTCGATAACCTGACTGATTGGAATGCAACTAATTTCGTTATACTAATAGATAGAAAAACCTAAAATCAGTTAGCCGTAAACATTTTTTCAAGAAATTCGATTAATTGTTACTGACCCAAAAAAACGTTTATTTGGTTTTTTGACATCTTGATTTCCCAATAATCAAAGGAGGGGACGTGACGTATAAGACTACTCCTAATCACTCATTCAATGCGGGACCAGATCATTCATAGGTCATCAACTATTATATAAAAGGGTACCCTTAAGTCATCAACTACTATATAATGGAGGTACTCTTAGGTCCTTAAAGTTTATGTTTTGGGATACTGGTAGCTCCTTGTGTCCTATAATATTGGGATATCTATATGCGCACAAGGCTAACATTGCAGGTGTGCCCATAGATTGTCAAGTACCCTTATAATTCACGTCGTGATGACCTACGGTATCCACATAATATACGTCTTGACGACCTATTGATACCATATAATACATGCCTTGAGGATGTATGGGTACTGTGGAGTTGTAGCTGTCGCGTCCCTAATTATAAATGAAATAAATAGAGAAGAATAAAAATATTAAAACAGCTTCTAATAGAAAATTATCATGAGGAGCTTTAGATTTTCTATATTTACTATTTATTCGCTTTGCGTTGAGTTGAGTCAGATCGTTCATATCAGCTATGAGAAAGGAAAGTAGTTGAAAGATTTAGGAATTGTTATTAATAGACAGTAGTAAAAAGTGTTACATGTATGTTTTTTAAGATAAAATATGACAAAACGTTCGCTATTCGATCATATGAAGAAGATTGCCGGCAAAGTGGACGATTATGGCACAAGTATAATGTTCTTTAAGTCGAATTTATATTTCTCTTATGTCGCTTTTTAAAACTAATTTTTATTTTAAAAATCTATAGTTTGAAATTCTGTTTTTGACTGTTGCCTTATTACAAATGCATATCATTGTTTAATGATTTCATTTTTTTGTAGATTCTTTATCACGAAATGTTCTTTTCGTGTCATCAACATTAGAAAAACATGTATACATGAATGACATGTTTTCAATTCTAATACTCTATATACAATAGTAAAAAAAGTAATTCAACACGACATTTTTGACTTTAGCAACTACGTATATATATATATATCAGATACAATATTTCCCTTATAACTTTTCACAAAAATAAAATAAAAAAAAACTAATAATTCAAAAACGTATAAAATTTGTGTGAATTGCTCGTCGTTGCACTACAAGATAAACCGCATAATTTGTATAAATTCTATAGTACATTTGATGAATCTTCTTTCCCTTGCTTGATGACTCATGTTGAATTTTTCGCTTCAGAAAACGATGATGACGTTATACTTTGTAAATTTATTTTTGAATGAACAATTGAATTTTCATTGAGTAAAATAGCTTCTGCTTCTTTTCGATCACCACTTACTACGTATCGATATGTTGTTGGATCAAGAAATGCTGATATGTAAAACAAAAAACGTAATAAGAATTTTTGATATTTTTTAATTGAGTTAATATTCTCCAAATGAGAATAAATTAGATTTAATAGTCTTCTGGGGTTTATTTTTGTAATATTTATGATTTTTACTCATTTTTATCGATTATGTCAAATACATTTCATAATATTGGAACAGCGCATTGTTAAAGTTTTCACTCTGTATCTAATGGAAAAAGTAGACGAAAAAAAATCGATCTAAGCTTTCTCTATACGTTCACAAGATTGTTTACAAAGAATATATCTATTAGCCAATAAATATAAACGTTAAATAATCCAAGCAATTTCTGTACAAATAATGATAAAATATTATGAATATTTCATACATCCTGATTATATTCTAGAAAATATCTTGTTTTATGCTTCTGCTTAAATATTAAAAAAAAATATACGTACTAATATAACATTTCTTTGTTCATCTTATATGTGGATATCGATGGATAAAACTCATTTAGCTCTATGAAACAGTATGTGCAGTTTTTCTCTCGAACTATGATATCTAATTGAAAAGATTAAGAATTCAACTTCGTCATTCGTATGTGCACTTATGGATCAATATCAATACTAATATTAATACGGATTCTTTTCTCCAACGAAAACACATCTCTCAATTAAATGTTCATCATTTGTATGTTGCGTATTATAATCAATGAGAGAATATTATGTAGAAAAGCTGGGGTGAACAGTGAGAGGTGATGCAGTAAATAGTTCCGAAACTCGTGTGGGAACGAATGAAAAGGTTTCAAAAGTTGAGTTCGTGGCCAGCCCTCACTATCCATTAGTGGTTCTGCGAAAAGCATCAATTTTCATCGATTTATAATCTGAAAATGCAACATCATATATGATTTAATCATTTTGAGATACGACGGAAGTATCCGTTTTGCGTATATTTTACATAACAATTTCACTTGCAGCTTCAATCTCGTCCTTTACAATTATGTTGCGTCACATACGTTCCTTATCTTTTTCTAAATGTGTGTGTACACAATTATTCATACTAAAATAGAATCATTCTCGAGATACTCATATTCTTCGTCGATGCAACTTGGAAAAAGCCGTCTATTTCTACTTCGTATTTCCTCAATAGGTCACTTATTATGCACAAAACTGACATCATACAACAGTGTACGTCTACGTGAAAGAAAGATAACAAAGAAATATAGAGGTTGAATAAAGAAAATCATGCATGTTTATCTTTCCAAGGATAGGAGAGCGAAACTATAAAACACCATCAGCAGTCGTAATAAACCATTACTACTAACAATACTATTACAAGTAAGCTATCAGCAGAAATTATGTCGAATAGTTAGTAGAACAATGTTTTTTTGTTGCTTGTTCGATGTTATCATTTATTCAAAAAGTTTTTCAATTATATCGAAATAAATTTTCTTTTAGAACACAAATATGTTCAAAACATTTGCTTTCTTCTTATTATTGCATGTATTTATTCCATGCAATGCATATTTTGCCTCACCATTAATCACACTTGATGCAAGATCGGTTGATACATCGAATGCATTGCGACAGGCAGCACAAGTTTTAAACGTTGCTGCACCTAGTAAGAAAAAGTTTTATCATTGCTTTAAATTTTCATTTCCGATCATCTTATTTAAGGCAATTGGCCTGCTTATATGGATCAACCATCAACAAGCGGTTCAACAGGTCAAACACAAGTTGGAACTGCCACGCTTAGTACTGTGATGGCTGGTTGGCCGATTCCCAATCAGTTTCGTGCTCAAGCCGTGCAGAAGGTGAATCTATTGGTATTAGCTGCAACTTCAGGATCATACACTGCTCAAGCATATGTATTCGAGGTTCCATCAGGTGCCTCTTTATCAACGCTGATAGTTGTAACACAGAGAATCGCCTCACCAAGCGATCCAAATTCACCGGTTGCTATTGGTTATGTGTCAATCAACAGCAATGCAGCCATCAAACAACAATACACGCCCTACAACGAGAGAAACTGCCGTCGATGTTCCAAATGTGTATGGTCTCGTAAATGTTGCTGTGATGATGTGACTAAATACGCACCACGTGGTAATACTCCAGAAGAATTATTACTTATTCAAAACAAAATGAAATCTGATCAATATATCTGGTTCAATCAACAAACATTAAGTAAAACATTGAGAAAACAGGCTTTGATATCAAACAGAAACAACAGCAATGAAGATACTTCTTTGATTGTGGCGATTGCAAAGTATCTTTCGAACACATTTGTACTAAGTGAAGTGTTATCGTCGTATAATGATTCTCTTTTATCAACACTACAATCTCATATTGCATCATTGAAACTATCCAGTGAATCATTGAAACTAACCAAGGTAATAAGTGAAAGTATGCCAATTGTACTTTCAGCTCTAGCAGAAGAGTATGGTTTTGAAGAAGATTTCACCAATTCGAAATTTACTCAACACTTGCAAACAGGTCGAGCATCATTCGAGAATCTTTTCACGACTTCAGCAAATAACGAGAACAAGCAGGTCTATATCAAATACATTTGGTTAGTTGGTCAAAGAGTTGATAGTTCAACTTATTCAATTAATTTCCTCTTTATGAATATTACATCTGAAGTATTGATTGATGCACTTTTACTCAATGGCACAAATATAACTACAACTGATATCATTACAACAAAACAACTAAAGATTGTTCGTACTTCATTATTGAATGAACGGGGTGAATTTATCAATGAATATCTTTCTACATTGATTGCACCATGGATAGTGAAAACCACAAAAACTGTGTTGAATATTTTACGATTTGTGGCTGCTAGTACACTCTATCCACAGCAGGGTCGCATGTTATCCTATTTACAAACAGAAATAAATGATAAGCAGACTCGAGCTGAACCAATAACACTTGCAGCGAAAATCAAAGCTCTGAGCGAGGCAGTTTCAGCTGCTGCTGGTGCTTGGAAAGATATCGTTACCGCATTCAAATCAAGTAAATCCACAACAATCACACGAATTGTTCGTTTCGGTTTTACATACTTCAACCAAAAATCTACTGTTTTAAAAGCTATTGATATTCCGGCAGCATTCGCAAGAGAATTCATCAATGCAATAATCATTGATTATGGTTTACCGGCCAAAGGAAGTTTTGCACTTGGTTTAACCTATTCAGCAGATTTTGCTTGGGATCGAGTCGAATTTCTCTATTCACCAACAATGAATGGAAACTATCGATCGGTGACGATATTCAAGAATGGTGATAGTGTTACGAATACAGCTTCATTTTTTATAGTTGATATCGATGCTGATTGGCAATTAGCACCCGATTTACTGTTGATTCAAACATCGAAAAGCTCATTCGGTGGTCTATTTGAGAGTAATAAGCAATCAATTCAAGAAGTTCCACATGTTTTAACATTGGATGAAGCACAGAAATTGCAACAATTTTTTATGTTGGTAGCAATGGGAAATATTGCTTCGACATTAAGTCTTAATGTCACTATTCCTCCATTGGAATAAAACATCAGAAGAAAGAGGACAATTGTACAAAATATAATGTATATTTCTTTTGTGATATCTTTTATCAAATAAATAAAAAATATTCTATTTAATAAGAAAAAAAAGCTTGATATCAACGCAGATTTATCATAAAAATCACCTTGTCTAGAATAACAGTTTTAAGTAATGTATTCTCGAGGATTATTTTCGTTATTTTTGCCGTGATTTGTTGACATCCATCTGTTTAGCTTTGTTAAATTATTAAACAAAATTTTTTGCTTCTTTGCTTGATTAGAATCTTACACAGTGTTTCATGTTTAGCTTCTTCATCATTAAAATCCATTGTAGATCATAGATAAGCATTCGCTGAACCTTGATTTAATAAATGAAAAGTAGCGAAAAGTATAGCAAAACAAAATAAAAAAAGAAAAGGAAGTAAGGAAGTAGTGGGCAAAATCTGTTTTTTGTTGATCAATTGGTGGCGGTTATGTAATAGATGCATGTTAACCGAATAAACCTAAATAATACGAACTTTGAATAATCTGATAAATTCTATAAAACGTATGTGCTCAAATAGTATTCTTGTTCTCAGATAATGTGAAACACATATAAAATAATCAAAATTATTAACATTAATGGCTGTTGTTAATGATATATATTGCCATATAATTTGATAACTTTTAAAAGAAATAAATCAAAGATGGTTATATAGTGATGTAATAAATAAAAGTAACGTGTAAGAATTAATCGTCATTGTAAATTCACAGCATTGTGAGTACCAAGAACTGGGATAATGTCATTAATTGGAGATTCCCCAAAATACTTATTCCAAAGTGCATGAAAGTTTTGAGGGAATGATCTCTTAGTTGAACAATATGTAAAATATACAAACATTGTTTTCTTATAATCAATTGGTACCTTTTCTTTATATGGAGTATTTATAATCTGTTCACGTAATTATATAAAATACAGTTAAATTGTTGATCGATACATTTGCTAGGATACTTATTTAATAGTAATGCCATTCAAAGTTTTTCACGTTTGTCTACATATGTTTGATATGTTGAATAATATCTAATAGCACTGAGTAATATTGTAAATAATATGTTCCTTTTCATTTACAAAGGATGGACATTGTGGAAGGGAAACATCAATTTTATCGAATTCGACAAATTTTATTCAAAAATGTCGATTTTTGTGTTATCAAACTTCCTTTTGATGAACTTCAAATTCAATTATAATCATCTAAAATTTGACTTGAAATCCACTTGGAATCATGTTGCAATTATCTTGGAATGTACATATTGATTCCAAGTCAAATGTTAGATGATTATAATTGAATTTGAAATTCATCAAAACGAAGTTTGATAATACAAAAGTTGACATTATTTGTATTTGACAAAATTGTAGGCACTCACTGTGCAATGGCAAATGATAAGATTCATGAAAGGGTTTATGATAAACCAATGTGCAGTTGTCCATCTCGATTTTCCATGTGTAAATCTAAGAAATCATTATGAAAACTAGTGTTAGCTAATAATTTAATATTTTCATCAAATTTATTCCAACGATCAATTTATTTTAAGAAATGTCGAATACATCAATTAATAATTACAAACAGACCGTCAATATAACGTAGGTATAATCCACCACTATTATATATTTGTCTGATTATATCATATTCAAAGAAGAACGTATAGCAATTAGCAACAGTTAATGTCGATGGAGAACCATTTGTTCCTCCTCTACGGACAGAGGCGTATAAGACCACAAAACGATCCACGGCTGCTTTTCTCTAGAAAACTATCTGTGCTCTTTGAAACCGCTATACTCTGATGCAGCATGAAACAATGAATCTTTTGGTAACAAACTCGATCCATCTAGCACGTAATGAGCCTTCAAATCAATCAATTTTCGAAGAGGCCTTTTATACAGAAAATCAACATATTTTTTCAAACAGTTCTTCAGTAATTTGACAGAAACTTAAATATACTTTCGGCTAGGCAATCTCTGTTTATACTGGTTCGATAACATTTTTCACGGACCACAAAATAGTATATGTCTTAAATCTTCAACTTCTTGAGAGAAAAATTTAAAAAACAAATACACTTTCAAGTAAGTGAAAACAGTGCCTATTCAGGACATCAGTGGACATTACTGGACCTTGTACCTGTTTAAAATCATTTTGAGGAGTGACTTTCGCATTGCAGATTTGATAACATCTTGTGAACGCTAAAAAATAGTTTATCTCTTAGCTTTTCAATTTGTTGGCCAAAAAAATCTACAAGAAAGATACATTGAAGAATAAACCAAAACATTGCAGTTTCATGTCGTGATAAGATAGTATTGGGCCTTACATTTTAAACAGTTGAGATATTGGATATTTTGCAGCTGCTAAAAGCTACTATCGAATCTTAAACGCGAGAGTCGGTCGTCAAAATGATTTAAAGACACACAAGGACCAGCTATGCCCTGAAAAGGTACTATTTTGACCTAGTCGGGAAAGTATTTGTTTTGTGAATCTTTTTTGATCAACAAGTTTAAGATTTAAGACACATATTATTTTGTAGCCCGTGAAAAATTCTATCAAAAACAGTGTAAATAGAGCTGTTCATCAGTGTACTTTTAAGAACCATAAAGTCTTACTATGAGTTCCCATAGCCTCAAAACAACTGTTTTACAGAATACCCGCCTATCAGATAATTTTAGCCAAGAAAACGGAGACTTATGAATCATACCATTTCGTAGCCCGTGAAAAATGTTATCGAACCAGTATGAACAGAATCTGCCTAGTCGAAGGTTTATTTGAGTTTTTGTTAAATTATTGAAGAACTTCTTTGAAGAAATATGCTGATTTTCTGTATAAAAGACCTCTTCGAAAATTGATTGATTTGAAGGCTCATTACGTGCTAGATGGATCGAGTTTGTTACCAAAAGATTCATTGTTTCATGCTGCATCAGAGTATAGCGGTTTCAAAGAGCACAGATAGTTTTCTAGAGAAAAGCAGCCGTGGATCGTTTTGTGGTCTTATACGCTCCCTCCTTTTTCGGCTTCGTACTGCATTTCGTAGTTGAATGAAACTCGAGTACCATCTAGTTAATTGCATCATTCAATAGTCTTTTTTTTAATGACACATGTACTTATTACTTAGTCAAAGACTATAGCTTTGATATTATATGAAGGACAGATGTGTCCATAATTTATTTTTGCTGAATTAAAAATGGCATATAACTAGTCATTATTAAAAATTATTAAGAAGTATCAAAATCTATTGTTACCACATTTCGTTCTTGCTTATTCTGGTCTATGTTATGATTTTTCTCTTATCATGACATAATATGTAGTATTTCATTGTATCAAACTGTTTTGTGTATTTTCCTTGCCGGTTTGATGATTGATTTCTTCTCTCTTTATTTTTTCTTAGGTGTTTTTTCTCAACATACTTTGAATGTTACGACATCCAAGATATTGTTGAAAGATTATATATAGTTGTTGATTTTTTGCAATAAAACGTATGTGTATGTTGGATACGTTTATCTGTGGTTAGTGTTCCGTAGAAGCAACAGTGTTTTCAAATGGTATAGTTTCACAAAATAAAGAAAATGTTCCTATTCTATAGAAATATTCAACTTATTTTTTTTCATAGTATTATCTTTTTATATATTTATTAAAATTTATTCAATAGATAAGCTTTCCTGATTGGCAAGTAGGAATTTTCTAATTGGAATCATTCATATAGATTACTATGGATGCAGTTAGTTATATTTTGATTTCATTTATATTAGTATATAAAATTTAATCGTAAATTTTGTTTCACAAATCAAGACTAATAAATCAAATAGTACTGTTTTCATTGGCATCATCTAATAAACCCACTAAATATTATATCAATACATGAAAAAAGAAATATGTTAACTTAGGTACACTTTTAAGTTTAGTATTATCTTATG
This sequence comes from Macrotrachela quadricornifera, assembly GCA_022393335.1. Classification (NCBI taxonomy): domain Eukaryota; kingdom Metazoa; phylum Rotifera; class Eurotatoria; order Philodinida; family Philodinidae; genus Macrotrachela; species Macrotrachela quadricornifera. Next base: position 2,740 of record JAJEKB010021265.1, on the reverse strand, counting down.
TTCATTATATAAAATAAAAAAGATGAGAAATCACAAGGAGTTTTTTTTTTTTTGAGAACGTCTATAAGCAGCCATATAATGTCTCTATGCCGCATGTTGTGTAAATAAAAATCAATCAAAGAAATGAAATGCTAAAAAGAAATAGGGCCATATATGCGCAGTAAGACGAATACTGTATAGAATGAAAATTTGGTTATTTTTTTTTCAAAAGAAATTTTGCATGTTATTGTGTTTTTTATGTATGATGACATCGTTCACACAGTGCATTGGAGAAGGTAAAAGATTGTAATGGTATTATCAGTGCATTGAAAAGTTCGATACTTTGATCGTCGTCTATGAATATTTATGATAAGTTGTTTTTATTGATTGTTAGTCTTATTCATTTTCTTTAGTTGTAACCTTATATGTATGAAATAGTCAAGCAGTAAAAGAGGGAAAACGCCTATTTTTCTCATAAATTTTGAGATCTAAGTTTTTTCATGTTTCAGTTGTAATAGACAAAAGGTAAATTGTAATTATGATTAAGCAAATCATTCTTCTGTTTTATTTGCCTATCCAATACATTACATTGTTCTAATTTTCGTGTCAAAAATGGCGATACTGATGAATACAAAACATGAAATAATTATATTATTAGGAAAAAAAAATCATGTTTTTTCACAGAAACTGATTTAATGATTCAGTAATTGCTACAACTATTATAGATTACTCTTTTAGTGCTTAAGGTCTATCCGAGTTATCTTTCATTTATAGAAACACCCATGAACATCTTCTCTTTTTACATTGAATAATTATTCAAAGAATATAATACGGCAAATGAACTCGAGAAGATCGGTAAGAGAGACCAATCAATTACTCAGATCTTGATTTTAGTACCAACTATTTTATTAAATGTAAACCAGCTTTTAAAGGAACATTCATCGTATCATGAAATAACAATTATCTGGAGTTTGTACAATAGACAAAATCAATCAGTAAAAGTACTTGAAATCATTATGTTTACGGGGCAAAACTTCTCGGATTTTTCACGAGATGAGATTACATGAAATAAGTGAAAGAAAATGCAAAATATATGAATCATGTGTTAGGAATGACATTCTCCATTAAATTGAAAGACAAATAAAGAGATTCTGAAATTGAAATTATTCAGATACGTTTATAATGAAATATTAATGTTTGCATGATACAAAAATATCACTAAGTAAACTCAGTATACGACTCAGATACATGCCATCAATCAGTATTCAAACACCTAACTACTAATTGAACAGCAAACCGATTTAATAGTTTTAAAAATTTGTTTTTTGCTCTTTACTCATTCTGTTGACATATGCTGCATCTATGCAACCATATTCTGAAGAAAAGCAAAAAGAGTATGTTCTCAATTTATGAATGATTCTTTTTTTTTTGTTGTTGTTTATTCGAAGCCTTTTACTTCACTTATTATGACTATGACCTATGAAACACAAGTAAAAATGAACAACATATGTAAGAAACTATAATAAAAATACAATTGTAACTAATTAGTTTAGTTCGTCTGTGTTTTTATTTTATTTTATTTTATTTTATAGATATTTTAATGAAAAAATAAAATATTACAATGGAATATAGTGAAGATCCTCGTTCCCATGGTGGTTGTATTAAATTTCTAAGTGATTTTCGAGCACTTTTTATCAAAACTTTTCTGTTAACCATAAGAAAACCTGGTCAAACTATTGCCGAAATTTTATTAGCTTATACATTTATGGGTTTTCTACTTGGAATGCGTTATATTCTTGATCGCCGTTATTATGCCGAATTACAAATACCACGATTTCGTCCCCAAGATGCTTTATTAGTTAATGCGACGGGTGACACCATATATTATTATCCAGGTATGTTGATTTTATTATTTTATCAAAATCTAATCATTTCTAATAGGAAATACTTGTGCATCAACTATTGTTACTAATGCTGTGGCTGATCTTACAGCCCGATGGCCCACGTTTCCGAATAATAGTAAGTTTTATTATATTTGTCATTTTATTAGAAACGATATTATTTCTCTAAAGCACAAATTAATGAATTATTATCTTTTCGTTTTTGTCGAAAGATAGAGTTTTCGATTAAAAATAATTAATAGAAAAATAACGATCTAATCTGTTCACACTTATTGTTTATAGTTCAAATCATTTCTGATCCAAGTCTTTCATCAGCAACGAATACTACATTATTGTCTGTATTTGCTTATATTTATTTTACTAATCTCGATTCATGTACTAGTCCATCAACAATGCCTGATGAAGTTAGATATACGTTACGTATGCAAGAGTAAGTAATTAAATTTATTGTAAGTGTTTTATGATTTAGCTATTGTAGAAATGGTCCATATTACTATCGTGCTCAAAGTATTAAAATTTCAGAAAATGATTATTTATGGAAACGTTCACCCGAAGATTTTTGTCAAGGTATTTTATTGAATATAATAATCAATATCTTTATTAACTGACTTTATTTAAAGGGAATGCTACTTTTGTAAACTATACTACTAGATTTATTGGTGTCCAATACTCTGTTGATATGTCAATTATTAAATATGCCACAAGTCTTGCTCAAAATTTAACATCAAATGTAAGATTAGTACATAAGGTTTTTTTGTAGAATAAAAGAAAAATTAATTTTATTCAAATAGATTTTTATGAATCATATTGGTTGTCCAGAAATAAATATTGATCAATTACACTCACTTTATGGTTTTTTT
>JAJEKB010021264.1:0-12603 GCA_022393335.1 Macrotrachela quadricornifera | reverse complement strand
GGTTTTATTTTTATGGTAATTGATCAGGAATTGATTAGGATTTACTATATCAATATGCTCGTTCAAGTGAGATATGAATGCTTTTAGACAAAATATAAGTTTGATTTTGTAGTTTTAATTCTACAAACTTCCAATATACACATATTTTTCTTTTTTTATAAAGTTACTTTTGAGATGTCATCTTATAAAACTTCCTATGAAAAATGGTATACTACTATATCAGAATTAAGCTTGCAACATCGTCGCACTTGCACTCTATTTGATAAACAACAACAATTACAACAATCATCTTCTCAACAGCCAAATGATAAATGTGACTGTGGTCGTTTGTTAAGATCGCACAGTTATGAAGGTCCATCTGTACCAAAAAGTTATCACAGATGGAATTCTGAATCTTGTTCGGCAGTAATAAAAGATATGAAAAATTTTGGTATTTTATATAATCCATATGAATCATGTTTAACTAAAGTACAAAGATTATGTCTCTTGTTTATAGATATATCCTTCTCTTTTCATTTAGTTTATTCGTTGTGATATCGAAATACCGGAAGAAAAACTTCATAAATTGATACGCAAAGATTGTGAAGAAAAGCCAAGTTTAATAATAAGTATTTATGGTGGAGCAAAATATTTTCAAATGAACGAACGTTTAGAAAAAGAATTCATGCGTGGTATTATTGAAGCAGCAACAGTTGCCGGTAATATTTAGTTTAGAGTTAAGCGTAACACTTTTTGAGAGAACCCATGTGAACATTTTTAGCGTCTAAACGCGTTTAAAAACGCGTTTGAACGCGGCTAAAATGAAACATCTGCCGCATCCAAACACGCTCACAAAATAAACGCTTTTGAATAATTTTTGGAGAAAAAAGATACATCTTGTTCTCGCAGATTTAAACTGCGGCACCATCAGAACTTTCTGATGGTCAGCTCTTTCCTAGAGGCATATATAGAACAAGTGAAATGACTTATGCGACAAGTGTGATATGTGCGATGATTGAGGCTAGAACAGAAGAACTTTGAATTAGAAAGCATGTTACTTACGTTGGAGCTAAATCAGCTCGAAAGATTATCTTCTTGATATAGATATCTTTTTTAGTTGATTTTAAGTATGGAATAAATTTTGGATATTTTACTCATGAAATATAAAATTACGAAAAAATTATTTTTCATTGTTATTTCTTAATAAAAATAAAATAATATCGGAAGACTTGCATATAATGAAAATAAAAAGTTATTTTGATACTAGAGATATTAATTCACCTACGAATAAATTCAATTAAGAATAATTCAAATGAACAATCAATTAACATTAGAGAAAATTCTCTTTATTTTTAATTTATATTATCAAGGAAAATAATTCAAATTTATTTTCAATTAACGTGAAAATGACATCTTTTCCAATACAAATATTTTTTTATTTTTTTAAAAAAGCTTTTGTTCAATTGTCTATGATTTCTTGCTAATAAGTTATTTTTTCATATCTATATAAAGCAAAAATTTTATCCAGATTGTGCATATATACAATCAACAGATGAAATGTTATATATTTTGTCGTATTGATAATCTTTGTGAACTCTCGTGACTATATCATATAAATGATGTATCTAATTAAATAAATACTATCATTAAACTCTCACTGTTGTTAGATGAATATCAATACGCCTTTCGTATAAAAGTAAATATATGAGAATTTTTCTCGCGCAAGCAAATATTTATCTTCTACAGGTTTTTTATAATAATTATTTTGTTATATGTCTGCGTATATCTACTTCATTTGACGTTTGTTTCTACTTGAGGTTTTCAGATATTTTCGAATATTTCTAGAAAATCAATAGGTTATATTCGAAAATTGATTCGCTCAAACCTTTATTCTTAGAATAGTAATTTAAAACTTGAGAAATAAGTGAAAATTCATACCTATTCAAAAAATTAAAAATCGTTAAGACAACACATGAAACATTCCAAGTACAACGTGGATATAATTACACCCTCAAGTAGATGACTGATTTCATATGTTCTTATTTCACAAACTCGAGAAGCTAATGCAATTTATTCTTACGTTGTTATGATCATATCGTAGTAAATTGTCAAGAGGAATCATCTATTATTTTATTTAAATTGAAGAATATATATGAATGTATTTAGCACCCATATGGTATATAATAGTGGTTGTAATAGTTTAAAAAAAGAATTTTGAAAAAGCCATGTTTATATCTGAAGTGCGTCTAAACGCGTCTTTGAAACGCGTCTACTAGATGAGGCGCATTTAAACACATCTCTAAAACGCGCTTGCTAGGTGAGATGCATCTAAATGCATCTCTAAGACGTACCTGAATGCGTTTTATCAGTGTCTTTGGACTGAACCGCGTCTAGATGCGTCCCATGTGCGTTTCACTTTTACATGGGAAATGAATATGATCGTTTGTAAGCAAAAGAATTAATAGAATAATTTTCTTTTTTTCTGAAGATGGGTGGATATTGACTACTGGTTTAAACAGTGGTATTGCTAAGTTAGTTGGTGAAGCAATATCAGAAGAGCGAATGTTAAATGGCTGTTCAAAAGATGTAGTGAGTATTGGTTTCACTAAATGGGGCACTCTTCCTCAAACAACTAGAAATATATTATCAGAAAAAGTATAAGAATATATTGAGACTAAATTTAGAATATAATAATTATGGTCTATTTTAGTTTAAACGCCAAAAAACTGATGAAAATTCTGAGGCAAATGAAGAAGATTATAAATATCCTCAAGAGATGTTAGAAACAACTGATTCTGAAACAATAGAATTACATCATACATATATGATAATGTTTGATGATGGTCAATTATCTGGTTATATAGGTGATGAACAACGACGGAGCTTCGTTGAAACAGTATATAACAATGAAAATAATTGTGAGACAACAACTAATGTAACAATACAATGGTTGTCTGATGTTGTTTTTTCAATTTTAGGTTGTACTGTAGCAGTTATTGTTGAAGGAGGTAAAAACACATTGCAAGTAATACTGAATGATTTGAAAGAAAATCGTCCTGTTGTGATAATAGATGTAAGAAAGATATTATAAAATATCTTAACTTTTGTTTTATATTTTCTCAGGGTAGTGGTAGAATAGCGGATGTATTGAGTGATTTACTAAATCAAAATCCTGATGGGTAAGAGAAAACTATTTTAGAATTTTCATAAAAACATGATCTAAGTTTTAGTGTTCCACAACCCAATGAAATAATTGATCGGCTAAAAAAAGAGTTTCAAAATAGTGAAATTAACACAAATATTTCATCGGAATCTTTCGATTATGACGTATCTAGTCATCAAATAAAACAGATTATGAATATGAAATTTCGTAATCTTTTAAATGTTTACTCGTTAGACAAGAATCTTAATGTTGCTGAAACAATATTCAATGCGATTTTCAAAAGTAAGTTGTATGAGACATGAACAAAATCAATTATGAATAATGATATTCAGGCTACAAAATGATGGTTTCCGAACGTCGAAATGGAAGAACCTTGTTGGATCTACTTAGTCTATCGATTAAATGGAATTCATTAGAAGGAGTAAAGCAAGTGCTTAAAGATATTAAAAAGGAATCAATACAGGTTAGTTCGTCTTTTTACATTCTACTTTGAATTTTATGCAGTGAAGAGGATGATTCTGAAAGTCTTTTTATGGCGACACTATCGAAATATTGTTATGAAACTGATCTGATTTTAACCCTTTACGGCCGAATGATGCCATTTGATAACATCAAAAGATTGTTTAATCGAGAACTCTTTAAAATTAGTGTTGAATATCACTCTCATACTATTTTCTTTCTCGTAGAGAAGAGTCTTAGGAACATAAATTGTTTGTTTGCTTGCTTGTGCGTCCGCAAAATCAAAAAAACATTGAAAGTCGATTTTTCGAAAAAAGCATTTCTAGAGATTTTTCAATGCGGGGACTTCGAATCTGAAGTCTGTTCGGTGATCATGTGGTATCAGCATTGATCAATTGATGTTAGGAATTGGTGAGGTTTGGTATTTTTCATCGAAAACAGGTGTTTTTTCACGAAATGATGATTTTATCGTGGTGGATGATGAACACTATTGCTGATTATTATTCTCTTTCTCGTAGAGAAGAGTCTTGCCAACATAAATTGTCTGCTTGATTGCTTGCTTGTATGTCCGCACAAGGTCAAAAGAACATTTTACTAATATTTTCTATAAAACTTAACCAAAGGGTAATCGGGGTCCAGGAATCCGAATCTGATGTTACTTAGGGGCATCCAAAAGTAGTGGCGGTGGTACCGTTTTTGCTTACAGAAAGCTCGAACAAATTTTCTTTTTATTTAAAAAGATAGAGCGTCTTTTGCTCTATCTTTCTATGCTATTTCATCCCTATTCATCTAATATCATAGTAATCAAATTTTGATTAACACTGTTTTTCGTGACACCTAGCTGGTTATTTTAGATCAAAATGCGTGAAGCATTTTGTATTTTATTCTATCATCGTTTAATACGTTGTATTAAAAAATCAAAATATACCACAAGATGCAGCATGAAAAGCTCTACAATTTATAAAACCTGCCTGTTTTGTAGATGCACTTTTTTCTTTTCAAAATGAGGAAAACTCTGTGCGACAAAATCTCGACGTTGCGAAAACAACACCTTGTTTTTGGTAAAAGTTGTATTCCTTTTTTCCCATGTCATCTTATTATTATTGGCTCGTTAAGAAATTTTTGTCGTTTTTTTTGCTAAATTTATTTTTATTTTTTCAATACAAAGAATACAACTAGCTTTGAACGATATATGCTCCATCACTATCTATGACTTGTCGCCAACGCTCTGGTAGAGAAAGGATCCTACTTTCGTAAAAGTCCTGTGACTTTTGGTCAAAGAAGTCGAGAAGTCCCATTTCTAGATCGTATTCGTCGTCGAACTTTTTCTCCTTCAGATAGTTAGAAAGAGAACGGAGCAAGTGGTAGTCTGTAGGAGCCAAGTCTGGAGAATAAGGTGGATGTGGAACCGTAATCCATCCAAGCTCCAGTAATTTTTCACGAGTTAATTTTACAACATGAGGTCTGGCATTGTCATGCAAAAAATAAATTTTATCCTGTTTTCCCTGAAGTTTGGCTGCAACTCGGTCTAATTGCTGGCAGTAGAAGTCAGCAGTAATAGTGCGATTAGGTGGAAGAAGTTCCCAGTGAATAATTCCTCTTACTCCCCACGAAACGCTCAGCATAATCTTCTTTTGGTTAGAGTCATGTTTGGGTGTTGCTACACCTTTTTGTCCAGCTGCCAGCCACTGCCGCTTACGTGTATGGTTAACATATAACACCCACTTTTCATCGTCAGTAATAAGATTATTAAGCCATTGGTAGTTGCCGTGAGATGTCATTAATTCCATACAAGCATCAGCTCTGTGTTGGAGCTGATGCGGTGACAAATCATGTGGTATCCAAACTCCATATTTGCACGTTTTGCCTAATTCGTGCAGATGTGTTGCCACTGTAACATGAGAGCACCCAAGGTGCTCTGCTAAACAACGTGTAGTTAATCTAGGATCATTTTCGATAAGTTCCTTTAAGCGATCGATATCCACCTCGAGTGGTCTTCCAGTATGAGGTAAATCATCGAGTTCAAAGTTACCGTTGTTGAACTGATTGAACCAACGTTGCGTTGTACGAATGGAGAGTGCATTCGTTCCCATCGTATGGCATATGTTACTTGTTGCTTCCCCTGTTTTGTGACCCAGACGAAATTCGTGAAGCAAAAGAAGTCGAAGCTCTCTACGAGATATACGCAATTCTAGTTCGCTATCAGCGTGTTTATCCATAGTTTTATTGTGGTTCGAGAGATATTTACACCGCCTTTATATACCCTTAATATGGAAATTTCCAGAACTTTCTGAACTGTTCTGGGAAAATACGAAAAAAACGACAAAAATTTCTTAACAAGCCAATATATGATAGGTTTCTTAGAAAAACAAAATACACTACAAGATGCAGCTTGAAAAGCTCTACAATTTCCAAAGAACAACTATAAGATGACATAGGAAAAAAGAAATACAACTTTTACCAAAAAAAGATCCTTTTTTCACAGCGTCGATACTTTGCCGCTCAGAGTTTTCCTGGTTCTGAAAACAAAAAAGTGCAATTATAAAATAAGTAGTCCTTTATAAATTGTGCAGCTTTTCATCCTGTATCTTGTGGTATATTTTGATTATTTAATATGACTTATTGAACGACGATAAAATGACAAAATAAAATTCAAATACTTCATCCGTTATGATCTAAAATAACCAGCTAGATATCAACAAAAACAGTGTTGATCAAAATTTTATTACTATGATATTAGATGAATAGTGATCAAATAGCATAGAAAAATAGAGCAAAAGATGCTCTATGTTTTTATAAAAAAAGAAAATTTGTTCGAGTTTTCTGTATGCAAAAAAAGGTACCACCGCCACTACTATTAGATACCCGTAATTAGTTTTTTAAAATTTTTTTGAGGATCATTTTTTTACACAAAGGATCACTTTTTTGCAAAAAAAAAATTTTTTATAAGGGTTGACCGAAGGGTAACGGTGTCGAGGAATCCAAAACTGAAGTCAGTTATCTAAAAATTTTTCAGGCTCAAGTTCTTAAATAAACGACAAATTTTTAACAAAAAACATTTGTTTTTATGAAGTTTGGTCAAAGACAGGTGAGGTTGAGGAACTTACATCTTACTTCGGTTTTTTTAATTTTATAAGTGAATAGCTTGATGGTAGTTTAGAAACACGATTTCTACGAGAAAGAAAAGAGCGAGTCTTTAGACGAGCGTTACTTGCGATAATTAAGGACATATATATAACATCATTTATTTATCTTTCGTGCAAGGTCAAAATGCTTTGCTTTGTAAAAGTAGCATCATATATACTAATTAGCATGAAAAACCGATATAACTATAATTATCGTTTTTTCGAACGTCTATTGAAATTCAATTTGTTAACTATCCGTTCCAAAGCGTTCCTTGTTGGATTATCAGTGTATGCTACTATTAACAACCGCCTATTGGTAACACATATCGCATAAAAAAACGAGAATGTTGCCTCTTGGCAACATCCGGCCGTAAGGGATCATCTGGTTTGAAAAAAATGATCAGCATTGTGAGCACGCCCTAGAATTGGTCAGTATGTCCAGCCGTCTGTTTACATGATAAATCTATAATTACATTCGATTGAGCTGAAATTTTGTGCACAGAATTGTCTCATCAATATCTCGGTCGAATTCGAAGATGAGAAGGATTCGTCAAGAAATGGTTGAGTTTTCGACAAAAATGTCATTATTGACCAGACCATCCCTGAGAAGAGTACAGGGATTTCTTTTCAAAAAAAATATTTTTCTCAGAATTATTCACAGCATACATGAGTCGACTCAGTTTTTTACGCTGATTCCAAAACTTATATTAGTTTTGAACCAAATAGTAACTTTCTAACAAAATATCGCTTGAAAAAGGCCTCAAAATGCACAAAGAATGCATCCGGAAACCAAATTGCCTGGATATGTCTCAGATGATCAGCAATTTCGGACCTTTCCAAATGCCTGGTTTTGTAGCTAGTCAAAAGGACTATCGAAAGCTAAAACCTCGAACCCAATAGCTATTAATATTGATGATTTATTAGGAAAATACTGATGCCTCTATCTATCATATGTCTCTTACAGATTCATGAGGTTGCTTACGATCGTCATCCCGCTAGATACAAATGCAAAGTCATGCAAAGATAACTCATCCTACCCAGTTTTACAAGCTAAACACGAATCTAAACTCCATTTCTGTGATTTCTAAAGATATTATATCTCTGAGAATAAAGTCAGTGGTCACTGAACAGGGTCACATACAGTGTGGTCCTTGCTAACTTAGCACACTTGTATTTTCTCCTTACAATTTAGTGCAAGGGATGTATCTTGATGAGATCTATATCTTATTGAAAAAAATAAATGCAAGGGCTAGTGCACCATATGAGAAGGTCCAAAATACCACCTCTCGGAGTATGTTATTCCGTTGAATTTACAGTTTTTGGCTTATACCGCTTTTTTATCTCGTAGCTTACTCACTTAGGTGCAGCGAATTTATAGACTAAACTGTTTTCTGTCCGATTCAAATCTTCTTTAGCTGAAAGAACCAAACCGTTCACGAGACAAGATTAAAATGTCGAGCATATACTCAAAATAGTTAGTTTTTCTATAGGAAGATTCATATATCGTCGTTCTCGTAAGAAACTTTTCTATCATAGTCACATAAAATTCCCCATTTATTATATACCATTCGATAGAGAATTTTACGAGCTATAAGATAGTATATAATACATGAAGAAATCAGAAGCATAAGTTAACTATATGACAAATATAATTATGCGGGAAGCGGTTCCAATGTTGTCAACGGTCTCGTTGACCCACAATTAGGGGCCTATCTTCCGATCACATATTTGTTCGAGATTTTCTGGGTCGGATAACTCGAATCTGTGTTCAATTTACCTGGAAACCCTATTGATAGAGCAATGATCAATAAAAACCGAGTTATGAGAAAATGGTTGTTTTAGGGTAAATGAAGGCGTAGAGTTCAATATAATCTGTATTCGATCCCAAATCCTTTCGGATGAACAACAGTCAACAGAAATCGTGTTCATAATAAGATTTCTTCTGATAATTTTGGCGTCCAGACACTCTAGAATGACTCATCTATCTAATACACTTTTTATAGTATATATAACTTTCGGATAAAATCCGAAGTTTTCACATTTATTTTTTCTATCGAATTATGAGTAGATTTGTATGATTTTTGATACATATTGATCTTAGTAATAAATGAGAAAGCCTAGATATTGTTTTTAAATTTTTCAAAAGATGAAAGCTTTTTTCAGTCACTTGGCTCACCACGGCCGGTTGTTGCCATTTGGCAACATTGTAGCATTCAGCTAAATATCATTCTTTTCTCTCCCATATTTTAATCTGAATATACTCATGATACAACAAGAAAAAATATGTAGTTCAAGACTTTCTCCTATAACTGCTTATAAGACCCAGCCGTAATGGGTTAAGATTTTCCTTCATGATGCAGAAAGTACTTTTTGTAAACATAGTCATTTAGTCAACAGATTTCTCAAACTGCCAGCTAATTACATTTGGAAGTATTCTGAATATCTATCATTCTGTATTTCGCTCATGAGCAGCCAATAATCTTCAATGATATACGATATGAAACTGTTGAGTCAGTTATTGCGCATATTGTTCAATAAACTATCATGTCTCAATTTTATCATGTATTATCCAAATCCTAGAAAAGATTTCTCTTATTAAGAATACAGGATGCATTTTTAAGCATAGTACTTGGAAGAAAGTCCTAGGAAAAAGACTTTTTCTTAGCCAATTTTTTGGACACAAAATAGATTTGATACTTTTTCTATGTAACAGCACAACGTGAATATAGAGAAAACGATGAATTAATGATGAGTAGATAGTGGATTCGCTACCACAATGCTATTTGCGATTCCGAAGACATAGAAACATCATGTTTATGCTTAATTTGTATCAAGTTTGTTTTATTACGTTGTAAAAACAAATCTCGCAGATCAACAAGGTCAGTTTGCTTTGATTAGATAATTAAATTCTTTATCTATGAAATATACTATAGTATTCACGTTTACCTACATATTTAACTTCAGAAAAACTGTATAATTTTTTTCTTAGCTGTTTCCTGAAGAAATTAAAAAATATTTTATTACTGCCGTCGAAGATGATAGACCGGTCTTGGTCAATTATCTACTTCGATCTCAATATGATGTTTTGTACAATTTACAACAAAACGACATCTTAAAACTGTATCAAAAAAGCTGGAATAACCAACATGCGGTATCTATCATTCACTAAATATCGTGGGTTAAAAAAATAACTATGAGATATTCATATTTTAGAAACGATATCTGTTTCCAACATTGGATGGAGAAGACAGAGATATACCTAAATCATTTGTTCCTCTTGATATGCTCTGTAGACAATTAATTGGTTCCTTTATAGAGCCTTTATATTCGAAGAAAACACAAAGAAAACGAAAGCGTATTTTAACTAGTTTGAAAAGCACATGTGATAAATTTATTCAAAAAATTTGCAGATGCTGTTGGAAACCAGAAAAACGCATGGAGTATTTGTTTGAGCATTTACTTCCATTCAAACCTTCTATAGAAAACGACGAAACATATTCAGAACAACATAAACTACGAGATTTATTTTTATGGTCTGTATTTATGGGTCATGTTGAATTAGCTAAAGTACTATTAGTTCATCTAAAATCACGAACATGTGCTTCGCTTATTGCATCAAAAATATTTGCAGAATACTCAAAAACTACAAATATTATTCAATTCAAAGGAAAAATGAAAACTATATCAAAAGAATTTGAATTATATGCAGTAAAATGTATCAATATTTGTTATGAGTATAATGAAACAAAAGCCAGTGAATTAATCTTCCGACAGATGCCACTCTTCGGTAATATAACATGCGCACAAGTATGTCAGATGAAAAATATTTCATTTACTATTAACTGTTACTTTCTTTCTTTTAGGTTGCAATATCAGCTAAAAGTAAAAAGTTCTTATTGACAGCTTGTTTTGATCGAATAATGAATGAAGCATGGCTTGGTAAACTTGATGAAACCAATCATAATAAAGCTGAACAACCAATGATTACTCTTGGTTTATTAAGTTTTGGTGTTTTGGCACCCTTTTATGTTATCTATCGCAATCAAAATCAAGAAGAACCACAAGAGGAATTATCCTCAAATAAAGATGAACAGTAAGTGACATTTCTTATATATACAGGGTGGGCCATAAGTAACCCGGCGATAAGAAATTTCAATATCTCCGCCAGATGTCGTCGAAATGGGCTGAAATTTTTACCAGTGATAGAGGCTTACTTAAAGTTTTTTTTGATACGAGACACATAGACAAATTAATGTCCCTATGTACTAAGATAAAATAGATACGATTTTTCTACTTAATCCAAGTTCTATAAAATATTATAATATGACTTATACGCATTTTCAAGACGTTTTCCTCAGATAGTGGCATGAGAGGATCAAAAGAAAGTGTATTATATTAATCACAATGAATACAAAATGAAATCATAGAACAAGTTAATTCAAATGTTCGAATTGACGTCCATTAACATCGATGCACTTTTGAAGTCGTTCTGGTACTGATTCACAAACTTTCATGCACAGATCAGAATCTATTGTTGAAAAGGCTGAAATAATTGATTATTTGAGACTAGTTAAGGCTCGATGCTTCTTTTGATAAACAATATCTTTCAAATAACCCCAAAGAAAATAGTCAACAGGAGTAAGATCAGGCGATCGAGCAGGCCAATCAAGTGTACCACGACGACCAATCAAAAAAAAAATTCATTATCTAATAAACTACAAAAGAATGGATAGAAGTAATCATTCAACATTTTAACATAACTTTGACCGGTCCCCTTGTCCTCGAAGAAATAAGGACCGATCACACCCTGAGACCAAATTCCAGCCTATACAAAGAGCCCTTCTGCTTGCATTGTGTGTTCAAATGTAACATTTGGATTTTGAGTTGCCCAATAGACCGAATTATGACGATTAACATGTCCATTGAGTTTAAAAATTGCCTCATCTGACCAAATAACACGATGGAGAAGATCAGGTTCATCTTCTAGAAGCGAGAAAAATGTATCGCAATATTCAATTCTTCGATCGAAATCATCTTCATTAAGCTCATGAACCAATCTAGGAATATATGGTTTAAACCCCATAGACTTGTAAATACGTCGAACTGAAGTTCTTGAAATACTTGTATCCGTACACATCTGACGAGTCGACGTTTGAGGTTTTTTCAAAATCAACGATACTGCGTCTTTTGTAATTTGATCAGTAACTGATACTGGTCTACCAGTTGAACTAATATCGAGTAGATAACCAGTTTCTTCAAATTTGTTCATCAATACTCTTATCGTGTCTCGATGTGGAGGATTATTATTCATTTCCTTGCACCACAATCTTTGCACATTTATTGGATATTCAAGACGATACATGTGTTTGACAATCCATACCTTCTCATTCACACTTAATTGATGTCGTGCCATGTATTATTTTGAATTTGAAATTTAAGAGTGTTTACACTGTTATGACTACAGATTGTTGTTATCTGTGTATAAGAATGTATAAATAGACAGATAAAAGTTTATAAAAATGGTTTGAAATCATACTGTAATATTTTATAGAACTTGGATTAAGTAGAAAAATCGTATCTATTTTATCTTAGTACATAGGGACATTAATTTGTCTATGTGTCTCGTATCAAAAAAAACTTTAAGTAAGCCTCTATCACTGGTAAAAATTTCAGCCCATTTCGACGACATCTGGCGGAGATATTGAAATTTCTTATCGCCGGGTTACTTATGGCCCACCCTGTATGTTCAATGAAAAAGTGTCACTACATAGACTATGTACATATGGTATGAACTATTATATGTACTCGGATTATTCACAGAGACTAACATTTCGTTCATATTTAAATCGATTTATCAGCTTTCACGAATCTCCAATG
>JAJEKB010021263.1:2259071-2278662 GCA_022393335.1 Macrotrachela quadricornifera | reverse complement strand
TTGAAATGTGTGTCAAAGTAGCGTAAAATGAGTTCAAGTTCAAAATTCAGTCATTTCAACTTTGATAGCTTTTATTAACGTGCTCTTCAAATTTTCAAAATACTATTTCTCACTATTCACGAAAAACGATTTTTTCTTCCTTGCTAATGATAATTATCGTAAAATCATACGCAATTCTGAAGAAAAACTCCAATGACTGCTTAGTCTTTATAGTCTATATGGCTGTGTGAATAACTCCTATCCGATGGTTATTTGAACCGTTTTACAACTGGATCATTCGTACTGAAGCCATCCAATAATCATTCGCACCATGTGACAAAATCAGTTTCTGGATCTTACATAAGATAGAAGTTTTGACTACCGCTTTAGAACGGTCTTTTTACTATGAGAACTATGAATAATTGACCATAGATATTCGATGGCCTTTTGAGCCAGATCAAGAACGAACAGACAGACGCAAATGAATTCAAGTTCCTAAACCCTATCCATGTATTCTAGGAAATATAACTACTCCTCTGACGAGGGAGGTACCCGAAGTATTCCCTCAACTTAGAGCTTATATTTTGAACATAACTGCACCTGAACAGGGCTAGCAGACGCCAAAAAGGATTCGTGCTCATGGATCTTTATAGCTGAGTTGTGAGCATTTTACTGAATTTCCTAGTATTTTTTTACGTATTCATCGAAAAGTCAAATAATGGAGTTTGGACATGAAATTTTGTCCATAGATAAATCTAATGGCCCTTAGAATACCCCGAAAGTTTCAGGCAAAAAATGCTCCTCTATCGAGATATTGAGTTTTCATGTAAATACGATTTTTGTGCCATGCTTGTGAGAAGCGACAATTTTTTAAAAACTTAATATTTCGATAGAGGAGCATTTTTTGCCTGAAACTTTCAGGATATTCTAAGGGCTATTAGATCTATCCATGCGGAAAATTTCACGTTGAAACTCCATTACTTGAGTTTTCGATAAATATCTAAAAATTACTAAGAAATTCAGTAAAATGTTCACAACTCAGTTATAAAGACTCATGAGTACGAATCTTTTTAGACATCTGCTAGTCCTAGTGAGATCTACTTATGGTCAAAATATGAGCTCTAAGTTGAGAGAACATTTCGAGTATCTCCCTCGTAAGTAATCTCTAAAGATTTTTTTGTAAAAAGATAGTTCGAATTGCTCCACGCAGAAAATTTTTTCCAAAGATTTTCATAAATGAAATTTACGCAAAGAGATCATCTCAATATAAAAGATCAAGAAAGGGACTTCAAAGGAAACATGACAAATGTATTAAACTAACAATAAAGGCTAATTCATTGACGTCAGTCATTTATTGACAAAGACAAATGATATTTTATTATTGTATAAAACACGTTTTACCATTAATGCGTAGATTTTTATTAATGCTCATTTCTTTTCATCACGATCTTTGTTTTGACAATTTAAAAATAATTCTTTTCAACTGAAATGACTTACTCCAGTTAAAATGCAAAAATTCAATATTTGTTTTTCGAAATAAATTATATTGAGTTGATATTTCCAGTTCAACCCGGGTCGAGTCTTACGACGACCGTGAACGGTCGTTCACGCTGACGGAAGCGGTCATAAACGGTATATTCATGATCGTATACGCGCGGTGAATGACACGTTTGGTATGTCCCGTATGACGACTGTTTCTCGCCGCGTTGTATATGGCGAAACACTATTGTCGTCTACAATATTATTTGTGCCGTAAAACGATCCTATTTTTATGTATACAGTTATTACATCAACGTTTACTGTCGAGTGATAACGTAAACCATCGTATTTCACTGTATCATAGCACACAATTAACCACGAACAAGAGAAAAAGGCTTTAAAATACTTATTGAAGACTAGTTCCATTAATTTGGATTAAAAGTAGTTCAACAAATTTGAAAAAGAAAAAAGGTCTTTTGAGACTTTTTCTAGAAAAACATTTTTCCAATAGAAAGCCTTCTCTATAACGGTTCTGTTTAGGAAAAAGTCGGAGGATGGATTTTCTTATTTATATCCATTGGTTTGGAATAAATATTCCCTAGTAAGATTGAATTGAAAAGAAAAAACATTTGAAAGAGGTTTTAGTGGTTTGAATTAGATGAAAGATGGTTGTATATAAAACCTATGGCCGTTATAAGCATAACTACATTAAGCTAATTAACTAATGAGAATAGTTAACTATCCATATAGAATCTAACATGATATAGTATTTTCGTCTGTGAAAATAGTTGTTTTAAGAAGAAATGTATATATACAGGGTGGTCCATAAGTAACTGTACGATAAGAAATTTCAATATCTCCATTACAGCTCAAGCAAACGAGCTCATTTTTTTATCAATGATAGAGACGCGTCCACTGTTTACATCCATCAAGACAGGTCTAGCGAGATCCTTTCTTAAGTATCACTATTGGCCTTAACAAGAGAAATTTACTTTTTCACAGTTAGAAAATAAAGTCACTGCCGAAAAAAATTGAATATCTCCGCTACGGCTCGAGCTAACGGGCTGAATCTTTTATCAATGATAGAGGCACGTTCAAGCTTTATATTCATAAAGACATGCCTAGAGAGATCCTTCGTTAAGTATATTGTTTTTTTTTCTATCTGTGAAAAAGCAAAATTTTTCTTATTAAGGTTAGTAGCGATACTTAAGAAAGGGTCTCTGTAAACCTGTCTTTATGAAGATAAACTTTGGACGCGTCTCTAACATTGAGAAAAAAATGAGCTCGTTTTCTTGAGCTGTAATTGAGATATTCAAATTGCTTATCACACAGTTACTTATGGACCACCCTGTATATGGAAAAAGATTTAGGTTAAGATTACCGTTGAATAGACCTAGGACAGCTCGCAGTTCTATGAACTGAATCTTGTTCGAGAACTGTCTCATACGAACAGTTCTTTTTTCAAGAACTGTATGCAATGAGCGGTTCTTTGTGAAGAACAGTATCATCCAACGGAAAATTTATTTTAGAATGCAACGCAAGCGTTCCGAGGTGTATATACACGAGCATAAGTTGTCAGATACCAGTAAGAATTCTGGAATTGTTCATTTTTGAGTGGAGGTTATTAGTAAAAACTAGTTTGTCTCCACACATAATCTAACGTTTATTTGTTAGAGATATGATTATACAGACGAATCCAATGGAATGCATAGTACTAGTGCACGAAGAGCATAAAAAATGAATAAGAGTACAAAAACACCAAGAGAGTTACAGTATGTTTTTGAAAAAGAACTGTTTGAAACAGATCAGTTCCTTTCAAAGAACTGTCCAGACAGTTTTCAAAATCGGAACTGATACAGAACTGCTTAGGGTCTACTGTTGAATATCTTTATTTCTATAACTTAAGGAGTTATATATACATATGTCTCTGCAAAACAAAAATAGTATCGAATGGCTTTAAAGCCCTTTCTTCTGAATAACTGTTATTCTGAACATAGTACAGCGTATTCAATACATAAAAGTCTTGTAACACCTTTCTCAGACGACTAATTTCCACTAGTTTGTATCAAAGAATTCTTTTATCAGCTTTTTTCTGAATTTTGATTCCTTTGCATGTAATAGATTCTGTTCGTGTAGAAAGACTTAAAAAGGCCGCTTTTTCAATTCTAGATTTCTGTGGACCTAGCATACGATGCTCTTACAGGAAAGTTTTGAAATATCTTTCACGGGTCAGTTCCATTGAATTTAGAATAAAAAGAGCCTATTATATCTGAAGAGCAGAAAAAGGCCTTCTTTTTAAAAATCTAATTATTTGGTATAATTACCATCTGCCCTTGAAAAAAGGCCTTCAGATGCCTTTTTAAGATTGGCTCACTAATTCTTATTAAAAACTATCTTAACAAAATCCTATAAATAGAAAAGGATATTTTTTCTATTTATGTGCTCTTTCGGACAGAAGAAAATGAGAATAAGATATTGAGACAAAGCAACTTACTCTTATGCTAATATTTGAGCAAATGGCCTTCGTTTGGGAAAAACCTTTTTTTCATAGAAGCTGAGGAATTACTCAAAACACCTATGACAAGGATAGCTGTTGTGGACTGATGAATCATGAGTCTCTTTATTGATGATAGACATTCACCGTAGTCGAATGACATCAAAACTGATAGATTAGTTAGGAGAAGCTTAATTCGCCTGATATATTCTTGAAAAATTGCAAAAATCCGAGTTTTAGTCATATTACTTTTCTTATAATTAGAGGTTTTTGAAATATTTACTGTATATTCAAGCAGCCAAGTTACTAACTAAGGTGATAGAATCAAAAAAATTTTGCCATATTTCTTATACAAACTTTACTGGGACCTTTGTTATCATTGTACAATGTGATCACTTTCTTAAAATAAAAATGTATTACCCAAATGTTAATATATTTTACAATAAACTGCTAAAACGATATTACATTGTGAGTTGATCAATAATATTAACGACTGTTTAAAGACGCATATGACAAAAAATAACGCACGTATATCTTATTATGTACAATTGACATTCATGATAGCTTATGATAGCATTCGAGAATCATTTACAGTCACCATGCTTTTTCGATAATCGTAAAGGATAAAGTTTTGCAATCATCGTTTAGAATAGTCGTAATACATCATCGTGTCTTCGCATTTGCAAACATGCATATAAAACGCATTTTTAAACTATTTAAAATAACTTTAAATATTCTTTAAACTTGACATTAATCATAAAAAAATTATTTTAATCATATTTTCGTAAATTAAAATTGCACTATTTTTTGAAAAATAGAAATTCATTTAAATTTAAGAAACTATTTATAGAGATCGCTAAAAGACTACATTTAATTTTATTCTTATATAACTGCAAGTTGTAAAGATCGCTCAAAGTCAATGTAATAATATTAATCATTGCACTTTTTTCGAAATTATTTCTCCTGAAATTCAAATTTTTCCTAAAAAAAGTAATTATTTCAAAATAGAACGGAGTATCACAAATTGCGGCGCTTCTGCAATTATTCCTCAAATTTATCATCAACGTTGTATATTCAGAAATGGAACAGATTTCGGGAGCTGTTGTAACAAAAATCGCTGAAGTTCAATGGCAATTAATAATAATACAAAAATATGTTATCCAAAAGAAGATTCAAGCAACGAAATTGATTAATTCAATAACCGCTTTTATTTCCCTTTTCGTTTAATTTTTTTTTTTGCTCCTTTGCTCTTAGATTTTCAGAATCATTTTGTAAATGATAACAAATGATTATTTTAAATTGAGTTCTATTCAAAAAGTTTAGTTCTATATCAGTAGATTAAATTCAAATGTGATTAATTCAATAACAAATTTATTGAATCAAAATCTGTTTGAACAATTCAGAGGCGTAACATATGATGGAATTGAAATATCACTAATCAAATATGTTCTATTTTTTTTGTTGATGAGGGAACATATATTAATATGAACTGATATTAGTCTACAAGCACATAAAATCTGATTTCATATAAAACAATCGTGATTCGATCAAACACTATGAATAATTAGCTACCCATTGTTCTTCATATATAAAAATTCTTTTGATTGGAAACTTATGCGCTCTACAAATTGCAGTTTTTCTATTCAAGTCAAAAACTAATATTCTTAACAGAGGGTCCGTGAGACCACCGCCAACATGGGCATACGATAAAATTTTAAAACACGATTTAGTTTGATAAGATGAAAGATCATGTTTGAAAACCTACAAATCCAAAATTTCAGCTCATTTCCATTAATTTTTGAAGAATTATAAAGATAACACTGTAATGTGTTCCCATGGTATTTAGTCGAAATATTGAAATTTTCATTTTGATGGTAGTTCATCAATTTCTCTTCCAACACTTATATGTAATTTTTATTGTAATATCTCAAAAGATAGAGAATTTTTTGGTCTATCAAATGGTGTACAAAGATATTTTCTCCACATCTTGTCAGGTGTGCTGATCCTTGATTTATTGTGTAGTCGAATTCTCAAAAATCGAGTTCGACCCCAGTATTTTACTTAGAATGTATCAAGAATGACTTGTGCCATTTGTTTGACTCGAGATTCTGAAAGAACATCAAAAACTGCATCGAATGCTATATGTTTCATTTTGATAACTCATTGATTCGGTATTTAATTTTTCGATGCAATCCTATAAACCATATAAATTATTAGATTCTTCTGATTTTGACTCGTATTGAGCAAATTTTAATTGGAAAAGTCGATATGTGATCAAAAATAATAATATGGCTGAAATCAGCATAAAAAACTGCATCAGTCTATAGATGTTTCAGAGTTTTTCTAGAAACTTTTTTTTCTCGAAAAATTGACCTGGGGTTCCCCTCGCGATTCCCCTCGGATCCAAACAAAACATGCAATTTACTCTCGATTTAACTACAAAATTATTCGAACAATGAAAATCAAGTTCTGAGGTTATAAAACTTAGTAGAGCATATAAGGATGCATAACTGAATTAATTGAAAAAATGGAAATGACTTCGTAGTTAAATGCACGTTTTGGCTAGATCCCGAGGGGAACCGCGAGGGGAACCCCAGGTCAATTTTTCAAGAAAAAAAAGTTTCTAGAAAAATTCTGAAACATCTATAGATCGATGCAATTTTTGGTGCTCTTCCAGAATCTCGAGTCGAACAAATGGCACAGGTCATTCTTGATACATTTTAAGTAAAATATTGGGGTCGAACTCGATTTTTGAGAATTCGACTACTCAATACATCGAGGATCAGCACACCTGACAAGATGTGGAGAAAATATCTTTGTACACCATTTGATAGACCAAAAAATTCTCTATCTTTTGAGATATTACAATAAAAATTACATATAAGTGTTGGAAGAGAAATTGATGAACTACCATCAAAATGAAAATTTCAATATTTCGACTAAATACCATGGGAACACATTACAGTGTTATCTTTATAATTCTTCAAAAATTAATGGAAATGAGCTGAAATTTTGGATTTGTAGGTTTTCAAACATGATCTTTCATCTTATCAAACTAAATCGTATTTTAAAATTTTGTCATATGCCCATGTTTATCATATAGGGTGGTCTTCTCGCGGACTCTTGCTTAAGTATGTTCTTCTTCATAATTTAAATGTTCATAATAAATTTCATTTTGGTTCAATAGTTCATCTGTAACATGAACTTCTAATTCTTGATCATAATCTGAAACATCATCGAAATCAAATATTTCTATATCAACATCGGAAGATGTTATTTCTATTTCCATACTTATCCTTTATTCTTGTTCTTCATAGTTTGGATATTTATTATGATTAAATTCATTTTCATTTAATGTTTGTAGTTCATCTCGAACATGAATTTTTAATTCTTTATTTGGCGGTTTTAATTCGATTAATTGTTCTTGTTGTAAATTGATTGATTGTTCATAATTTTCTTCTTCATGTTCGACTGTTGGTGGTAGTATTGATAGATTTATTAATTTCATATCATAACTTGATTTTGTCACTGCAACTGCATCATTAATTGCATATTATTTTAATATTTTTCGATATTTCTTTTCTTCTTCCATTCAATAAACACGTTCACGACTAGCTACTTGTTCTGGAATATATGTACGTAAAGATAAATCAATACCATATGCCTATTCGGCTAAAGTTGATGTCTTATTTAACTATTGCTTAAATGTGGATTCTATTACGGCTTGTAATCCACATTGATCATATGGATCTATGTGAATTGTGCACCTTTTCCATTAGTTTGAAGTTGTTTGTTACATAAATTAAATCGAATAAATTTGTTTTTATTCTTCTAATGGTAGTCTCCATGAATAGGTGATGTTGTTTAACGTAAAGATAATTGAACATAAATGTTGAGTTTTTTTAATGGGTCGCATTCATTTCACCGACAATCACTTCGCCAACTCCACTTCACCGACAGGTTATATTCTCCGACAAAAGCCATATTTAAAAAAATTCAACATGCAATGGTACTACAGTGTTATTCACTTTTATTTTCTTCTTCTTTTCTGTCATCGGTTGTATTATATAGATGGTGCATACAAACAATATATATATATACCTCTACTGTTTCCTTTTCTTCTTCAATTCATGTGTTTTCCAACAATTTTGCCTGTTATGACCTACCTCTTCATCAGATACGGCCATAAGAATTTTTCCTTTTGTATATGTGACAGACAAGAAACACAACCTTCACATATATATGATAAAACGGGAAAAACTCTTATGACCGTGTCTGATGACAAGGTAGGTCATAACAGGCAAAACTGTTGGAAAACACATGAGGTGAAGAAGAAAAAGAAACAGAAGAGGTACATATATATATTTTGTATGCATCATCTATATAATCAGCGGAGGATGGCATAGTGGCTCCATTCGTCTGATTATCAGATACTGAATGTTCGATTCCTTCCTCCGACTTGATTTCGTTGATATCACGATGGGTGGTAATGGAAGAATAGAAAAAACAAACAACAATGCTAATTATGTCATTGCTGTCTTGTCAGAGTTTCGTTTCTGTGTGTTTCTTTTCTGTTCCATGTATGCTATCATCATCCTATCCTTCGATTCTTTCGTAAACGTCCGTAAAAATTTGTAAGAAATCCAAAAAAGATGGAACATCATGAAAAAGATAAAGCATAATTAAAAAAAATTTATATAATATAACCGATGACAGAAAAGAAGAAGAAAATAAAAGTGAATAACACTGCAGTACCATTGCATGTTGAATTTTTTTAAATTTAACTTTTGTCAGTGAATATTACCTGTCGGTGAAGTTGAGTCGGGAAGTGATTGTCGGTGAAATGATTGTCGGCTAAGTGATCCACACCCTTTTTTAATAATGGTGAATTGATTGGTGGTAAATCTTGTCAAATAAATTTCACTTGTAAAATAGCTGGTTCATGTGTTAAAATATCGTTTTCTGCATCCATAGAATAATGATATGTAAATTTTGCTTCATCAATTAATTTGTCGAAAA
Source organism: Macrotrachela quadricornifera (assembly GCA_022393335.1). Classification (NCBI taxonomy): domain Eukaryota; kingdom Metazoa; phylum Rotifera; class Eurotatoria; order Philodinida; family Philodinidae; genus Macrotrachela; species Macrotrachela quadricornifera. Next base: position 2,269,691 of record JAJEKB010021263.1, on the reverse strand, counting down.
TAAATATATCGGTTCTTGAGTGGTAAAATATAATGAATAATATGCCGGTTCTTGACATGATTGTAATAATCCTTGTTTGCATAATTCTTCTAATTCTTCTTCTTTTTTTGCTTTCTTCGGTTTCCATCGATAAAATCTTGATAATAATCGTTTGTATGATGGTATATATTAATCATTATAACTTCTTGAACATGAACTTTTCTGAAAAATCACCTTTGATATGTTGGACATAAAAAAAAGAAAAAAATTTAAATTAAATCAAAGGAAAAGAAGGAGAGAAAAAAAAATTCTTTTTCTTTTTTGTTTGTTTTTCATTTGGGAGTTTTTGAGATGAATCGTTTTTTTGTATGTTGTTGCTTTTTGTTTTTATTTGATCTTCTTTTGGGATAACTTAATTTTTTGTGTTCTATTTGGATTTATATATTTTATGCGATAAACCCATGTAAAATTTTTCCCAGTTTAACGAAGTAAATTTTGAAATTAACGTCAAAACTTGCGTTAAGCATCAATTTAACGAAGTTTCACGGGAACATTTTCATGAAATTTCATTATTTTTTACGAATTCGTGAAAAAGTGTTAACTTTTCCACGACTTTTCATGCGTGAATTAATTTTTAACGGTCATTTACTCGTTATAGGCCGTTAAATATTGTGTTCATTTTTATACGTGAAATATTTTAACGTTTAATTGAGTGTTAGAGTTTTTAATGGATCTTACCGGAATACAAATCGTTAAATACTGCATTCATATTCACACATGAAATATTTTGACGCGTTTTATTTATTTTTATTTTTAACTAACCTAACTATGTTCTTTAGCGTTTAATCTTGCACTTGTTTTTGTGCGTGAAACATTTTAACGCATTTTATTGGTATTTTTTACCAATTTAGATGAAAAAGTGGAAGTATTGAAACTTGAATGTGTAAATAAGTTGGTAGAAACACTGCAAGTATATACGACAAATGTGGATGAGGACATGTCAGAGTATTTTCTGCGATGTTTTTATCGTCTGACATTTTGGTTTTCAGATTTTTGACTTTGAATATTTTTCCCTTCGATATGTTTCACTTTCCGCACTAGTTCAGTAAATCCAAATTAGTTAACTTTAAATTTTGCGAGACTTGTAACTTCGTCTGCATAATTCAGTCGCATCATGGACGTGGGAGCAGTCATTCTGTTCCACGTTGTTGAATATTAAGGAATTAGTTCCGTTTAGGAAACTAATTCCACCGATTCTGGAATTGCATGAAATCTATAGAAACTTCGATTCCGGAATCAATTCCACCAATTCCTAGGATATCCGGAATTAATTCCAACTATTTCAAATGATTCCGTCCACTTTCGAAATCGGTGGAATTAATTCCTGAGGCGGAACTAGTTCCGCAATGTGCAACATCGCGGAATAGGATGTATTGTCGAGAAGGAGATTCCAAAATCGTGGACCTGTAAGCTCAAAATCGAATTATTTCGGTCATCTTTTTTCAAATGCAGTCGGTGACTCTCTAATCCACTTCCCCTTCTTCTTGCGCCGTCCATGTAATAATTCATTAAATTTCAAGTGAATTATAATTCATTACTGTGAATAATTTTCTAATCTTCGATAATTTGAACTTCTCCAGACCATAATGCGTTATTTGGAATAATAATGTCCTGAAACCTCGATAATTTATCAAATTTCAATGAATTACAATTCTTCATTTTTTCGGAAAACTGTTTTGAAAATCTTATTACATGTCAATCAGCCATAGTCATATACCGAATAATTACAATGAAAATGACAAAGGTTTAGTGAGGTCGGTTACAACAATTGTCAAGTGAAATTTAAGATGTGCTGCGACTACCGTAAACAATGGACATGAAGAATCAATATTAATGACTACTGTAATAATAAGGCGACCGTAAACGGTGTTTGCTTAATATTTTGAAATATCGCGACTGTGCACTAGAAACTATAAATGAAATAATCATCGTTCTCTACTGCATTTGTTCACAAAAAGTCGTTAACGCTAACGATCTCTCTTAGTTATGCAGTACAATAAACTAAATTCGTTCACACCACATCATGCACTAATGTTACTCGATATACATTACACAACTCTACAAACAGCAAAAGTGATAAAGCGTATAAAGGGTGACCAGATGCTCTGACTCGATTTGTATAATTAATTCTTTTATATTAAAACACATACTTAAAAATTTGGTCCTATGATGAAAAGATACAGTAGGTGATGCTCTACAAAATATCCTATAACCGATCTTCCATAATTTATATAGTAAGAAAGTTATAAGTATAGAGATGTACTTCACAAAAAAGAAAAATTAACAATGAATCCGATCCTAGTATTTTTGCTCGAACTCCTGTTCTTTAAGTTCCCTAAAACAAATTCATTTATTATATAGAAGTACTATGAAATTCTCTACGAGATTCTACCTAAATTTTAAATTCAGATCTTCAATCATGACAACTACCGAAATACTATACGACGCGAAAAGTATGAAAATATTGTAAATTCGATATTTTTCCAACATGAGCTTTTTTGTTTGTTTGTTATTTTGATGAAAAATCTTAGCAAAAATAAGAAATCCATTTGTGTTTGGTACTTTGGAGTGCACTACGGGTCGGAATCTTTGAGCCACCCTTCATGTATTGTTTGCATGAATGTTCTTGTCTTTACTTTCAAAAATGATAGATTTCACTGACGATAGTATATGTACTTCGTTGTCCTCTTTCAATGGAAGAAATACTCCATGAAATCAGCATTCACTTTGGAAAATTCTTATTTAAAATGGCCCGATAAAAGTTAATAAAAAAAGATCTAACGGATAGGTTTTAGAGTCGAATGTGGTAGATGTCTATACACTGAAGCAAGTGGCTTGAAAGCCAAAGAAATGTAACAATAAGTTGTTTTCTTTACTCTGACCATTTTTATTTTTTTCTATTTCACAAAGACACTCGATACATTATGTTTGTCCTACCACTACATTGGTCAACTGGGCGCATGGAAATTCGCCAATGTTCTATAACATAATCAAGTAACACAATCAGTATTCTTCGTACTATGGAATTATTCAGTCATTATTTTTTTCGTAGACATTATAGACACTTGATCTGTCTGATAATCGAACCAATCACAAAGGAGTAAAACATCTACCTCGTGCTCTACAACATAATCAAGTTACCGAATGAGCACTCTAATTTTCATTATGAAATCCATGAGTCATTATTTTTCATAGACACTAACAACGCTTGACCTTGGTCACAATCCAATTGATTACAAAGGAGCATAAAATCTTGGCTCGTTCGTTAAAACAAAACAAAGTATATCGACTCGCATCTCCAGAAATTGACGGAACTAGATGGTAGTGTTTCGTCCTGAGATATTAAAAAAATTTTTCGATAACTTCTAACAAAATTCTTGTTCTGTTTGACAGAGAATATGTGAAAATTGCTAGAAAACTCTGGTAATATCCGCAATAAACAACGTATCAGAGAAAGTATTGTCCAATATAATAAAGATACTTCATGAGTTTGCCTTTGTAAATCAAGAAATTTATTATTGTTTCTTGTTAATTTTCAAAGACAATTCTACTTTTTAGTGGTCTATTAGACAGAAAATTTTTCTCTACATTCAACTTAATCATTTTTTTTAGTCGATCGAATTTGAAGAAGGCTTTTCTTTTATAACAAGGGAAATCAAGAGATTGTCTTCGGCAAGTTATAAAACAATGATAAAAACTCTAATGGATAAAGACAGATCATAGTAGAAAATAATTTCTCGACACTGAAAGCAAAAAAAGGTGTTTGTTGAAACCTTCAGGGTTTGGTAGAAGTTTAACATATTCCAAAGGTTATCGTATAATTATACGAAATCCAAAAAAGGTTTAGTTATATGCATGGTTTTTTATGAAACCTTTATAAGTTCCTGAAATTAAAAAAGGTTTGGTATAAAACCATGTTTAGGCATTGGAGATCAAGAAATTTTAGTATAGAACTCTTTATCAGTGTTGGAGCTTAGAAGAGTTCGTATAAAACTTTTGAGATGTGTTGGAGTTTAAAAAAAGGTTTCGTACTAATCGATTCACACATTTTGAGGGATGGAAGGGTTTCGTATTAAACTCTTTGTAAGTTTTAAAACTAAAAATGGTTTCGCACAATATCTTATATAAAAGTTGAAGCTTAAAATGGTTTCGCACAATATCTTATATAAAAGTTGAAGCTTAAAATGGTTTCGTACAGAGCCCTTTGCATATTTTGAAAGTTAAAAGGGTTTCGTATAGAACTTTTATCGAGTCATTAACTGAGAAGGGTTCCGTTCAAACCTTCTACAGATTTCGTATTAAAAAGGTTTTGAAATACTGCTGCGATGGAAACAGAGTCCGACTTAAGTAATAGTAGTGATCTCTTTTTAACATCATATATAACTTGTTCGAAGAGCATTCATTCTTCTCCTGCCTTTTAGACGTATTCTCGCTGTTGTCTGAGTTTACAGATTTTCTTAACAAACTTTCAGAAAAAATACAAAAAAGTTTCCTCTTGCCTAAATGATTACAGATATATCTTGTGGAAAAAGGTACTAACTATTTATTAAACATTTTATCAAGTCTTTATTCGACAAACGACTATGCTTATTAGTTTTATTATGGTTCACGAAGTGATTATTATTTTAAAAGAGTGACGATTCATCTTAGAAACTTTTCTTCATCTAAAAGAAGAATTAGTTAATAAGCGAATTTCTAGTCCTTATGTAATTAATTTTATTCATCTTTATCTAGACAGACATCGTGTTGCTTTAGAAATATGCGATATCACTCATTTTGGATCAAAGATTTGCTTCGCTTCAAAAAAAAGGCATTCTTCGTTAGAATAGAATTACGTAAAGAGGAAGACAGTTCGAAGTCTCGTTTTGTCAGGACAATTTTCTTTTTCATTTGGTAGAACCTTTATCATAGTGTTTGGTATCTTCCTATCGAAGTGTCCTTTTACAAAAGAAAAACTGGAAACAATATTGTATTGATTTTCATCTAAGTTGACACGATCACGCACTCCAACTGTCTCTCAATTCTCACTATAGAAATATATGTTTTTGTTAAATTGACTTCATGATGATGTACAGCATGGCTAATCACTTTTTATGGACCTTTAGTTTTTTGTATGTATACAGCAGTTTATTAAAATTTGACGCCTTTTCGTAGAAGTTTCCGAAATCTCCAACTTAGTACCATATCTTAAAAATAAAGAATAACAAGTTCAAAATATTATTTCTGTCATGCTTTGCATCAGAATATGCTCTTGCAACTAAAATCTCAACCTCATTTATCTAAAGTTAGTTCTATAAATCTATTTTTAATTTCTTTTACCTATCTTTAAATGTCAATAGCAGATATAAAAAGTTCAGCATAAATATGTACATATTGTGTTAACAATAGATGTAAGGGTTAAGGATAGACTTAATATTAAGAATAGAAAGACAGGAAGAAAAAATGACTTACCTATCGGCTACCTTGCAATGTGAGGCATTGTCCGAAGACAACATCTAAAGCTCGATACTTTCTGTACAACTATTACTAATTACAGCTCTAGACAGAAAACTGACCAGACTCACAGTTCTTCTCCTGAATTACTGAAGTTTTTTTTAAACACTAACTAACAACATACTAGCTCCAGGCGCATGTTTATACAGAGTGTTACAAAACCTTTACGTCCCCACGGTTTGACCCTAACGTCAAATGATTTCACTAACTATTTCATACCAAAATGAAGCGCATCAAAAACTGGATTTATTGATGTTAAACAAGGAAAGTTATCAAAAATTTTTAATATCAAATTTGAGAAATATTCGGAAATTTCATGCTTTTTTTAGCATAAAAATTAATGTATCAGCAATTAAAAAATAGAATAATATTTTTCCTTTGAATATTTTTACATGGTTCGATAGAGCTCGTCGAGCTCTATAAAACTGTATATATCAAAAAAATTTTAAGTCAAGTTTTTGAGACAAAAAGTTCAAAAGACTACTCGAAAGATCCGAAAAAATGTTTAAAAGACTCGTTTTTTTCAGAATGAAGAAAAATAATCGATTTCTCAATAGAAATAATTTTTTTTGTTATTTATATTACCTCAGACGTCTGAAAATATGATCATTCGATACAGCGTGAAAAACTGCGTCTAATGAATATTTTTTCTGACGTCTGAGGTAATAACAGGTGGGCCATAAAGAATGTCACCTTTTGTATTCTGACGATATCTCACTCATTTTTCATTGTAGCTAATCATTCTTTTTTTCAAAATATTCCCCGTTCAAAGCTCTACAAAATACGCTGTTTTTATTATCGAAAATAATTTCCATCATTTTGATACATGCGATACAATCTATTAGTCCAAGATGCACAACTTTCAAAGACAACTTGTTGACGAATCTTTCCGACCGTCTACTTCACTTCGATGATGAGACTATTTTTCGACGTGACCTTATTCCAATTAACAGCATGAGCAAGTTCATCCCATATTGAGTAGTCTAGAGGATTTAAATCTGGACTGTTTGGAGGCCAATGATCCTTGTCTATAAATGGTAGAAAATTGTCTTTACACCATTGTTGTGTTAGATGATGGACATGAGGCTTTGCACCATCTTGTTGAAATGTCCAATCGGTTCCCAGGATGTCGTTTCCGTATTTGAGAGCTACTGGAAGCACTTCTCGAATGTATCGGTCATGATCGATCGTTCCTTCAACAAAAATGACAATTGGTGACACTCCCTTGGAACACGCAGCCAACCACACCATCACTTTCTGAGGAAATTTTCGTTTTTGTTTTACGCCACCCTTTTTATCAGCTTCGGCTCGGCTGACTGCTCATATACGATCATTTTGAGAGTTGTAGATCCCATCTATGTCGAACAGTTTCTCGTCTGAGAACAGAATATTCATCGTGTCCTCTTTTCGGAAACGTGCTCGTACCCAGTTCAAAATTTTTTTTCTTTTCTCTTTATGTTCGTCGGTTAGTAGTGGTTCTACTATTTTCTTATACGGTCGAAGAAGCAGATCATTCTTCAATATCCGACGAACACTAGCGCGAGAAATATTTAGCTCAACAGCTATTTTTCGGCTGGTGACCTTTTTCTTCCGACACAAGCAATTCTTCACTTTTTGAATAGACTCCTTCGTTCGAATGGTACGTGAACGACCTGGGGATGTAGACAGTTCGATAGAGCCTGTTTCACGGATCATTTTGCACCATCGTTTGACTGTTCGAAGACATAATGCACCATTTAAATGTCGAAATATTTTCGATGAACCTTCACCTTTTTCGTACTTTGAAAATACGAGTTTTCGCAAATCTTTATTTTTCATTGTTGAAGAAAAGAACTAGACAATCAAATGAACTAATATATATACTGTTTTGTAGAGGGTCAAACGGGAAATCTTTTGAAAAAAAATTGATTCGTTAAGATGAAAAACCAATATGATATCGTCAAAACACAAAAGGTGACATTCTTGATGGCCCACCCGTTAATATCAATAATAAAGAAAGACAACAACTATTAAACTTCATTGAAACAAATCATTTTTTCAAGCGAATAGATATCAGTAAAAATTGATGCTTTACTATAAGATGAATAGATCCTAATACATATATAAACCGTAATTCACCGCTGATGTTCTGTAGGTACTTATTTATTTAAAGAAAGTATGTCTAATAACTGCTGCTAAACCCTAACAAGCGATTATTATGCGTATTGGTTTGCTAACACGAACTAGAAATGAACGATGGCTCGATTGTGGATGAGTTTTTGATTCTATTCATGCAATAGTACATGTCCAGTTAGCCATAAACTAGCATAAATTTACAACAAAATAAATGTAAAGATAACGTGGTAGAATAAATAATGCTATAATTGTACTTCATTTCATTACGAAATGAAGCGATGTTTGTGCAGAGAAAGCAATCAAATGAGAATGGTATTAAAATGAAACTCGAAGATATGAAAAAAAAACTTCCCGAGAGTGTAGGTAAAAGTCGCTGAGATGACAGATGGATACAATAAAAAGAAAAGTAATAATCAGCTAATAAAAATAATCGGAGAATCGATGCATAGCAAATAGAATTGAGAAGGTATGACATTGTCTATTACTTTTCAAATAGATAAAAGAAAAATGAATACTTTCCAGAGAACATATATAAGATAGAATGCAACAAATAATCTCTCTTTAATCCAAACATCTTTCACTTCTGTTAGTAAATATTTATTTTACTCAGAACTTATCATATCATACAGAACCTATGAAAAAAAACAAGTTTTTAATAAAACAAAGTTAATTATGCGATGGTTGTTATATTTCTCATTCGAAGTGAATCGGCCAGGATAATACCTAAAGGTACAGTTTGATTATATGAAAGTTTTTTAATTATAATCTTCTTTAGTTGTGGTGTAAAAACAACTAGTGTTATATCAAGTACTATCATTGATAAGTTAAAAAAGAACCATATAATTCGATGAAAAAGTGGATGAAGTTCACTTGTAATGTATAACATTATTAGCAGAACTATAGATGGTATTCCAAGAGCTACCAATATACCTAGAGTTATGAAAATACGTCGAATTACAACTAAATGTCGCTGTTGATGTTGTATAAGGATGATTGTTTGGTTAGTTGATTGTCGACGTAGAAATCTTGTAATTCTTAAATAGATCAATAATAACAGCGATAAAGGAACGCAATATAGAGGGACTATTAGCCAAACTACAATACGGATGCTTGTATAATCTATAAAACAATAATATTCTTTCTCTATATAAATAATATCATGCCAGACGATAGCTGTGGAATGTAGAATACAAAGTAAAATTAATTCAATTGGTGATATAATAATATAGAGCCACGAAAATTGTAACCATCTATAAGATGAATATACAATTCGACAAAGACGAAAAAAAGCCTAGAAATACAATGATTGACATATGTAGAATACCCTGAGTAATAAATACCTGATTAACAAAACTCCAATACAAAGCATTGAGAAAAATAACAGCAAGATATCCTACGAATATACACCACGATGAATTGAAATTCAGATCGTATAAATCACCTAAGAGTGTTTGAATATTAAATGAAACCATTATTGTCATGAATATCAACAGTAGAAGATAGATATGAATGCACTGTATAACAGTTATTTTATCTTCCTGTTGCATTCGATTAAAAAAGATATGATGAATGACATGAATTAAGATTATTAATGCGATCAAACATGCAATAATTCCAAAAGCAAGTGTAATTATATGGAGTATAAATCCAGTATTATTAATATTCATAATTTTAGAAATCTTACAGTTAAAATCTTTATTATGTTACTAGTAAATTTATAACTTATAGAGTGACAGACAATAATGCTTATTAGCTCATTATGAAAAATGAATTTCCTTCCTATATGTAAAACAGATTTTATTAAAAAACATCCAAAGGTTAAAAGACTAATTAATGAGTTTGTGCAATAGGCATTGCTAGTAGAACTTCACATTATATTCAAAAATATTTTTATTAAGTTCTCATTATTAGCATTTTATGAACGGAAGTGGCTCATATACTTTCTTTTCTCCCACTGATTTTCTTTCGTTTTTTTTATTGAGAATAGTACGAAGATACAAAATCATCCAATGGGACTTTGGACTTTTTTAGTCTCGTCAAAAAACGTTTTCTATCACCAATAGTCACTTTTTAAGTCCAATAAGTGTAATATTCGAAACCAGCATAAAAAATACACAAGAAACTCTGTTTATCATCGTAGTGCTTTTCATGAAAAATTGACTTGCATTCCTCCTGACCCTTATCCCCACTGGTCAGTTTTTTTTTGGAAAATTTCACTATTGACACTAAAAACCTCGAAATGCTACCCATTTTTTAAATACTTTTGATCCGAATAGGCTTATCATAGAAATAGCAGTTTTTTTTTGGTGAGATTAAAGGGAGTGAAAGCCTCATATTAGCGTAAATGTTTGTAGACAAAAAACAATTTATTTCGTTATTTAACTGAATTAGAATAAGGAAACTAAAAAATAAAAAACGTTAGTTAAGTAATGCTTTTATTTTGTCGCATTCGAATTGAGTTTATTCGGATACCATTCATCGGTCTTATTCTATTACGTTTAAATTTCTTCAAAATAATCCTTTTCAATTGGGGTGTAAAAATGACTGTCCCAATACTTATTGCTGTAATCGATAATGTATTCGAAATTTGTTCGACACAATAGAAAAGTGGATGAATAACACCTGTCACGTAGAAAATAAACAAAAAGACTGAGCCTGGCACTGCAAGAGCTATTAATAAACAAAATATTATAATAATACGTCGAATGACATGTAAATCCCGTTGTTGACGTTGTTTAACTATCAATGTTTGGTTACTTCCTTGTTGACGAAGGAATATTATAATGCGTAAATAAATTATTGGTAATAAAGTAAAACAAAGACCATACATAATAAAGACAATCCAGAGTGTTGTGCGAAGACTTCGAAGATCAAAGAAACAATAATATTCATTTGGTATATAAACAATACCATGCCAGACAAGAATAGGAGAAAAAAGTATACACATGAGCATTATTTCGATAGGAAACATAA
>JAJEKB010021263.1:2149256-2258671 GCA_022393335.1 Macrotrachela quadricornifera | reverse complement strand
CCAGCAATATCGGATACCAATCGTGCTAATAGATCATCTTGATGATCATACATTAAGATATTATCAACGTAATTACGTGCCCAACGATTTGTTGGATTTCCGGCACCTTCCGTTGGTTCTATATTCATTTTGGCACAGAAAACATACATCCAATATTCTGATACAATTTTTTTCGGAAAATTTGCTATGAGACGAGGAATGATAATTCTTCCTTTTGAACCAGAAGTAATAAAAAAAATACGTTTATCAAGATTATTTTCAGTAGCTTCGAAACATGCTTCAACATTGTCGAAAGCTCGAAGCATAAATTGAACTTCATCGATTTGTACAGGAACAGCTTGTCTCATACAAATACTATTATCCATATCACGCCGTTCAAGTTCTATCTCGAATGTACCTCGGGATGGATCTACTGTAGTAAAGAAAGATCGTTTTAATAAAACACATTCACCTGTTTGTCCGATATGTTTATCCAACCAAATGATTAAATGATTTGGACTACTAGTATCATTTTCATTCATAGGACGTACTACACGTCCATCAGATTGTTCCATTATTAATCTAAAATAAATAAAATTAACATAAATAGTAGAATTGTATAACTATTATGATTTTAACACCGAAAAAAGGGATTTTTTAAAAAGTAATAACATATTCTGTAAGCCCGCATAATTTTACGTCATCCTATATATTTATTTTTTAGTTGATATTTATGGATTATTAAAAAACTTCAGCACAATGAAGGTAACTTCATGTTATGATTTCCACAGACCAAATTTTGTCAATGCCATCAAATTTTGATAGCACTTAAAATGCTCTATCATTCTGTATATTTACGAATTTTCTTGTATTCATCTGTATAAAAAAAAATGTTGAGTACAATAAATGAATCATCAGTCGACAAGTACTAAAAACGTACATCTGTGTATTGTGTAAGCGTTTTCTTTTTGAACATATTATTTCCATACAAATACGTTTTTGAAAAAGGCAGTCATAGTTGCTGACAGATCGTCAAATGCTAACCAAATAAATGTGGTTCACTTCATATAAAAAAAATAGATCAATCAAAATTGAGTCCATAGTTTACCCAAAGATTTTTGTCGTCTAATTTTCTTGTAATAACAGGAAATCCGTCGTAGGAACTGAATCAAATGCGCTAGCTAAAGCCTTGTAAGTTTTTGTACCGTATTTAAGGATGGTACTTGAAGCGTTTTCAGAACGATCTAAGGTTGGTACTTACTTAGGTCTGACCAAAAGTTCGTGCACTGCTATTGGCAGTTTCTTAGACCAATCAACATTGGACTTATTTTTTTGATAAATAATTAGTGGAAGGTCTTTCCTATAATGATATGTATAACAGCTCGTTTTTGAAGTTGGTCACAACATTTTTTTCAGATAAAATATAATTCGACCGAAAAAAAATGGATAATGAATACAATCGATACTATATTAGAATTCGAACTATTTTGGGAATAGCTCCTAAGACAATCCACGAGGAACTAGCAACAGCTTTAGGACCTGATGCTTCAGCATATCGAACAGTTGCAAAGTGGGCCGAACGTTTCCGTGAAGGAAGAGAAGATGTCAATGATGATCCTCGATCCGGTCGTCCAGTTTCCGAACTTACAGATGAAAATATTGAATTGGTACGACAGGTTATTAGCAATGATCCACATTCAACTTATGATGATATTATAGCTGAGACATTTCTCTCTCACGGTACAATCGAACGAATTATCCACGATCATCTCAAGATGAGAAAAGTTGCATCATGTTGGATCCCTCATCAACTAACTGCTGAACAGAAGGAAGAGCGAGTTAAACTTTGTCGTGAAAATCTGGCCAAATTTCGTGCTGGTTCTTGGCGGTTATGTGACATTATTACAGGCGATGAGACATGGATTTACCACAGACAAATTGGTCGTAAGTCAACAAATGCTAGCTGGATTGCCGAAGGTCAATCACCAGCAACTATAGTTCGTCGAGGCAGATTTGAACCAAAAAATTTATTCTGTATATTCTTTAAATCAAATAGTCCTGTTCTTGTACATGCTGCTGATAAAGGCGAGACTATTGATCATACTTATTATATTGAAAATTGTCTCAAGCCCATTGTTAAGGAAATATGGAAACAAAGAAGGTCAAATGGTACAAAAGGTATAAAACTGCTTTATGATAATGCTGGACCCCATCGCCATTCAGATGTTATTAACTATTTAATAGAACAAGGTATCAATATAATTCCGCATCCACCATATTGACCTGACCTTTCACCATGTGATTATTGGTTAAACAATTATATCAAGAACCGTTTAACTGATCAACCAGATGAAAAATCTTTGGCTCGCGTGGTTTCCAAGATAGTAAAAAAAATTCAGAAGAAGAGTTTAAAAAAACCTTTGACAAATTGTTGGAAAGAATGGAACTTTGTATAAATAATCATGGTGACTACTTTGAACATTTAATGAAATAAAATTAGAACTTTCTCTTTATCTTCATATTTTTTTCTATTGATGCACGAACTTTTGGTCAGACCTAAGTAGTGGTCCTTAAGAGACAGTTCATGATAATATCGAATATTGGTGAATAGGACCATACTCTTTTAACTTTTGATCCCTACTTTTTTTTTCAGTAGAAATAAGAGAGTATCATTAAAAACCTCTTAAATAAAATTTTTCGCTCATTCTAGCTTACCCTTGGAACGTTATGAAGCAAACAATGAATGAGAGTCCACCATGTTTTTCGAAAAAAAAAATTTGTCATATTAAATCGAGTTAACCAGTATTTTGATATTTTCTTCCTCTTGACTCGTCGCAATCTTTTGGAATCGTAGCACATTTGAAAGAGCAAATTTCACTTTACAAAACTGTATATATTAACATCTACTAAACCTTCATTATAAAGGAATCCCAGACACAAAATTAGGCCGACCATGCGAGATTTTTCGTGTTTTTTCTCGTTCTTCTTTTGAGTGCAAGGCTGCATTCCACTACTAATGTCACCTTCCGCAGGAATTTAATAATATCAAGAGATTGTCGGGTGAGAAACCCGGTCTCTATAAAAAATTTACTCAGAAACACTGCAATCTCGAGATAGGGTAAGAAAAACACAATGAAAATTCAGGCAGATTAATGTATATCTCAAATCGGTCTCATCCATCCTTTTCATCATTTCTAAGCACAGAACAGTATCTATTACGCTTTTTATCTTTTGTTGTAGCCTTAACAGTGGACAAAAACATCATACATATTTTAAATTCAGAAAATATTAGTTGTTTAAGAAACACTCAAGCATACTTTGCTTGAGGCACTACTTTTTACTTTTTTTATCAGTATTTCGTGTATTTTAATCAGAAGATTACGATCTGTGTCAAAACTAATAATACATCTTGAGAGTGAGCACTTTTTTTCGCAAAAATATCGCCTGTTCCAAGGGAAGAAGAAAGGCAGATTTCTACCTCCTTGCACTTATTCATACGTCTTCGTTCTTTAAATCTCTCGAAATGCCTATTTACTCCTCTGTTGCTAAAAAGAAAAAAGTAATATAATCAGTTTCTCTTTATAATATATATTCTCATTAATGAAATCTAGTAGTAAATAATAAAAGACAAATTTATAGGGTCACGTGAAGTCAACCAAACACGTTATCTAAAGCGTGACACGACGTTTCCGCGGACGACATTTCCGCGCAGCAACGCTACCGCGCGCGACACTTCCGCGCGAATGAATTTTTTCTCTTCTGTTTATGTTGAGCTAATGCTAGAGGAATTATCTGGATTGCTACAGGAATCATCTTGAATGTTATGAACATCATCTATGATATTGGGTGGATCGCCTGGGATGTTAGAGAGATCACGTGAAATGCTAGAGGCATCACCTATGAATCTAAACACATCCATTGGTGATGCATGCAGAATCCCAGATGACCCCTCCAGTAACTCAGGTGATCCATCTAGGATTCCAGGCGATGCCTCTAGTATCTCGGCCGATGTATGTAGCATACCAGATGATCTTTCCAACATCCCAGGTGGTCCTTGTAGTGTTCCAGATGAGCTTACCAGCAGTTCAGGTAATCGCTCTAACATCTTAGGCGATGCCTCTAGTATTTCTGGTGATGATTCTAGCAACCCAGGCGATCCAGCGAGTATCATAAATGATCCCTGTAGTAACATAGGTGATTTTCGTAACATTCCAGATGATTCCTGTAGCAATCCAGATAATTCCTCTAGCATTAGCTCAACATAAACAGAAGAGAAAAAATTCATTCGCGCGGAAGTGTCGCGCGCGGTAGTGTTGCTGCGCGGAAATGTCGTCCGCGGAAAAGTCGGCGCGGAAATGTCGGTCAATTTATCTAAAGAAATGAAGTTCACTTCACATAAAGAAAATATGGTAATAAAATATGATTCCTCGCTTTATAATGTTTGCCGAAATTTTTTTTCTTTTAAATTTGAAAATTATGACATATTGTCTACAGTTTTTCAAGAACTACCTGAAAGTTTCAAACATCAAGTTATCAAAAACTATTGTGAAAGTAGTTCCTTAGGGTTTTCAGATTTTCTAGTAAATAGTTTTTTTCGATTTATCAAAGAACGATTTTTGAAAGAATTTAAAGCTGATTTAAGAATACTTTTCAAAGTTTCTTTTAGATTTATCTAAGAGTCGCTTTTAGAAGTTTTTTTAAGATGCATCTAAAAAATGGTTCTTGGAAGTTCATAGGACTTATCTGTGAACACTTTTCAGAGGTTTATTTAGAGAGAACTGTTATTCATTTTTTAGTTAAATACCATATATTTTTCGGCATTTTTAGATTCTCCAAAGATGAATATATGTACACTTTGATATATAATCTTTGAAGTATTGTTAAATCATAATAATTTTATATTCTTTATTACATTTTCGCACTATGTGTACTTAGGTTTAACCAAAAGTTCGTGCAACATTGAATAAAAATACAAGTAGCACGGATTCGAGAGATTCATTGATTCTTTTCTGGAAGAAGGAAAATCTATTATTGTATGTCTGAGAAGCAAATTCATTCCGAAACCACACATGTTTTTTCTTAGGGATCGGCAAATTCAATCTCGACTCTGAACTAAAGTATAGCGATTCCAATACAATTCCGATTTCAAAAGAAACGTCAATTTTATACAAGTCTAGCTTTCCGTCAGCAATATAACAGTTACTTATCTCATGCTTGTATTATCGTAATTATTCATCTATTATATAAATGAAAAGTGTGCCAAAGAAGAGATTTTCGCAATAACGTTACATTTATCCTGCTCAACGCGTGATATTTTTGAGAAAGAAGTACCACATTTAAATCATTGTCAGAAGTTCATTACTGTCTACTAATAATTATGTGTACTTACGATAAAAACCAACACTAAAATATATTAAAGTTATTTTTGTGCATATTAGAAGCAAGCTATCTTACGTATTTATATTCAATGAAGTTAGTCGGTTTTTTTCCAAAAAATGTTTATTTACATGAATCAATCAACCGTTCTATTTCATACACATTATGATGGCATAGACATAGGTGAATATTTTTCCCAGATGTTCTTTTTCATCATGTTGCACTATATAATCTTGTCCTTTGTTTCGATTCTTCCCTCGATGCAAGAAGAAAAAACCAACTTATAAATTTATATGACATAGTTCTTTTACTAGATTTTTCCCCTTTTATTTTGTATTTCTTCCAAGCATAAATCAATATTTTTCTCATGTTTTTTTTCATCACGTTGCACTATATAGTTTTGTCTTTTCTTTCGATTCTTTGCTCGATGTAAGAAGAAAAAACCAACCTTTATATTTATACAACATATTCCTCTTACTAAATTTTTTCCTCTTTAATCTTGTATTTCTTTCAAGCATGAATCAATATTTTTGTTCTAATGATATTATTCAAATACATCACGCATTTCCCTTGCTAGTTTATATTATCTTTACTTTTCGGTTCATTCTTTGATGTTTTACTTTATGTATGCACATTTATATGATCGAAAGGACTATAAGACAGTAGTATTTTGGTACTAAAAATAGAGAAGAACCGTAGAAAAATTAGTTCAGTTGTCTGAGAGATTTATCTTTTGATCAACAGCAGAATCCGTACAGCATTTATTATTACAATCATCATTTGACCGAGTGTTAAGGAATTTCATTGTTCTAAGTTGTGACACCTATATCTCATCAATATAAAATCACTTTATGAGAATTTGGAGAACTAATATTATTAATTAAAAATCCATAAAACTAACGTCATATTATGATTTTCTAACTACGAAAAACTTCTGATGAAATTTTTTCACAAAATTAATATTAATTAATTACTAAATTGACTGCAGATCCATATTCTTCGATCTCGATTACCCTTTGGTAACGATTTTTGTAAGATGTATTGCTGAGGTTTCATTGGTTTAGTGCAATACTGAATTCCGTTTGGCTTGGACAGACAAACTTTATGTATCGTTTAAGCCTCATGTAACCCTTTCCGCCAGAGGAGGGAATAAAGATAAGGAGATATTATTAATTTTATTTTATCAAATTTTGCGGATAGTTTTCATAATTATTTATATCAAGTTCAATCCTTTCTGACAATTTGTTAAAAGGTTTTTTCAAGTCTTTTTCGAAAAAATTTTTACGTATCTTAAAAATTTCATGAGCTAATTATTTTCCATGTTTTTTAATCAGTTGAATTAAGTTCGATAGAATTAGTTAGCCAAAAATTGCATACTATTAGGCCTGACAAATATGATGAGTATGATACGATATTGATGTCTTCTTCTGTCATATAATTAATAACATTGGATGAGTATGAGGGCAACGATGGCCATCAAGCAATTTAGTATATTTTGAAACTGATGCCTTCGTTTGTTTCCATATTTCATTAATAGAAGGCTTTGGACAAATTTCAATATAATATTTGTGACTTATAGTCTTGTTTATATCTACACTTAGGAGTATTTGATTTAAAGAATATACTAAACAAAGTTTAGTTGAAAATCTGTCTTCGTCAACATTAGTCTTTGACGATTGATCTTCAATAAGTCAGCTAGCATCAGATGACATATGACTAGCCTATCTAAAATAAATCTATATCTCATCGCTGGTGGTAGTAGAACGCAACTGACATGATCGAACAAAGCTTTGCCAAAATTTTAAAATGAATGACAACCAGTTAGTTTATACGATTTTCTAAGTGCGTAAAAATTTTCGAAAATACTTTAAAAATCCTTCTAATGAATTATTAGAAAGGATCGAACTTGGCATAAATAATCATCACAACTATCCTCAAATATATTTTTATATTACTATTTAATGATCTTAGAACTTATTGTACGACCTAAGTATATGTGGTTGAGTCCAATAATTGTCGAACAATGCGCTGGTCTAAAGAATCAAAAAAAGGCCATGTCGTTATTGAAGGAAATGAAGTTGGAAGAAAAACAAATCAGCTTTATTATCCAGTTGGTTTATCATTCGATGTGGAAGGAAATCTATATGTTGTCTATCTTGAGAATGATCGATTCCAAAAATTTGAAGTAAACAACAGTTGAAGATGACCTTAGATAGAAGATAGACTACTTTTGGCAACTATTTATTTGTTTTGAAAAAATATAAAATAAAAACAAATATTCTAGACAAGTTTAGGTCTAATTTACATTAAAATATAGATCATCCAAAAGATTGCCTCAAAATTAACAGAAGATTCTTTTCTCTTCGAGTGAGGAATGAAATCAAACAATTGATCAAAAGATTACTTTTTGATTTACTATTTTTATCCAAATATGATCAAAATAACAAACCATTTTTTGTTATTACAAATCAATATACATAAACTGGTCCTTCTTAGTTATAACAATCATATAGACGATATTTGTAGCTTGTCAATTTAGTACATATTTAGATAGAGAATATGTCGATTTAGAAATATAATTTGTAGCACATGATATCAAGTAATTAAAGATTAATAGATATATTTATTAATGATTTGTTTTTGAAGTTTTCGGTGAATATGAAAATGGTTTTCTGGATGCCCTCCATTTATCTTCAGTTTAATTCTCAGCTTACAAACTAAATTGTTTTATTGATTTTTGTTCAACAGTTGGTATTTTAGATGGCATTTTCATGTATTTGTTCCCGAATTTTGTTATTTACATCGAACAAAAATTACTCTCGATAATAATGGATGTTTTCTTTTAATTATTAAAATAGATGAGTTCTAATAGAATTTTTATTGGTAAATGATCCTAGGAGAATTTTTTTCCCTATTCTTTTACTTTGTATCGCTGGCATGATTCATGTTGCTGTGTTGTTGTCGATCATCTCGAACTAGAAATTCATTGAAACATTTTTTTAGTCAATGATGAATATATTCACGATAGTAAGGCAATCTATCGATGAAGTTTTTGAAGAAATTTTTCTAATTCGTATTTATGTTGCTAGTTCATGGGAAAAGAATAGGAGTATTACCATTATTTGATAAGTCAGTGTCATCGCCAAAGGAAATTATTTGAATTACACTCGAGCACTAGGACTTGATAGTGCCATGCGTTAAGCATTGGATGCTACATCGAGGATTCTAGTTGTTGGGCAATGTTCGCCTGTCTCTATTGCCATGAATCTGAATAGTTTTAAGGACTTATTTCTTGATCAAAACAACTTTTTATTATTTTTTCGCGGATTCAGGAAATCATCGAGCTCTGTGACTGGAGAAAATGGACAAGGATCAGGTAGTCATCAATCAAGTAATTCTCGTACACCGTGGGTGTCGAAAAAAATGGGACTATGTATATAGCAGATACTTCTAATCATCGCATACAAAAATGGAAACGAGGCGCCATAAAAGGAGTTACTATCGCGGATTGTCCTATCGGTGTCCCAGGGTATTGATACTATAAGATTCAATAATCTCTAGCATTTCATAATTAATTTGGACGGGAGTCGAATGTATGTTAGTGATACTTCCAATGTTCACATACAACATTTTGATCTAATTCGAAAAGATATTTTTTGAATGATTTGTTTATTGAAAAATTTTTCTCCTCATTTTTAGAGCACACATGGTTTGTTTTTACAGTCGCATCCAGCTCGTTCATTACATCCAAAAACAAAAATTGATGCTTCAGTATATTGCCAATCATATCCACCATCATTTGCCGTAATTTCATAAATACAACATCCATAATCAACAAAAGATATATTGACTTGTTGTGGTATTTGCCAATTCTTTTTATCAAAAACAATTCTATTGAATTTACCACATTGAGTATCATTGTAGATTTCTGATGGTTGCACTTTAAATTCCACAGTAACTTGATCACCAAGTGATTGAATTGATGGTGTTTGCAATTTTAATGTAAAATGATCTTGATCAGTTGGAGTTACTACAAAATTATTAGCTGGATTAACAATAAAAGCTAAACAAAAACAATTCAATTATCATTCTATAATGGATGAGAAACAAATAGAAGTATACCGGCATTTGCATTTCCACAATAACCAAGCCATTCAGTAGGTAGATCGAACAAATGTTCCGCCTCGGATGGTATACCATTTTTAAATGATAAATAAACTGTAGTTATATATCTATGCATGAACAGATGATGATTTTGTTCTCATTGAAAGTCTTATATATATACGTACTCATCATTACCGTACGATTCAGGAGGTACAGGACGTGCCTGAATAGTTTTCACTGGTCTATCTTTTGTTTCAAAGTAACTAAAACATGGAACTTTACCAATACGAGAATGTATTAAATCACATATTTCTGGAGAATCATATCTCTACAACAAAAAAATATTTCAATTGTAATGAATCAGTAAAGAGTTGACAGATAAAAGTGAAATGTAAAAACATACTGTTGCATTTAGTTGAAGTTCTGGTATCCATTCTTCGCCCTTATTAATTAGATTTGATGGTAATAGATACTATGAATGAATTTCAATGTCATTCTGTATGCCATTCAACTAACTAACTGGAAAAGGACCAATATCAATCATTGAATTTGTCCTATACCAACAATCATTCTAAAAATAAAAAAATTTATTCGAATAAAAATAACTGAGAGATATTCTCAGTTTACTCTGGTGAAATATGGAAAATCAGGATTGAAATTAAACATTGTATAACCCTGGGAAGCTGGCTAAAAAAAAAAAGATGTTTCATGATCAATTTTTTTCTTTTAAAATGAAACATTTTCTACTTACTGAATTTGGTTCAGCACCTTTGGGTTTATATTGAAGCATCCAAATTTCATTTTGTCTTGCTCGTGATCCTTGAATATCGAAACGCATTCTTAAATTTTCGTAATCATATAATAATTTTTTAACACATGGAAATGGTGAATCCCAAGAACCTATTCCACTTATATTCATGATTGCTTGAAATTGTTTTGGAAAACCAGTCTGACTTAGACATTGATGAATCAATAGCATCAACATTAACATTTGTTTCATTTTTCAAAGTTTTGATTGTTGATCGGTAATAATAAACAAAAACTTCTATTAAAAAATTAGAAAAAAAAAAGTTGGTCCTATATACAGATGCTCTGTCATTGTGAAAGATGATAGAGCAGGATGATACAACAAAAAACGTGTGAAATTTTTCTCTCGTATAGATAACGCATATCAATTAAAGAAACAGTCAATAACTGCCGTTTTTTTCTCATGTCACGTAACACAGATATTAGAAACCAAGACACATTGTAATGGTACATATAACCTTATCTATTGCATTAGTTATTTCTACTTCAACTGGAACGACTATTAAAGTCTGGGATGAACATGGTTAACGAACAATTTCAATGCATGATAGTGCACTGGAAGTATGTCTCCTCTTACATCAAGTTGGTTATGAATTAGTTTGTGTGACGGCAATATCTGATCGTTTTAGTGAACATCGCTTGGAAAATTTCTGTACTCATGGTTTTCCTATCGAGAAAATAATCTGTACTAGTGGTGAAAAAGATAATTTTCATGATAAACCAAAAAGACAAGCCATTGTAGATTTCCTTCGAATAAAACAACATGAAGAAGATATTAGTTGGGCAGAAAGACTATCTCATCTGCTTTCGTCGAATATCGTTGTCTGTTGACATTCATGAATCAAATTATTCACAGGCAATTTCGCTTTAGTAAACTCTTGTGAAAAAGACAAAATCTTTTTTCTTCGATTTTTCATCAATAAATCAACAAACTAATTCATCCATTCTTTTATTCAAATACCAATGAAGAAAAGCCTTGCGAGAATATATTGCTTGAAAGTATTGACAAATACATTCACATCGTTTTTATGTTATCTTATTCGATATTTATTGTGTACGGTTCCTGATGTTTTATATTCACTCGATGGAATATGACAAAGATTTGTTTTAATATTATTTGGAACTCATTCAAGAAAATTGGATATCTCTTCATTAATTTCCTATTCTTTATATCGAAGACTTGTTTACTCATTTATAAGATTGTTAATGAAGGAGGAGCTTGTGATTGTCGAGGTATTAATGAAGCAAAACTAGGCATATAGAATTGCAGTGGTGACGAAGGAATCATATGATTAACAAATTTAAATAAATTACTATTTGATTGTCCTGTTTTAATAGAAAATATATTCGCTTCATTTGGAAATCGAAAATAAGTATAGTCACTCCAAATAATGCAGATGCTATCATATAATTTAAATCAGCACGTATTGATGCTAATAATTTTAATGTATGAAAATATATACTATGCAAATCATAATTATCGAAACAACATGTTTGATCGGTATTTGCCATTAATTGAGAAATAGACAGTAGTGTATTATATGGTAGGACCAGGTGATCAATCGGTGTTGGAAAAACACTATAGGTAATTGTCATACCTGAGGAAAAAAGATTCCAACTAAGAAAACATACGATCATAATATTCTTCTCGAAGTTGAGCAATGAGTAAATGGAAAACTTTGGAGACAATCACATAATTCAACTTTTTTACGAATGATCTCAAAAGTTCAGTCTATTAATTCAGCACCTTCGTGATAATGGTCTTTAGCCCAATTGACCTTGATAGTTAAAAGATTATCGGCACAGTTCATTCTATATGATTTACCTGCGATAAAGTTTTTTCTACGTGATGAGCAAACTTTTAATCATTTATTATTTATCATGAAAACAATGATCTCATTTTTTATAAAAAAAAGTCCTTAACACGGCGAGGTCATATATTTTTATCACAAATTTTGACGTCTTCGAAAAAGAGACGTCAATCTCTATTACATAGTTGTTTTACGGAAGAAGTAAAACATAATCAACAACATATTCTTTTGCTATAAAGAAATCTCTTCTCGCTACTTAATTGTCATGTTTTCAAATTTTTTAAAGAAAGAATATCAAGCTGTCTCAAATAAACATAATCAATTATCAGGAAAATACTGTCACAGATATAAAAAAAGAAGAAGGTATTCATTACTACACAATAAGTTTGTTCTCTAAGAATATTTCTAAGAATAATCCGGATTAGTTATACTTTATAATATCATACTCTCATCGGCGAGAGTGCTCCTATTGCTTAAATTTACTTTTATCACTGACATTATTGCTATTTCTATTTTTAACATAAATACGCACCCATAATCTTGTCAGAAATAGACAAAGAAAAATGATAAAGTTGATCATAATTATAGATTAAAAATGAGATGTTACGACAAGAATAATTCTATCAGAGAGATACCATAGGAATATTACAATTAACTGAAAACATCACTCTTTTGTTTTTGTATTCTTTTGATAGAAAACCTTTTCTTTCTATTATTTTCATTAGAATACAATGAATAATACAAATCCTGTTGGTCGTGCGAGTAGTAATGTTGGTTATATCCTCACCACAACTCCTTATTTCATGAATATTTACATTGGCACATTTTTATTAATCATGGGCAATATTGGTTGTATTGGAAATGCTCTCGTATATCTATCAAAATCATTTCGAAAACGTGCTTATGCAATATATTTATTTGCTGAAACAATATCAGATTTTTTTTTACTCAACATTGTTCTTCTTACACGAGTACTTGAAAAAGGCTTTGGTATACCAATTAAAAATGGTTTTGATTTTGTATGTAAAATTCGACAATTTAGTTCATATTATTTTTATGTTACTTCGTTTACATTATTTATGTTTGCAACAATGGATAGAATTTTATCAACACAACGTTCGAATAGTAGGTATACAGATATATGATAAATATTATTCTACATATTTTTATTTAAGCTTTACGAAAATGGAGCAATCGTGTACCCTTGGCTTTTAAATTGGTAATTATATTGCCTCTTTTTTGGTTTCTAATTCTTGGTCATCGACTTTATGTTTATAAAATCGAAAATGGTGAATGTAATCCTCAATTTCTCATCTATGATACTGTTAATAATTATGCCGAAGCAGTTTTAATGGAAATATGTCCATTAATTATTGTCTTTATACTAGTATATCTTCTAAGAAAACCTCTTCGAAATGTAATTCAACGACAATCAAATATAATTAATAATCCAAAACAATTAGATATAAATAAACGTTCACAACTTCAACAAATAGATTCACAATTGACATTAATGTTATTGCTTCAATCAATCGTTGCAATCATATCATTTCTTCCATATGGATGTCAAGTACTTTATAGTCATATTACTGACACATGGTATAAAACACCTGTACACACTGCTATCGACAAAATTCTCAGTCAATTAACTCATGTATTAGCTTATACATTTTTTGCTTCGAGTTTTCATATCTCAATGATTTGTAGTCGAGGATTTCGTCGTCAAATGAAACGTGTATTACTAATGAATAGAATTCAACCTACACACACCGGTGAAACAGCTTATACCGCTACAATTCAATTGAATTTCAAATAGTTTTTTTTAATAACACTAAAGACTGACAACAAATAAAATTTATGTTTGTACTTGTCACTTGTGTGCTTTTTTCCTTTCTATTTATAAAGATTAAAGTCTAATTGAAAAACATTTCCATTCTTGATGACAACAAGGATGCAGTCTATCGTTTCACATTCATTGTTAATATCGCAACCCTTGAAGTTTAGTAGATGATTTAAAGATGTTGAGAAAATAGCAATGAATAAAATTGATTTTTTCAATTCCCTCTCATCCTTATAATTACTAATTATTCCTTCTAAGCAGCACCATAGTAATGTCTAAATAGAGGATATCCATTCTTAATTTCAACAAAAGGTATTTCAGACGACTACAGGCTTGTACAATTAATTTGACAATCAATACTCTTTAGTTTTGGACAACGTGAGAGAACATCTTGTAGACGATTAAGCGTATCTGGACGGTTGTACTCTCTAAATTCGGTAAACATCGATATAAATCGTTCATTTCTTCAAAATGCATAATTTCCATATTGGTCATATGTTGTCATGTTCAAGTGTTTTAATGATAAAAATTGATTTTTCAACAATGTTCGATTGATTGTATCTTGAGTGCATGTCAAAATTTTTAAATTTGGTAGATTGTCAAATAAAGGATCGAGTATCGACAATATGGTAAATGTAAATAGTTGAGTACTGGAAACTGATTACCAAATAGCATTGCACAGAGATTTTGATATTTAGATGTTCAGAATTGTTGATAGATCACTGTGATTTCCATCCGAATGTTAATTGATGAATATAGACACATTCGTTCAAATATGCATATCGCTATTGATCTTTACAGGTATAGAATGAACGTATTTGTTTAGGACGAAGAATTGGAAGAATATCAAAATATTTGTATAATCCATACTGCAATTGGAGTCAGAACTGTTGAACTAACAATTCCAATCTGGAAATAAATCTAAAGTAAACAGCAACGTATAAAAACGAAGCATACATAGAATGATGATGTAATCAATAAATATGGGGCCAGAAAAGGGATAATTTCTTTCAATCAAAAAAGAAGTGTCTTCACAATTCTAAAGAAGAGAAAAGACGAGTGATGGAAATATATATCTGTTACTCTTTTAAGTTATTAAATCACTATCTCGTGAATTTTTGTTTCTTATCACTTCTTCCACAATTATATAAATACCAAAGCGCAAATAAACTGCTATCAGTAACACGATTCGATGTTTGTTTCTGTCAAACAATTAGATCCGTAGCTGCTGTTCTGCATAAAAGTTTATTGTACGAAATGGATTTTAATCTTGTCAGTCTATAAAAATCACATGAAAGGGAAAAAAATAATGCAGGAAAAAACCGAGAGAAAGATACAGAGAAATAAATACATAAACAGTGCTTTATAAATTTTGTGCGATTTGTCATCTCTCTCAATCATGTATTTTTATATCCGTTTTACTTGTTACTTACCAGCTTTCAAAGAATTTACTTTGGATTGACATTCTCTTTCATAGTTGTAAAAATATCAATATTTTCAATACGCTCGTAGAACGTAATGCTTGACTTCATATACAATTGCCCATTCATAATAAGTGTGAAGCTATATTGATCAATTTCGGAAAACTTATTAACTAATATTTTTACTAATACAAACGACAATGGTAATCGGAATTATATCATTCAAAAGCTCTCGACGAGTACTATACACCTCGCTACATCTTTATTTATACAAAAAATGCTATAGAATTTCATTTTACTTATATTTTATTAATTTTCAAAAAATCTGAGTAAAAGCGGTATTGAGAAAATAACAATATTAAACGGAGGAATGATACGTGTATTTTTTCAATATTACTTCAAGAATATATAACTGAATATCAATTACAATTTTGCAACAGAATGTGTCGTTATTAACATTGTCATTACTAACAGCTGTGTTATGAAAAGGAGGGTGCACAATAATACAGTGGTAAATATTGACTTTTATTATCCAATACTGATAAGGGTAAAGAAATTTAGGTCTCTTCACAAATAATGCCCTAAATCGAAGCTTCACTGCCACATCCAAATGTCTATATGGAATTGGCATATGATAGCTTAATTGACATCTCTCTCTGATTCCTCTTTTTACCTCAGTCACTATGTACATCCGATTTCAATAATTTGATGTCAGTCTAAACAGAATGATAATCTTCAATTTTTTGAGTAATTCAGGCTTTGGCATCGAAGCAAAAATAAAACAAGTAACGTTCGTCGCTTCGACTCACTTAACCCTCGACTGAATCAAGAAAAGTTGTAATATCTCTTCCTACTCTATTTTTCATTTACATTCTTCACATAACACGAAGTAGAAACACGTGTATCATTTAAGATTTTTATACTATCCTAAAACTATCATTATAGAATAAAATTCACCAAGGTAGCGCTCAGCATTTGAATTTGTTAACCTTCTTTTCAGAGAAATGTTACACCACTATATTTAAGTAGACTTTGTCCAATCATGTTAAATATTCCAACCCTTGATTTCATATAGAATCATAAGAATATAAAACTCTTTAAATTAGTTCTCATTTTATAACAATTTTTGCGATCAATTATGAGAACGGCTAGCCGCTCCATCTGTCAGGCTTCGTTGATCAGCTGATAATTCATAGTTCTTATTCGCCTTTTGCGCGTTTCAATTATTTCAACAAACAAGTCAAATCATCATAGAATTCACCCATCAGTTGGCTTCTAGTATCACACAATGACTCCTGCCACATTTCGCATCTGAGACAAAGTTACGCGTTTCCACTATGCTCCCACTTTTCTCATGCTGTCACCACGAATGTCACGTAATTTGCGACAAATTATCCTATGAGATATTTTTCTTAGAATAGGTAAATAAAATACAGTATTTTGCCCAAACTTAAGGCTCCGAAACAATTTACCTATTCTCTGGTACCCCCGTATTCCGATGAACTCCGATCAAAACTGCAACGCCGAGATAATGGGTTCTATAAAAATTTATAGTTCTTTAAGTCTTCTTTGAAACACAACTTTTGTATCTATTAGAGAGAACGGCTAGTTATTCGTCGGCACCACTCATGGTTAGCCATTCTATGGATAAAATTTTTTTCTCAGATGACGATTATTTTTCTATGAGTTAGCTTTCTAGTTTTATACGAAAACAAGGTAACAGAAAATAAACTCGATTTAAGTCGTGGCCGTCAATAACCTTTGATCAAATTTTACGAAGAAAATTTTTTTTGTAAATTAACCTATCCTTTGTGTAGAAAACTAATCTCAAGAAAATTTTAAAAACTGACACCATCAATCGATTTCTCGACTCCGGCTACCTTCGCTTAAACTTTATAAAATATATTTGTTTTCGTAAAAAACATATCCTTTGTAAAAAAAGTATTCTTAAAGAAATTTTAAAAACAAATGCCAGATTCAGATTCCTCAATCTCGAAAATCTTTGGGTCGTATAAGTATGTTTCAAATGGAACCATTGACTTGCGATCGACGATGCACGCACAAACTCATTTTAGTTTTTTTTTTGTATGATCCTTCACTCAATCGAGGAAAAAACCCTTCTAACGAAGTTGATACTACCATATACCTCCATTCATCAATTCCGATACCACCACAATAAGCAATGGTGTTCATCACACATCATGGCGAAGCCATCAATTACTCAAAAATTACTTGTATCCTACAAAAAATACCAAACCTCACCAAGTCCCAACATCAAAAGATCAATTCAGATACCACCACTATAAGCAATGTTGTTCACCACACATCATGGTAAAACCATCAATTCGTCAAAAATTACATGTTTTCTACAAAAAATACCAAACCTAACCCATCCCTAACATCAATTGATCAATTCAAATACCATCATAATAAGTAATGGTGTTCATCACACACCATGGTGAAATCAACAAATCATGATAAAATACTTGTTTTCGATGAAAAATAGGAGACCTCACCAATTCCTAACATCAATTCATTAATTAAGATATCACCACAATGAGCAATGGTGTTGATCAATTGTCATACCTCGGTGCGATAAACCTTTTGCGAAAGGTTAATTTTGGATGTTTTACTTTTTTTATATCGATGTTTTTTTGACCCTATCACGCACACACCCACAAACTATTTTTTTTCATATGACCCTCTCTACAGTCGACCGAAAAAGCCTTTTCTTAGCAAAAAAAAATATTTGGAAAAATTCAAAAACCAATAGTGCCATTCGATTCACCCACCCCAAAAACCTTTGGTCAGACGTTAAGTATGGAGTTGAGCGTGAAGTTTGGTTCTTTGAGAGATTTTTCTAATATGTTTTTTTGACCTTTCACCCCTGCGACAAGCAAGCAAGCAAACTTTTTTTTTCAAAGGACCCACCCTTCACTGGAGGAAAAAAATCAATCGTTTTTCAAAAAGACGTTTTTTAAATGAAAACTAATAGTGCCCCATTCGATTTCTCGACTCCGAAAACGTTTGGTCCAATTTTCCAGGAGGTGCATGTAGAAGACACGTGCCCATTAATCGTTTATACGAAGTTCTTTTGACCCTGATCGCCACATACAAGCTTTTTTTTCGTATGACCCTCCCTGCAGTCGAGGGATTATCTATGACTATACCTAATTGGCCGGAACACCCACCAGTTTCAGCCTCACAATAATGGCAATATTGACGGCCCAATGCGCCATTTCCCTAGCCCTCGCCCCACTTCTCTGTTTCTTCACTGTTGTATTGGTACAACATCAGGGTGTTGGGGGCAAATTATAGCACTTAGGGTGTTCCTATAGTATAGGTGTTGGTCACTCAAGGGTACCTCTGTAGTATAGCAGTTGTGGACCAAAGGTCATCTTCATAGTGTGAGTTTTCAGCTTCATAAGAGAATGTTTTTTTGACCTTTGTCCTTGACTTAAACGCACAAACTATTTTTTTTTCATATGACCCTCACTACAGTCAAGGGAATATGTGGGAAAGCGTTGGGAAATCTCTACTTCGTAACATAGACATAGATTATAATAAAATGTCGTGCTCACACATTCCTTCGTCCGTCTTTCAGTTTTTCATCCTAATCATACGAAAAAGTTCGAATTTATTCATATATATATTTAATTAAAAATCGATAATCTTTTTAACAAAAAGTAAGATTTTTAATCAATGTGATGATCATTCATTCATTCATTGATTCTAATTGATAAAATATCTTTTGAAAAAATTTTTATCGAAATTTCGTTAGTTTTTCAAGAAAAAAAATGTTCAATAGAAATGTGTCTAGGAATAATTCTATGTTAAATATTATTGAAAATAAATACGAAAACTTCGGATTTTATCCGAAAGTTATGTGTACTGCAAAAAGTGTATGAGTCAGATGAGTCATTATAGAATAGTAGTAATAGACATGCTTTTTGATGACAATTATCTGAAAAATATTAAATCGCAACATATATGAGAAAGTTTTCTACTAATATACTAACATAGTTTTGAATGTAAGATGCCGTAAAATCACACTTATTATTTCACTGAATATTGAAGCAGCTAATTATAAGAACAACTAACACTATGAGTAAAATTTTTGGCTGCGACATAGATGAATATCATCTGAAAATATACTCGATGCCGGTACTTCTGGCCAATGTCAGAATTTCACTAAAATTGATGATGGTGTGCTATAATCTCGTCAATAGTAGCAAAAGTTTCGTACACTTTCGTCAAATGGCAAAAGTCCGATTTGCGAAATTCCTATTGGCGAAGTTTCAGTAACCCGTTTTTTATTGATCAATATGATTATTATTATTTTAATAAATTTCTCTTTTAAGAAATAATCGAACCGATGTTACCAAATGTTGTTATTCAAAAGTCACGTTCAAAATCATTTTTTGATCAAATAATTGAAGAAGTCGATCTAAATTTGCTTAAAAATGCAGCATTTACATTATTTACTATATCAAGTTTTCTGGCAGGTCTTGGTTTTAATGTTATTTATAATTTTGCTGATGATCTTGCGAATGATTCAAAAGTTATTAAAGAACATAGAACATATATTGTTATGTCAATTGGCTTATCAAATATTCTCGGTCGGATTATTATTGGTTATTGAGGTGATCATAAATCGGTAAGACAATCTTTCATTATGACAAAAAATCTATTTTATTTTATAGATAAATCGTCTTCTTTTATTTATATTCACAATGATTATATCGAGTATTGCTACAATAGTAGCTCTATTATGTGATTCTTCTGTTATTCCACATATAGGTTATGCATCTTCTTTTGGATTCTTTTCAGGTGCTCATGTTGCTTTAATATCCATTGTTGTCGGTGATATAGTTGGAAAGAGTAAATTGTTAGTTGCACTTGGACTTCTTTTCCTTTTTGGTGGTGCTGCCACTACGATTGGAACACCAATTATTGGTAAGTATTTCAGATTAATTAAAAGTTCTCATAAGATCAAAATATTAACTCTTGATAGAAACTCTTTCATTTTCAGGAGCAATGCGAGATGCATTTTCACATTTGACTCGACTATTTCTTTGGCCTTACTTTATTTTTGGTAGCTGCACTGTCCTTAGCGGAGTCATACTATTTCCCATCCTTTTTTTGCAATGAAAACAGTCAAGCAAATCTCAAACCGAAGTGAATGTTGTGACTTCATAATCTGGAAACGATCTATCATCTTCAAAACAACAACAATAAGAGCTTTAATTGTTGCTACATATTTCTTTTTCGCTCTTATATATAGAATTTCATTTTAAGCAATACTCAATAAAGAAATCTTCCAATATTGATGAATAATAATATGCCTGACAATCGGTGACATATGGTAGAGATATCATGATAATATCAGGAATAAGAAGGATAATACTAAAATCATCTATAAATATTAATTAAAAATCAATACAATAAGTTTAAACAATGATCATACAGTAGAGAAATTCAAACCAACAATGCGATTATGAAAAGCACGACAAGGATTGATACCATCAAATAATAGAAATGTTTCGTTGGATGCTAATGATTTATCTACATTCAGTGTCATATAATCATACGCGTTAAATATGACATCAGATGAACACTTTATCAGTGAAAATCTATGAACATCCTTTTATTGGATAGAGACTAATATGAATGTTATAGTCGATTAGAATCTATTTGCTCGAAGAGCAGAAAGTGAGTTTTCATGGAAATATTCACTCTATTATTTTTCATAATTAAATTTTTGCTCGTTTCAGCATTCTGTACAATATTCATTTATCTACATTCTCATCATTTGAAAAAGATTCAAATAAATTCAGTTGATGATATGATTATGATGACTGTTAAAAACAATGATTCATTAATTGTAGATAAGCTAATTTATGCTTAGCTTCTGATAAGTTTGGAATAAGAATATTTTATTTTAAACTCTATTACAATATATGATTAAAAAGAAACAAGAACTGCATAAAATAATTTTTCACGTGAATCCTTTTCCATTATACACATAGAAGCCCTAAAAATATATACAAAAATAAAATTAGTATAAAATTCTAAAGATCTCATAATAGTTCTAATATTAATACGAGTGTAACTTTCACAAATAAAAACTAAATTCTATTTATTCTTTTCTGATTCTTTTGATCAACTTTGTATGTGAGACTGATCGTGATTTTATTAAAGAATTTAATATTAAAAGTTCTTCGTCTTGAAGATAGACTACTTACCTTAACTAGGTTTTGTTATTTCAACTTGTTCCTTTTTTTCATCATCTGAATTGCATGAAGTTGTTAAATGACGCATATAACATTCTTCACAAATATATGCACCGCAAAATCCACAGGAAATAGTAGCTTCACCAGCACCATAACATGCAGGACAGGTCGTCATTCTTTAAAAAAAAAAAAAGTAATCTTCTCAAGATTGGTACAAAAATAATCTATAAAAAGTAATTTCGAAAGAGAAAAAGCGAGATAGACTTTCTTCAATATTGTTTCTCGTTTGTTTTTGTCTACAAGTTTCATTTCACTTTTGTCGTTCAATTTTTACCACTTTTTTAAAAAAATCTGTAGACAATAAAACCAGTTACATCGAAAGCAGAATGAAACTAACCTTTAGTTTTTGATTGATGGAACAAATAAAAGAAAGATAAAAACGGAGAGACGGTAGCTTTAATTTATTTATAAAGGCCTTTACATTCTATCATGAAGAATATTTTTATATTTTTCTTGTGTCAAAAAATAACTTACACGTATCTAACCCACACTATACAAATTCTAAATTCCCTTTATTATATACATGACTGAATGTAATGTATAAATATTATTAATAATAATTAAATTCTATATAAAAAATAAGAAAGAATATCAAAGTTAAAATGATTTCATGTACTAATTAGTTCTTTCTCAACGAATAATTGAAAATCAGAATTATTCAAGAGATCACCGCGTATTAAAGATGTTTGAAAACTAAAATTCATTATGATTCCTTCATTCTTCGATCTATAAACATATTTCTATGTTATTCTAGTTACATATGATAAATAGTATTGCTTAAATGATGAAATTACATAAAAATATCATTAAAGAACAAAAAATCTTTGATCCAAACAATCGAAATCATATTGAATCACTGAATAATCTGGATCGCGACTGGTCAAGCATTTAAAGTAACCTATACAAGGTGATTCAAAATCTTTGCGCCACACAGGCTCGACCTTAAGATAAAATGATGTCAATAAGTATTTTATATCAGATTGAAGCCCTTAATAAACTTCGTTTGTTGGTATTAAATGTTAAAGGTTATGAAGACGTTTTACTGTCAAAATTCCAAGATTTTCAGGAATTTGATACCGTTTTTGGTATAAAAAAAGTGAGGTGGGACTAATTCAAGAATGAAATAAAAGATTTTCTTAGATATTTTTATATGATTCGATAGAGCTCGACGAGCTCTAGAAAACTATATATTACAAAAATACTTTGAGCCATCTTTTTTCAGGTAACAAAATGCAAAAAACTACTTGAAATATTCTTCAAAATGTCAAAAAATTCGTCTTTTTTTTCATAGAAAAAACACTCAACTTCCTAATAACATTAGTTTTTTTCATTAGTTATGTTAGCTTACGAGGGAACCGTTCGAAGTGATTCACCGCTTTTGAGCTCGTATTTTGGAGATATTGAGAGGACCTCTAGACTAGAATAACCTCAAAAGGACTCGAGCCCATGGCCTTGCTGTCTTAAGATATTGAATTTTTAAGTTCTTAGGTAATATAGCGATTCGTGACATATATCATTGCATTGTACCACGAAGAAAAATGTTTTATACGCTAAACTTTTTCTGATAAATTTTTCTTATCATTAGCATATTATTCTGGAGTTCACAGGCTTTTACTTCATATCTCCAGCTGACAATGATTTTTTCTTAAATCAAAACATCACGATAGACACCAGAGACCGAAACGAATAGGAAAATCTCCATTCGGAATCGATTCGATTCGTCTATTGCTATAATCGATTCGATTCGATTCGGCTTCGATTGTATTCAAAAAAGTCATATATTTATTTTTGCGAATATCGATAGTCTTGATTTTTTTTGGACCAAAACACCTACGCTTATGTTCAAGCTAAGAAGTTTTTTCAGTTTCATCTAATTTATCGATTCATGTCAAAGTTCATTATTTTATGAAAGCAGAGTATTATTTTTGCTGCTAAATTTATAAAATAATGTTGATCATAATAGCCAGATATCAAAAAAACCTTGAAAAACGGTGTAGTTCATGCTTGTATGATCAATATTCGATGTGTAATGAATATGGAAACTGGTTGACCACAAATTAGTCGAAAAGGTTTTGATGAAAATAAAAGTTTTTATAGACGAAAGACTTATATTTTAAAGTAAAAATTAACTAGATTGAGAAAAAAGAACAAGGACACATCGTTTAATAATCTATATTTAACCCTTTACGATCGGATGTTGCCAAATGGCAATATTTTCCCGAAGTGGGGTACGGCTTTTTAGGAGTATCCGGCCGTAAACGGTTAAAGTAAAAGAGAAATGCATGTTTTTATAAATTTCGCATATTATTGAAAGTCTTAGCTTCTTATTGTCATCAAAATTATTACGCGTATCGTTTGTCAATAGACAATATATATAAACTTAAGTTTTACAAAAACAAACAGCTGGACTGAGTAAAGTGCTTAAAATATATTAAATGTATCATTTAATTATACGAATGCACAAAATAACAGATGTGTCAGATATAATAGCCGTGCTTTGCATTTCAATTTTGATTTACTTAATATATTGGATAGATAAAACAAAATATACCAGCAGACGCAGCTTAATAAGCTCGACAATTTACACAAGATCGCTTTTTTTCTATCTACACTTTTTGATTTCAAAATGATCAAAATTTTCAAGAGTCAAATTTTAACCGTGCGAAAATATTATTTTTTTGTACTGACAAGTTCGTTTTTTTACTATTTCATCTTTACATCACCTAATATGTTTTACTGAAAAACTAGATTATGTCAAAAGATGCAGTGTGGAAAGCTCTACAGTTCGCATGAGACAGTTTTTCTTACAGTTATAGTTTTTGTTTTCAAAATCGACAAAGCTCAAAGTGGCCAGAATAAATAAGAATTCATGATGTACCAAAAAATATCGTTTTCGCGCGGTAGAAATTTGGCTACTTTAAGTTGTGCTATTTTTTAAAAACAAAAATTGCAACTGTATGAAAAGCTATCTTATATAAATTATAGAGCTTTTCACGCTGCATCTTTTGGCATAATTTTTTTTTTAAATGAAAAATATCAGGCAAAAAAACACGAAGAAAAAGCTGAATTCATCTTGTGTCAGAAAAAATCATCATTTTCGCACGATTAAAATTTGACCCTTGAAAATTTTTTGATCATTTTGAAATCAAAGTGTAGATAGAAAAAAAGCGGTCTTGCGTAAATTGTAGAGCTTATTAAGCTGCATCTGCTGGTATATTTTTTTTTTATCAATCCAACATATTAAATAAATCAAAAATGAAATGCAAAACGCGGCCATTATACATGGTGCATCCGTTGTTTGTATAGACAATGATACGAGCACATTATCCATAGTTTATAAAGTGATATTCTGTTCTCTTACATCTGTATAACCCAGTATTCAGTTATCAACTGTTGATGAACGGATTGTCTTATTTTAATTAATGCTTTTTCTTATTAATTTGTACAATTCAAGAAATAATTAAAAAAATATACCAAATATAAATATCTATATTCGATTCGATTCGATTCGATTCGATTCGATTCGATTCGATTCGAAAAAGCTTGTATTCGACTCGATTCGATTCATATTATGCTTTTAATTGGCAGTAGTCATGTCAAATAATGACTGAAATATGCCAAGAAATAACACAGTGAACTTGTAAAAATTTCAAGAGTTATTCCATGAAAATGAGAATATATATATATATGAGCTCTATTCTGTTTCATATATCATTCTATGAGATTTCTCCCATATATGTCATAGAACAAATACAAGTATGATGAATTTATCTGTACTTAGGTCTGACCAAAAGTTCTGAGAACGTTATTGGCAATTTTATAAACCAATTAACATTCAAGAGACTTTTACATGGATAAATAGTGGAATGTCTTGTCTATAATAATATATATAATAAATCTATTTTGGACTTAGTTATAGTAATTTTTCAGATAAGCTTTAATTCGAACCAAAAAAAAATTTTTTTAAATGGATAATGAACTCAACCGATATTATATAAAAATTCGAACCATTTTGGAAGTGGATCCAAAGACAATTCATGAAGAACTTGCAACAGCTTTGGGACCCAATGCTCCATCATATCCAACAGTTGCAAGATGGACAAAACGTTTTCGTGAAGGAAAAGAAGATGTCAATGATGATCCTCGATCTAGTCGTCCAGTATCCGAACTTACAGATGAAAATATTGAACTAGTTCGACAAGTTATCAGCAATGATCCCCATTCAACTTATGATGAAATTATAGCTGAGACTTCTCTCTCTCATGGTACAATAGAACGAATAATCCACGACTGTCTCAAGATGAAAAAAGTTACATCGCGTTGGGTGCCCCATCAACTAACTGATGAACAAAAACAACAACGAGTTCGACTTTGTCGTGAAAATTTGGCAAAATTTAAAGGTGGTTCTTGGCGATTATGTGATATTATAACAGGTGATGAGACGTGGATTTACCATAGGCAGATTCATCACAAGTCAACAAACGCAAGCTGGGTTGGCGAAGGTGAACCACCAACTACTGTCGTTCGTCGAAGCAAATTTGAACCAAAAAATTTATTTTCTATATTCTTTAAATCAAATGGTCCTGTTCTTGTGCATGGTGTTGATGAAGGCAAGACTATAGATCACAACTATTATATTGAAAATTGTCTCAAGCCTGTTGTCAAGGAAATACGGAAACAAAGAAAATCAGCAGGTACAAAAGGTATAAAATTGCTTCACGACAATGCTGGACCCCATCGTCATTCTGATGTTATTAATTATTTAACAGAAGAAGGTATCAAAATAATGCCGCATCCACCATATTCACCTGACCTTGCACCATGTGATTATTGGTTAAATGACTACCTCAAGCGTAACTTAACTGATCAACCAAATGAAACATCATTAGCTCGTGCAGTATCCAAGGTGATGAAAAATATTCCAGAAGAAGAATATAAAAAAACTTTTGACAAACTGTTAGAGAGGATGGACTTTTGTATAAATAATGATGGGGACTACTTCGAACATTTAATGAAATAAAACTCAAACTTTCTCTTTTTCTTTATATGTTTTTTTAAAAA
Source organism: Macrotrachela quadricornifera (assembly GCA_022393335.1). Lineage (NCBI taxonomy): Eukaryota > Metazoa > Rotifera > Eurotatoria > Philodinida > Philodinidae > Macrotrachela > Macrotrachela quadricornifera. The sequence goes on along the minus strand of JAJEKB010021263.1, from coordinate 2,231,979 downwards.
TCTCAGAACTTTTGGTCAGACCTAAGTATATATATTTTTTTTGTTGTTATGTAATTGCACAAGGATAAAGATCAATGCCGAGCATGTAAATGACTATTTTATTGAGTTTTGAAAAATAAATCAAATCCTCTAAACTTGTCTCAACTGGCATTTTACATAGGTAAAATCAAGTAATTACTATGTTCTATTTGACTGAAGCCTTCATTTGAAAACAAAAAATTTCTTTTTACCAATTCCTTCGAATAAAGTCAAAATCATCTATTGTAATCAAATTTAGTCAGTATCAAAGCATGTAGTGACATAAGTCTTTTTTTGAGTATCTTTGTTGGATGAACAATTCCAGAGATATTCCGCTATTGTTATCAACCTTCATCAAAAATCTTTACTTAATAAAATTCGATCTAATGTGATTGAACGAGCTAATCGCATGAAACTCAAAATTACAACAATATAGTGTAATACATTAATGTATGGAGTTAAAAACGAGTATCTCTCGATCACGACTACAGCAAAAAGAACAGGAAAGAAAAACATAAATGGCGAGTACATGTGCGCAAAACAAAACAGCCTCGTCGATTATACTATCGTGTTCTATTCACTTACGACAACAAACATTAGTTGAATAAAAAAATGAATAATTTTATCAGAGAGAACACGAAGCAAACATCATACATTTTTTGATCACTAAACGAGTACGTATATTTGATTTCCAACATAACCAGAATAGCAATAAAATTCGAGTTGAAAGTCGAGAATAATTACTGAGAAAAAAACCAAGATATTCAAGAAATGAGACAGACTGAAGGAAAGAAAGATTTTGCAAAAAATACACTACTGAATATTTTGATTGAAGTAGCTTTTATACATAAAAACAGTTTACCGAAAATTGTGTCAAGTAGAATAAACTTTAGAATATTTAGATTTTATCCGTGGGTAAGGGTGAGTGTTAGTATAGACTGGAATGTAAGAAGAGATGACACTCATTCCCACGCTCCTCCGACGCTTTTTTATCTTAGACAAAAAAAAGAATTTCTGAAGAATGTGAGTTTATATAGCTGTAGATAAAAGATAACTAGACTTGATCTTGTGAATATGTTGTTGCTTCATGTCGATTTCATTTTGTTTTTCAGTTGTTGGAAAAAAGTTTACTTATCTTAAACATAAAAAAAATAAATTTATCTTCATCAATTGTGCATAACCGGTACTGTTCTCTCTGACTAATTACGTAGTCGACCAAGATCATTATCTGTTTGTACAAATAACAATCCAATGGAAGACGCATCTCTCGTAACATTACCTCCAGAACTGTTGTATCTTGTTTTCAAAAATCTTGATGCATGCTCCATTCTGTTTTCCCTTCGTCTTGTATGCAAACGACTCCACCAGATTACTGATGAATATAATCAATATGAATTAGATCTCAATTCCACGTCACAACTTCGTTTGAAACAGATTGTTCGTCTTATACAACCAGAAAATATGACTTCACTCATACTCGATGACAGATCAGATGATTCAGTTCGAATCAAATTATTTTTCTCTCTTATTGATATCAGTCGATTAATTCGACTTCGATCGATTACATTGGGTCGTATTCAAAACACAAAAGATTACGAACTTTTGAATCAACTTGCTATATCGGATTTGGTTTCATTTAGCATTCGTTCAGGCGGAAAACGTGAAACCAATGAGTTAGCTTTTATTTCAAAAGTTATGACTCAAGCAAGCCTCAATCAACTACATTTAATCAGATCAGATTACACTATCACCAAAATATCCTGGTCAAATCCAAACTGTATTCAACATCTTACAATCAAGTCATGTTCATTGAAAGAATACAATCTTATTCTTGAACAATTGCCTTCCTTACAAACGTTCATAACGGCACAATTCATTATGGATCAATCTATGGCAACGCCTTCAGCTTGTAAACATTACCAACAATTAATATCATTGTCTATCGGGAATAGTTCGTTATCAATGATTGATTTTGAATTACTTTTGTCACTCACACCATCACTTGTTATACTCAAGCTAATGACATACCGATCGAAATTGAACTCGATATTAAATGGTTCTGATTGGACATATTTGATTCAAACTAAATTGTCCTATCTCAAAATATTTCAGTTTTTCTTTTCTTATACTTTGGGACAAGAAAACAATGCAGAAGATCTGGATTTGATGATTGACCAATTTCGAACTCCATTTTGGTTGCACGAAAAAAAATGGATTGTCACATGCGATTATACTTTAAAAAACAAAGTGATTAATTTCTATACAACGCGAAGCGGCGCTGTGGATTTCGAACAATATTCTTCATTCGATAAACCATTCCAATCCTCCTTACTGACAATGAGATTTCACTCAACATCAATGGATATTGATCGTCATCCAATTGTTCATCTGTTATATGAGACTCATGATATTGCAAAAACAAAAGTATGTACTGAAAGTTATTCTATCTAAGAAGACAATTCTTAGCTATTATCATACGAATGAAGGTAATCTATGATACTTTTTTAAAATAGAAATTGACGCATTTGAACTTCAAATGGATGAATATGGGAGTGCACGATATGAAATATTTGATGTATGCATTGAAAAATAACACAGTAATTGTTCAATATTTTCATCATAGATCGAAAACATAGTTTCATGTGATTATCTAGATAATCAAGTATATTCATTTGGAAAACAATTTCATAGGAGAAGATGGTGTCCGGTTTATTGCTGAAGTTTTGAAAACTAATAACGTAAGACGAATTCTTTTCTATTTCGTTTTAGTATTTATGTTCCATTAAAAACAGACATTGGTGTCACTTAATCTGAACAACAATCAAATTGGAACAAAAGGAGCAAAATATTTGAGTGATGGATTAAAAAACAACACGGTAAGTTCAGAAATGTCTTTTCATATCCAAAACAATCTCTTTTTTTTACAGACTATTCAACGTATTTATTTAGACGATAATGCAATCGGAGAAATTGGTGTATGTTATATAACGGAAGCGATTAAATCTAATCAAGTAATTATTCATCTGCTTGCTATATTTGTTCGATTTACAGTGACTTATATATCATTCGAAGGCACTCATCACACTTGGTTTGGGAAAGAATCAAATAGGGAGTGGCGGAATAAAATATCTAAGCGATGCATTACAAGACAATCTGGTGATTCTCAATTCTATTTATCGTATTTGAAAAATGGATGCGCTTTTATTTTTATAGTCTATTCGTCGTATTTTCCTGCATGATAATGGAATCGGTGATGAGGGTGTAAGAATTTTAGCTGAAGTTCTACGAAATAAAACGGTAGTTTCTCTCAGAATTTCAAATGTTTAATTTTGTTTCATGATATAGACACTTATCTTGCTTGATCTCAGTGACAATCAAATAGGAGACAGAGGAGCACAATATCTGAGCGACGTCTTACAAAATAACACGGTAAGTTTTAATCGTTTACTCACAATCAAAAGAAAAACTATTGCATAGAACATGAGTTGTATTCATCTAAAGAACAATGATCTACGAGAAGAAGGAACTCGTTTCCTTGCTGAAGCTTTAATGAAAAATACGGTAATTCTTCTGTTTCGATCTTTACATAATTTGTTCTGCTTTTGGGGAAATAGACACTCACATCACTTGATTTGGGTGGAAACCAGATGGGAACTAAGGGGGCACTATATTTAGCTGATTCACTTCGAAACAAAAAGGTAATTGTCGTAGATCTAGTTTCATTGTTTATAGAACATGTCGTTAGAAGCTAATCCAACTTGATCTTCGGAATAATCACATTGGTGATCAAGGAGCACTGCAGATTGCTGATGTTTTACAAGATAATGAGGTAATTCATTACTTTGAGTAATTTATTTTGCAGAAAGTATGATTATTTTTCTTCACAGGTATTAAGAGTATTGAATCTGAGTTCGAATGGAATCAGTGCCACAACTGCAGAGCATCTTTATAAACTATTTCAAAACAAAGAAGTAACTATCATTTTTGTTGAACATATCAGAATATTTTATACAAATAGAAACTGGTACATTTTGATCTAAGAGATAATGCAGATTGCGATGCTATTGCTATGGATGCAAGTTTTCAAATTCGAAACAACAAAGTAACTCTTATTCACTCACTATTATTGATAAATTTAAGTGTTATATTTGGGATATAGAAGCTTGTAAAATTAGATCTTCAATCAAATAAAATCGAAGATAAAGGAGCTAAATATATCGCCGATGCATTACAACATAATACAGTCAGTAATATTCATCTTTCATTCACACTTGATCGTTGTTCTCATGTAGACTCTTCAAAAACTTGATCTACGAGGCAACAATATTGGAGAAAATGGAATACAAAATCTTTATGATGCATGCAAAGATAATACAGTTATTTTTTAAAATATTATCGTTTCTCTCATTTAGTGAATACTTTTCTCTCACATAGACTTTGACGCAACTCCATTTCAGCAGCACTAAAGATCCAAAATGTGATATCCTTAGAAAAATTATTAACATTAAAAGAAAGAAGGTTATTGAAAATATTCTTTTTGTTTTATGATATTCTCATAGTTGTGACGTCATACAGACACTAAGAGTATTATCATTCGGAGGGAAATATATTGGGGATATCGGAGCGCGATATTTAGTCGACGTATTATGCAATAATTCAGTGAGTTATACATATATATCTTCATATCATTTAACGATGACCATTCGATTTTATTTTCTTCTTTCAATACAGCTCATTAGAGACATTATCCTAATGCACAATCAAATCGGAGATGAAGGAGTACAATGTCTTGTTGATTGGCTAAGATATAATAAAGCAAGTATCGATCTATTTTTCTGCCATAATTTATCTTCGTTTTACATAGTCACTTCAACGCCTAGATCTTACGAAAAATTGTATTACTGACATCGGAGCAGGATATATCGCTGATATGTTAAAATATAATACGGTAAGAAACTCTATGTAGTTTTCACTTATTGGCACGTTTATTATTTACAGACTCTGACTGAACTAAAACTAGGATCAAATCAAATTAAAGATGAAGGTGTAAAACTTCTTGCTAATGCAATGGAAAAGAATACAGTGAGCACTATCTTCTTATATATGTATTTCTCATCTACCATTTCCTTTTCAAGACACTGAGATATCTCAATTTATATTCGAATCCAGGTGTTTTATGTGAAGCATTGGAAGAAGCTATTGCTATGCGTCATGACAAAGTATGTCCAGTTTTCCAATCATTCTTTATCTTATTTTACATTGATTTTTCACAACAGACTAAGACGATACTTCAGTTGGGATGGCGTCCGATAGGCTGCGAAGGAGCAAAAATTATCAGTCCCATCGTACGAAATAACACTGTAAATCATATGGATCATTCTTTTTCACTGTACATTCATATGATTTAGACTATGACAGAATTAAATCTTCATGGTTGTGAAATTGGAGAACAAGGGACAAAGTATATCGCTGATATTTTGATTAACAAACAAGTAAGCGTTCATCATTTATTTCAATGATACTGATTTTGTCCATTGTTCAAAACTAGGAATTAACTGTACTCGATCTGCAGAAGAATCACATAGGAAATAAGGGAGTACAATACTTCGCTGAAGTATTACAACATCATCCGGTACTCAATCTTTAATAAGATTTTTTTTCGATTATTGTCCTTTTTTTAATTGTTCAACAGAGACTAATGTGTCTTAATCTGGGAGACAATTCAATAGACGATGAAGGAGTTCTATATATCTCTCATATGCTAGAAACTAATAAAGTAGATGCCAATAATGATTTTGTCTTTATATCACTTTGGTTTCAACTCAGGTACTGCAGAAATTAACTCTAAGTAACAATGATATTGGAAAAGAAGGGGCTAAACATCTCGCCAATGCCTTGAATACTGCTAAGGTAATTATTTCTTATTTATTTCGATGAATCTCATTTTTCATACTGTTCAAAACTAGACAATAACCGAACTTAAACTTGAAAATAATCGAATCGGAGACGAAGGGGTAAAATATCTCGGTGAAGTATTACAAGATCATCCAGTAACTACTTGTGACACAAGTTTTATTATCATTTTCTTAATGTCTTTTTCTCGACAGACTCTTACTTATCTCGGACTTGAAAACAATCAAATTGGAGATCAAGGAGCTCAATATTTAGCTCATGCTTTAAAAACAAATAAAGTAAATATGAATACTTAATTTTTTTTTATTTCTATTATGTCCTTGTTTTAGGTACTTACTCGATTAGATCTTCAGAAAAATCATATTAAAGGGCAAGGAGCACAGTGCTTTATAGACCCACTCAAAAAGAATACAGTGAAATATTCACGTGTGTTTTCTTGTTCATAACTATCATTCGATGCTTATTTTAGAATCGTCTTCGTGTCGACCTGTCTGATAACAACGATCCCATTGCTCATGCCATTGTCGCTCTCGATAGTTATCAACGAGGCTGGGTAATTCTTGAATATTGAATATTATCCTTCATTGTACAGAATTCTTCTCTAGAATCCCCGCTATTTCGAACTTAATTGCTGTGAAATCGGAGATAATGATGATCTAATCACGTATATTACGTCTGTTTTATCCATATCTAAGGTGATAGTTGGTTCATTTCTTCTCTGATATTTGTATTCATCTTGATTTTTTCTAGGGAATCCAAAACATCAGTTTTTTTTCAAATAAAATAGGTGATCGAGGTGTTCAGCTTTTAGCTGAATTACTAAGAAGATCATCGGTAACTATCTTATCTGTTCGATACATTTTGTTTTTACATTTGAATATGATGTTAGACAATCGTCTCTATGGATCTTCGGTCAAATCTTATTGGAGATGAAGGAGTTTTCCATCTTGCTGATGCATTAAAAGAGAATCAGGTGATATTGATTTGTTGATTTGTATAATTTATAATTTCTTGTAGACACTTTCGACACTTAAATTTCGTGGAAATAAAATTGGACCAAGTGGTAAAAAGTATCTGACAGATGTTCAACAGAACAGAATGGTGAGTTATTGTTTATTCTGTTAATTTTGTTATGATGTTCTGAACGATCTTCTAGACACCAATCCAATTAGATTTCAATGGTAAGTAGCATGAAATAGTGTTTTTCACTTTTTTGAATCTTTTTCAAACTTGTTAAAGAAATTGATCATTTTTTTGACTGATTATTTTGTTCTTTTCAGGTGCACTAGAACTATTATGTTCACAAGGACATCGTCTCCTGCTTTGTGATTATACACAACGTCGAAAGTATTATAGCAACCAATATACACAATATTATCTTATATGTGATATATGCAAGAAAAAATGTTCGAATTTAACATGGTTTTGCCCTTGTAAAACAGAAGGATTCGACATTTGCGAGCAATGTGCGGATCGACAGATCTGAACATTTTCACGCTTCATCTGTACGACAGAGTTTTTATCAGAATTGATACTCTCAATAAACATCTGTTTCTTGTCTAGCACGTTTGTTAAGATTTTCTCACATAATAAAATCATTAACATATGTACTGTTATTGATAGTTAAGAACGAGTAATCGACTAAAAGAGTCATGAGACATGACACAAATGTAATATGATGGATTTTTTCACGTAGAATTTTCGTTCCAGTAGATCGAGTTTAAATAATTTACTATGTCGATGAGATATGTAAACCAACAAAACTCAATTTTCTTCCATGTAGTACTGCCGATTATCATTTCTGCAGGTAAAACAGTTTTTCTTTTAAGTAAAAGTCAATTGAATCATCAATTATAATATATAAATATGTCATTTGCTTCATTTTATCAAATTATCTCTTTTGAAGAAAATAATATTGATACTAATTTTTTTCAATAAAAATAAATTAATATGAAATTTCATAGAATAAACGATCAAATTTTAATCATACGAAAGTTGTTGGCAAATCATTTTTGGCCTTTTTTTCAAAAGAAATACAACAACTTGTTCTGTGAAATTTATAGATCTTTTCGTACTGTATCTTGTAATATTTTTTTTGTTATGCATTAACTTCATGAAAATTGAAACGCAAGAAACGAATCTGTTACAGTTGCTAGAACTCCATATTTAATACAAAATTCATTATTTATTCTATTGGAAATTATGCCATTACTTCTTTAGAAAAATATATCTCCAATCTACTATCGACCGAGTTTCCTCTTAGGCGTCATTCCTTCTCTGCAAGCGAAGTAGAAAAAACCATAGTAAATATATTCGTAATTTTCTTCTCTTTTTTTCCTTCCTTATCATTTATAAAAAAAATGACAGATAAAACACTTTTGTAATATTAATACCCTCTTACCTCACCACTTGCATGAAACTGAAACCAAGTGATATCTATATGATTAAAACATTGCAATCATAAATTCTTTCTTGCGCTGTTTTTCTTCTCTATTTAAAGAAAAACGAGATTTGTTGGTAACTTCGAAATTATACGACTAAGCTGGTTTTTCGGGTGCCGATTTGTATTATAACGTGCGGTATACTTCTTCCATCCAAATACACGAAGGATTTGGTTTACAAGGAGCTATTCAAGAGTTTAGGTAAGAAGATTTTCATCTAACTATGATACGAACACTTCCATAACATTTCAGTATGTCTTCCTCTCCTAAATTCAAGATCCTTCCAGTCTCCATACCTGCAGATATTCCATCGATACTCCGTATAAACTATCATGTTACCATCCAAGATCCCCTTCATCAAGCAAAAACATCTCTAGTTTCCGAGTCAGATTATATCTCTTCGGGACTTCCTGGTGCCGAAAAGCAATTCATGGGCAAAGATGCTTCTCGCAACCGAATGGCAAAAATGGTACTTGATGACCCGAATAAATTCGATGAAGACATGATGGTAGTATCATATATTGTATGGAAAACACCTTTTCCACCACATTCCGCTAATTCATCATCTGAATCAGATGCTGCATTTGCGCAAGAAATTGCAGAACTGCAGGTATCAGAAGGAGTGGACAGGGATCTTGTCATTCGGATCAGAACAGAGTATCGAGCCTTGACGAAGAAGTATTTGGGTGAAAACTACGAAAGCAGATATTGGGAACTCGATGCATTGGCAACACTTCCAACATATCAACGTATGGGACTTGGTTCAAGTCTTGTGAAGTGGGGACTTGACATGGTAGAAGCAGATGTGAAGGCAAAACCTGGTCAGGTTGATGGCGCGTATTTGGTTGCTAGTCCGGCAGGATCGCGCACTTATCTCAAGGCGGGATTTGTGGAGATTGGTGAACAATATGTAAATATCAGTGGTCAGGAGCCTTACAGGCATTGTTGGTTTGTGAAACGATTTACAAACAACTAACAATATTTTGAAACTGATGTATAGACTTTAACTGAAATTATTTTTTAAATTTCGAGAAGAAAAGTTCATTTTGATGTTTTTACCTTGTTGTTCTTCTCTTTTGACCTTCGGACATGGTTAATTATTTTTTCTCTCTCCTCTTTCTTTGTCTTTATTAATCATCATCTTCACAAAAATAAAACTCTTTAGAAGATCATCCTAAGGGGAATAACAACATGCTACCATTGGTGACGATATTCATTTTTTTACAGAAATGTATTAGAACTACGAAAAAGCATAAAGATGTTATTCCTAGTTGCAACCAATCAGAAATTCTAGTCATTGATGTGCAACTTATCATGTCGTTTTTCGAAGAAAGTAATTGGAACAATCTTTGTTTTCGTTGGAATTTGATACAAATCACTTGTTTTGGCAAAGGGATATTATAATTCTGTTATACCCAATATCGATATTTTCGTCTGAACTAGTGATCAGATATTCAATATACAAGTATTCACTATCCTATTAGATACGATCACTGGAAGCGTATCTAACCTTATAACTGTAAGCTAACAGCCGAAGTATTTGAATGAATTTGGTGTAACGATCGCTAGAGATTATAAATTTGAGGAATTGAATTGAATTGAATTTGATGCCGTTCGAAGAATAATAAAATGTCACATGTAACGTCATAAGAGTATAGTACAGCGAGATCTGGGGACTCTCGTGCTTTGTGCTCTACTCACTGAACATCGTTTAGTGACACTCTCAGTTGAATATGCGTTCATTGATATAGACTTATGCATGAAAGATTTAAACGCGTTGCATGTAATGTTTACAGGGTATAAACGTAAAAATAAATAAATGAATGCGTCTACATGCAAAATTTATACTTGATGCATTGCGTGTTTCAATACTTTAAATAAATGAATAGAGTTATATTTCTTGTCGATTTGATTTAAATTATGACATTAAATTTAGATTTCACTTTTCATTTCTTATATAAAATGACCTCAATAAAGAAGCACATATCTTCGTGGAAAAGAACAAAAGAAATTGCTGAATTAGAAGAACATATACTTTATTTTGTGGTAACGAAATTGTTACATCAAATTCCACAAAATTAAAAATATGTAGTTCATTTATGGAGTAATGCAGTTGTTACTCCTTATTGGGTAAGTTGGATGAAATGAAACTGAATTCATTTCACCTGATTATTCTGCACCATAATCTGACGTCTAGCTCTTGATACTCAGTGTAATCGTATTATGCATCTATGGTATTTAGTTACAATACACGCAATAGATACTATATAATCCGGCCAGTATGGAAGATATTTTGGAATGAAGAAATATGCACTTGCTCTATGTCATAGATAGAAGAAATGTGGGAACAGGAGCGAAGAAAAATTGTTTATTAAAATTGTATACACATGGATTCCATTACTCGTTCGTTAAGAAAAGGAAAAGTGTTATTGTCGGTTGAAAAAAAACAGATGAAAAAATAGTAGGATAATGAATAGATGTGCTTTTATCAGTGACTTCTACCGACCAGCTAGACAATGATACATAAATGTGAAATCTATGAAAGCAGAAGAACGTCTTGACGTAGGAATTTTCGGAAAAATATCTTCCGAACTGCTAGTTTCCATCCAATATTTTAAAGCACATCCGCTTGTATTATTATTTTCATACGATCATAGTGCGTACTTCGCAATTATAATCGCCGAAAATATAAAATTCTTTAATCAGTCATGAAAAGATCTTTTGTGATTCAAGTGTTGTTGTTTAAAGTCTTTCTCAATGTTTTTTTATGTATAACAAAATCAGTTTAGTTGCAACTCTCTTTAACTGGAATTTTGGTTGACACTCTATTATTATTGATGAACGATGGATTTTTCATTGATGTTATAGTGATGAAAAACTTCTATTTCATTATTAGAAACTACTAGAATTTGTTTAATGTGTTGATTTTGATTTCGTCTTTCATTTATAATTAATGCATTGTGATTATTTTGTTCTTTGTTGTTATAAGTACTCGTATAGTTCGAGGATTTTTTGAGCTTTGTAATGTACCATAGTTCTTGTCTATTAGATAACTTCTCTATTTAAAAAGTGAATTTGTTGATTTTTCGTTCTTAATGAAATGACTATAGAGTCGTTGAACATTTTATTCAAGTTTATTAGTTCCCATAATACTTTCTTTTAGGTTGATCCATCATTGATATAATAAGTTAATAAATTGAATATTTCCTCAGAATATATTGCAAAAGAAAAGTTGATGCGTACACACATGTGCTTGTGTATATACTATTGCAATAAAGCTAAAAGAGGAAAACAATGTGTATAATCGGTAACGAAAAGCTTTCTTCACTATTTTATCGATGGTTAATCAAATAATTCTGTAAGAATACAAACTGATGAAAAAAAAATGGCTTTCAAAATATTAATAATGGTAGTGTAATTCAGCAGACAAAGAAATATTAAGAAAGAATGCAGATGCATTATGCACTGATATCTTTTGCGTGTTGTTGATTGTCATGTTTTTTAAAAAAAGGTTTATGACGTCAAATAAACGATAAACTATGGGTGCGAAATTTAAGATGATAACATTAAAATTAAAGTGTTCAGTTGTGCGAAAAATACAGTTTAATTATTTATTTATCAAATGGCACATATTCTTCCACTTTCCACTATATATAAAGAAGTAAAAAAGCATTTATCTTAGTAAAACAGATTAATTCTATTAATATACAAAAAACGGATTAGTAGTACAATATGACAACATCCATTGTTTTATCATTATCATTAATTGGAAAACAAATAGCCTTCTATGGTGGTTTTTTAATGGTCGTTGCTGGCATATCAGGTGGTATTCTCAATACGATAGTATTTGTTAGTCTTCGGACATTTCGACAGAGCTCCTGTGCCTTCTATTTAATGATCATGTCAATACTAAATATTGGTTATATGCTAACTGCGCCATTCTCACGTATTTTGCTAAATCTATACAATATTGATCTAGCACAAAAATTTTTGTTTTATTGTAAATTTCAATCTTACGCTTCTCAAGTTTGTATACTCTCATCATTAACATGCTTTTGTTTGGCTACAATTGACCAATATTGTGCAACATGTCCACATCTACGTTTACAACAATTTTGCAATATTAAACTTGCTCGACGTTTAATCATTATAATGATTTTCATTTGGTTTTTACATCCTATTCCATATGTGATATTCTATGAACATGTAGTATCATCTACTACGGGTCAAGTTAGTTGCACTTTGACAAATACAAATTATGCAGAATATCGCACTTATTTTGTTGTACTTATTCTCTTTGGCATCCTACCATTTGGAATAACAGTTTTATTTGGATCAATGGCTTATAATAATCTACGAAAAATTCCACATTATACAATACCACTTATTCGACGAGAACTAGATAAACAATTAACAATTATTGTTTTAGTACAAGCTCTGTCTGTTTTTCATAGTCTTTTACCATATACAATTACAAATATGCTTGTATTGCACTCAAATAATTTTAATGATCCAGTTATTCAAGTTTATATTCAATTGGCATCTAATATAAGCATTGTGTTTTTCTATTCTTATTTTGCAGTAGGTCTCATACAATTATATACTACTAAAGATAAATTTACATTAAATATTTATTTTTGATTATCTTTTCAGAGTCCATTTTATATATATATTTCTGTATCAAAACGATTTCGTCGACAAGTGTTCTATGTGTTCTATAATGTTCATATAAATCGATACAGACAACGGCGAAGAATGATTATAAATCAAATACTACCTCAATCATAAATAATAATAATTGACGATCAATTTGATTCTTAAATTTTATCTTTTAATAATGGTTTAATATCGATTGAGGTAGAAGAGACAAACATTGAAGAAAAAAATATCGAAAAAGTTTCGTCTTCTTTTCTTTTCCCTTGTTTTTTCTTAGTTTTGTAAAATGGATGTTGCTGGCATATCGTTAAATAAATTCAATTCTTGTGATGTTACCCGTTAATAACAAACCGAAAAATTACATAAATCACTTTCTACTTTCTTTTTTTACTTTGTAGTCGACTACTCTTCATTTGAGAGCATCTATGTAGAGGAAGTCGCCTATTCAAATTGATTGATCGAAGAGTATATCTAAGATACTCTGACAAGTATTGAGGAATTAACTATCACTCTCCGTCAAAATTAGAATTTAGTCTGGTTTTTTTTTTATTTTGTTGCTAAGAATCAAGCTATAAATTATACTCTATTTGAAAAATCAATAAATATAATCATAGAACAGGAGCGTAGCCATGGGGATGATTTGGGAGAATCATCTCTCCTAAAAAATACAAATATCTGAAGGAGTACGAGTCGATCAAATTTTTCCAGCCGAAAAATAGTTTTTTTCATATGGTAATTCCTCTTCCTCCCCCCTCCAAAACAGTCAGTCCCTCCTTGAGAAAATTTTTCGCCAGGTGCCTGGGTGTCGCAGCCAATCAGTTAGACTGGAGTGGTATATCCCTAGATCAATTGATTCTATTTTTGTTTCCTATGATATGTATCTTAATTAAATATGAATTCAACAAAGGAAAAAAGAAAACAAATACTTCTTGCTTTCACTACATTGTAAATAAACACCTGACGAAGTGTTATTATAGAAATATAGAAGTCGAAATCTAAAAGCTGAAATAAGATACTTTGATATTTCATAAAATTTAGTTAGATATGCATCTTTCGAAATCATGATCGAAAAAACTTGAATTTATTTGTTCATAAAATAATACATTGTCCCTTACAAATGAAGGATGAAGCCCTTTCGTTGTGCTGCTGTCATTCGAAGTCGTTCTTGTCCTGCGATTGATAGACCACAGTCACCTACAAATAGTTGATGAAAGCCTGCATTTTCTAGGATCGTACGACAGAAAATATCGACACTTGCATCAGTAATCAACTTATTTCTGGAAAAACTCATCATAACAATTCCAGAATAGGGAGTACGAATGACTTCGCATATGACTTGAGCTCCTCGATCGCCTATTTGATTATTGTCGAGAAAGAGATACATAATCAAGTTATTTGCTTGAAGCAATCGAGCAATATAATCACAACCAACATTCGTTATTCCATTTGAACCAAAATAGAAAGTTCGACGACAATTGCGAGCATTTTCCAATGCTGCAGCAAAGGATTGTACACCTGCATCACCTATATGATTACCCTCGAACAATATACTAGCCAAACTAACATCAGAATAAAATGTTTGTGCCAAGATAGATGCACCAATTGATGTAATATTGTTATTTCGTAAGTTGAGTATCATACATCTTTTTTCCATAATACCTAGATTAACAACAATTTCCATATCACGATCGTTCAAATTCATTGATTCCAAATCTAGTTTACCACGAAGTTGTGCGCACCGAATCATTTCTTCGAGTATTGGATTTCGATATTGACCTGAATTTGTTGACAATGCTTGGCCCGTTTGCGGAAGATGAGATAAATTATCGGATTTCGAATGAGATGATGATGTTTCAATCTCAGATAAATAAATAATATGAACACCTTTGCTTGGATTTGTTTTCTTTGTTACTTTAAGAACAATACCAAGTGGAAGAAGAATTTCATCATCGTTCTGAAGATGAGAATGATCACGAATAAGTTTGCCATTCTTTGTTTCAATTGACAGCATTGTTACTGTATTCGCTCTACCTAAATACATAGGAGACTGAAGAACTTCCAATGTAGTTGTCGTGGAAATTATTGAGCAACACATTAGTTCTTCACCTTCTCGATAGAGTGCACTGTGATCGACAGGAATTCCATGCCAAACAGTATGATATTCACAAGATCTACAATTGATTAATTTCAAATACATTAGTTCAATAGATTGCTCACATTCTTACGGTAGTTTGTAGAACGCTGTAAAGAACAGTTTAAGATATTTAAGCCAAGGTTGAAGCTTATTTTTATCAGCTGAAAGAAGTGTTTGATTGAGAATAGCATAAAGACTCTGTTCTGCTGTACTCCATTCCATGGTGTATAAGTAGATTGAGGCAGATTCATCTTGTGTAAGTTCATTTTTGGGTACTTTCGAGTTTCCTTTAGCTACTGCTGTGTACAGTTGAAGTTCATTGCCAAGAATAGTCACCAATGGTTGACAAGCTTCATCAATAGAAACGAGAGGCTCTTGTCTATAGTCATCGAGCGCTTCTAGTTTTTGTTTTGATTCATGATGAACATCGGCTAGAAGACGATGATTTATTTCAAATGAAAACGTCATTTTTTTCTTTCCAAGTATGACGTACTCGGAATATTTTTACTACTTTTTATTACCTTTATGTTGGAAGTTACACGATAGCTTATGCAAATAGAGAAAAAAAAAGGTAAGATAAGGACAAAAACATCACATTTGTACACGGTTTTGATAGACGAGAAGAGAAAAGAAGGAAAGAAAGAAACAATAATTTAATTAATTGATCTTTTTCTTAAAAAGAATGAAGATATTTTTCATAACAAAAAAAAATAAAACGATAATCTAATTGTTCTTATATTTGTCCTTCAAATCGATTTGATTGTGCTCGACTTTGATTAAAATTCTGTCCTTGAATAGTACTAACAATTCGGCTGACTAGAGTTTCAAGTTGATATTTATGTTTTCGAAATTCATCAATTTTAGCATTAGAATTCGCATCAATCCATTTAATTTGTTCTTCAACGGCATCTCCAATAGTTGATTTATCTTTCCATGATAATTCTTCAAAGTATGAATTTGGATCTTTCAATTGACTTCTCAACGAATATACATATCTACAAAGAAAAAACAGAATGATGTGATGTTTAATATATTGAAAAAATTTATTTACGATTCGAATTCATGTCTGGCATCAATTCGTTTTTTAACTTCTTTATCTTCATCGGAAAATATTTCAGCAACACGAATCATTCGATTGATTTGTTCTGTTGATAATCGATTTGTTTTCGAATTGATAATAATATTTTTCTTATTTCCTCGAGTTTTCTCTTCTGCCGTAACCTATAATAAAAACAAGAATATGCATATTTAGGATAGTAGAGAGAGTATGAACACGAACGTTAAGAATGCCATTGACATCAATATCAAATGTAACAAGAATTTGTGCTTCACCTCTTGGTTCAGGTGGAATACCAGTAAGATCAAATTCACCCAAAAAATGATTATCTTTAGTTAATGGTCGTTCACCTTCAAAGATTCGAATTGTTACAACTTCTTGAAAATCGACAGTCGTCGTAAATGGTTTTGTTTCTGCAACTGGAATATGTGTATTTTTTTCAATAATACTTGACATTGCTCCACCTTTAACTTCAATTCCCATAGTTAATGGATTGATATCCATGACAACAATATCACTATCGAGACATTCATCACCTGCGAGGATTGCTCCTTGTACGGCAGCACCATATGCTAGAAGAGAAACATTCATTGTCAGAAGAAAATCCTTCTCTCTCTCTCTCTTACTTACCAACAGCTTCATCCGGATTAATTCCACGTGATGGTTCTTTTCCATTGAAGAATTGTTTCAGTATTCCTCGTACTTTTGGTATACGAGTGGATCCACCAACGAGAAGAACTTCCGTAATATCTTCTATATCTAATTTTGCATCTTTGAGAACATTTTTTACAGGTATCAATGTTGATCGAAATAGATCAAGATTAAGTTCTTCAAATTTTGCTCGAGTTAAAATTTCACTAAAATCTTCATTTGTCGAAATAAATGATTCAATTTCCAATCGTGTTTGTTGTTCAAATGATAATGTTCGTTTTGCTTTTTCTACTTCACGACGAAGTTTTTCTACCGCATGAACATTTTTTCCTAAATCGATGCCCTTTTTTGTTTTAATCAATTTAATGAAATGATCAATCACACGTTGATCGAAATCTTCACCACCTAAATGAGTATCTCCATTAGTAGCAAGTACTTCGAAGACACCATTATCGAATGTCAAAAGTGAAACATCAAAAGTTCCACCACCTAAATCAAAAACAAGAATATTTTTTGAACCTTTCCATGTTTTTATTTTGTCTAGCCCATATGCAATTGATGCTGCTGTTGGTTCATTGATAATTCGAATAATATTTAAGCCGGCAATTGTGCCAGCATCTTTTGTTGCTTGTCGTTGTGCATCATTGAAATATGCAGGAACAGTAACAACAGCATTGGTAACTTTTGTTCCCAGATATCCTTCCTAGAAAAATAAATAGATGATTTGTTATAATATTGAGGAAAAAAAAAAGAACTTACAGCAATATCACGCATTTTACCCAGTACCATAGCAGAGACTTCTTCCGGTGTGAATAATTTATCTCCATAACCAATATTAACTTTAATTATCGGTTTGTTTTTTTCTCCAATAACTTTAAATGGAAAATTTTTTATATCTTTTTGAACATTGGTATCATTAAATGTTCGACCAATAATCCGTTTAACATGAAATATAGTATCTAAATTACAAGACATAGATGAAAAATAAAAACATCAATGAAAATCTATACTTTCAGGATTAGATGTGAGAAGATTTTTTGCAGCATCACCAATTAATCGAACACCTTCCGGTGTAAAAGCAACACAAGAAGGTGTAATTCGATTACCTTGATCATTTTCGATGATTTCCACATGACAATTTTTAAAAACTGCCACACATGAATAAGTTGTTCCAAGGTCAATACCAATAACTGTACCGAGATCTTGTTTGGCTTGCTCAGTATTTGTCAAAAAAAACAAATTCGAAAAAAGTAAAAAATGAAGTATACAATTAAACTTCATCTGTTTGTTCTTCTATTTGCAATTGTTCTACTGTATGTAATCTGTTTTAATGCGAACGAGAGTAACAGTGATTTTTTCCAATTTTACTTCCTGTGTATTGCATCATACCGTTGAAAAAACTTGTGGAGAGAAGAAAAAAAAAAGGAGTTACCATAAAAACAAGTGTATCTTAGCTATTTTTAAGTTGTGATTCATAATGGCAAACGAATGAGAAATCTTTACAGGTGAGGAAAGAGAAAAAGAAAAAAGCTTGACATTTTTTTATGGTTACTAATGATACATTAGATGTTATGACTAATATTTAGTTGTCATACATTCTTTTTTTTTTCTTTCTTCCCTCGACTTTCGAAAGTTATATTGATGATATTTTTAAATTATTTCTTGATGCGAAATTCAATTGGAGTAATAATGAACATCTCTTACATATTCCCGTAAAAATATTAACTGTTTTACGTAATGTCGATGTAAATCGTAAATGTGATATTATTTTATTTCTTTATGAAAATCGATTATTACGTAGTGACGTCAAACCAAATGAATGACTTTATTTGAAAGATACGGATTTATCGAATAGAATCTTTTATTGATGTTTATTAGATTATGCATCAATGATGAATGTGAAATTGATTAATTAAAGTATTTCTTATGAAAGTTTTCGTCAAATTTATACTCCGGTGATGTTCGTTAGTGATCAAATTTTTCGTCAGAATAATTTCAGTGGAACAGTACTGATTTGAACTTATTTTATCGATGGAGTTAATTGAAAAGATGAAGTTGATTTGACCAATGCAGATCTACTTGAAAATGGTGATCATCTTCAACGAGTGATTGAATTTCATGGTATGTTTTATCATCCACCAATTCTAATTAATACACATGCACTAAATAATTTATTTTATCAGATTGATTTGTCGGAATTATTCTATAACGATCGGACAGAATCAGAAGTAAGATGTCAATTGAATATCAATCAACAAATATACGGAAATTATGATTTTCTGGTGGAATCATTGAATCGATCATCCCGAAGTCAATTGATTTATGTACATTCATTCTCGATATTAATTAATAGTGGACATGTAGGATACAATATTTCTGCATATATGGATTGTGCAGATGAACAAATGGATCGATACTCATTTAGTATGAAGAAAAACATGATCCGGTTTAGTATCGGTCAATGAAACAAAACTACAAAAATTTTCTTCGAAACAAGGACATATTCTTGAAAATACTCGAATAATTGGAATGCATTCATATGTGCGATATCAATATTCTATCATCATTTTGTACAAATAATGATCTGAAATTAAACATATTTTATAAGAAAAAATAATAAAAGATTGATTGACGTGTACATATTTTTTTTTCTTGCTAACATTCGAACTTAGTTTTCTTTCCATTAGGATGACGACGAAGTTTTTCATATTAACATTATCATTTTTATTGATAATTACTTCTGCACATTCCATTTAATCTCATCCTCTTCAGAAGAATATCCGTGCTAATTTCAATTCTCGTATATATATCTCACTAATCTTACTTTACTCGGTACACATATTGCACGATCATTCATTCTAACTTCTGCTCTCTCTCTCTCTCCGAATCCGACAGGAACTCCAGTTCTGAATGCTCTTGTAAAATTAGTCGAAGAATTAGTTATCCCATTACAAGATGTCATTACATCATGGACATTATCATGAACAAGTACAAGATGATCTGCGTTATTGCGATATTCGTGCTACTTATAATGGCACAGATTGGTGTTCGTATCACTTTGTACTGAGTCTACCAATCTGTACGCATCTCAATGCATTACATTCATTTTTATTATACATCCAAATGAAATCATAGTAAATGAAGTTTCACATCTTGCTAGTATAAACCTAACCCAAGATAATTTGAATATATTACAATATATAATTATCAATATATTCAATTCAAAGCTCTATCCACATACGAAAGGTTTTAATATCACGACAATAGGCGCAAGTAATCAATGAGTGATTGTTACATTCAGTGGTGATGGTACCATTGCGATTTACACTCAATTCTGGTATGATTCTAGTATGATTAATTCACATGCTAATTCAGATTCGCTCATTGAAATGATTTCATGTAATTGTCAGTATCGGCCATATTTGTTTGGGTATTACCTCATAAACTAAAATCATTGAAGAATTCAGCTGATATTGAAAATAGTGGATTAGGTGGATTTACCGATGACATATTAAGCAAACATCGGAGATTATATCAGTTATTACTGATCGATTTGCAAGAGAAAAGTATCATTATGCAAATGATCTTTGCATTCATCCTACAATAAACTTTTTTCACTATTGCTTGTATCGCCAAATTTATTTTTATAAAGAATATGAAAAGATAGATCAAACATTATATAGAAAAGAACAGCTCCTAATATATTTCAAGCGTTGCCCGTAGATGGTATTGTACGATCGATCCAAGTTAGAATATCCTGAACAACTTCCTTTCTATTCGTTTCATTTAAAACTTCATGACGTGCCTCTGGATACGCTTTGACAGTTATATTTGTTAATCCTGCTGTTTGTAAACGCTTCACAAGCACATCTATTAATACCATTTTGCCATTAACTGGATCCAGATCACCAACACATATGTAAACAGGTAGATCACTACGTATTTGACGCAAAGCATCCGGATCGGCAACACGTAGTCCACCCATATACAATTCTTTGGTCGATTCAGCATCTAATCCAAAACCACATAATGGATCGTTGATATAGGCATCAACCATTGACTCATCTCGACTGAGCCAGTCAAAGTTGGTTCTAGCTGGATGGAATGCAGCATTCAGTGCACTTAGATCCGTTGGTTTATCCAAATCAGAAGTCGACCGAATAAGATCGACAAGAGTAGTTCCAGAGAGTATCACTGCATCGACATCAGTACTATGATCAAGAAGGTATTGTTGGACGGCAAACGAACCCATACTATGTCCGAAAAGAATCAAAGGGATATTTGGTTGTTCCGCACGTGTGTGCTTGACTAAGAGATGAATGTCGTTGACAAGCATTGACCAGCCTCCAGGTCCTAGATGACCTCGATCGGTTGCCAATTTCGCTGTCGCACCATGACCACGATGATCTTGACCGTAGACAACTATTCCCTTAGCATTAAGTGCTCTGGCAAATTCACCATAACGTAAGGCATGTTCGCCCATACCATGCGCCAGCTGAAGTATAGCTCGTGGTGATCCAACTGTATTCCAGCGATAAGCACTGATCGGAGTTTCATCTGCACTTGGATATTCGAATTTTATATCCGGTTTGGTTGATGCCATTGTTGTTGTGATTGAAATTTTCTTTTCGTTGAATGCAACACTATTATTTCAAATCGATGAGAATGAATGAATGTGTTTCATCAGTGTAGTTATTTCGCTTATTCTCTATCTCCTTATCAATAATCAACACACATGGCTTATTGTTCTCTTCATCCATACCTTTATTTTATGGTCGTCCAATAAGTTATTTATGCTTTCTCATATTTCAATGTCATTTATTGTCAATATTGATTTTAGTAAGGACATGATTACATTGGATTTTTTTCTCATTACTTTTTAGAAAGTCATGCAGCATGATTTTCCTCTTTATTTTCTCTTTCTTTTTTTGCCTCACATTCAATTCTATCAGACCAGAGATTGTAAACATTTCTCAGGGTCTTTCTATCTCTTTTGTAAACCAAGAAGGATATATTTTGTTGCAATAACCTTCCTTCTTCCGATAGTTAACGCTTTTCTTGTCGTGAAAATGCATCAAAACTCGTACTATAATCGATATTCTTCTTGTGCATTTATTTCCAATAGATATGAGTCGAACTATATAACTATTGAATCATATATTTGGGAATATGTTAATGAATATAATTATCAAACATCTATTTACTTTAGAACTGATCAAGTTTGTTCATTATTCATAGAATTATGTCAAGAAAATTATATTTAATCATTTCTCGATCATTTACCAGGTGTTATTTGCAATCGCAAAAATCACAAAAAGGTAGTACGTCAGTATTTGATTTTCACATCATTAAACTTAAAATATTTTAGACATAAATCATTCGTGTAATATTACACATCGTGTCGGGGAGTCATCATCTACTACATTCCAATGTATTGAATATATGATACAAAAGACTTTGGAGAATGTATTAGATTCCCAAGAGGTATAACCTTAGCATATATCGGTTCAAACGGTCAATGTTGGTTGGAAAACAATATTCAATCACTGCAAACTTACAATAATCCTGTATGGCATACAGTTATATTCAATAGTACATAGTATAAGAGAGAATATGATTAACTTGATTTCTCGTAATATATTTTGATGGATAAAAAATCGAGAAGAACATCACTGATGTGAGAGAAAAAAATCAACATTTTTTGCACAGAAAAGAACTCAAAAGTTCAAATTTGTGTTGCTCGATTTGAAGTATATGCGATATTTTTCTGTTGATGTTGATAAGAGCAAAAAGATAACGCAAGAGACTAAAATCTCACATTTTTGCTACATAGAGGATTGCTGTTTGAAATCATAAGAAAAAAATAATTCTTTTTTTTCAAATCTAGAGATGTTTAAAATTCTAATTGTCGCCCTCCTATATTTCATTACACTAGTTAGTTTCATTAATGGTCGTGCAGTGAATATCAGTAATGTAGTTCCTCGTCGAGATGTTAACGGAAATATCATGGACATTCATGATGGTAATTTATTTCTCTACGATGGTCTCTACTATTATTACGGTGCAAGTTATGGTTTGTGTCAAGAACCACCAGGTCCAACAGGTTGTTCCGTATGGCATCCGGGAGGTTGTGGCTTTCAACTCAATCATAATGTTAGTCTTTATACGTCACCGGATCTGGCTACATGGACATTTCGTGGATATGCCTTTCAAATGGCTTCGATGACGACACCGGGAATTCTCTTCAGTCCTCGAGTTTTACCAAATCGTAAGACAAAAAAATGGGTGATGTGGTTTAATTTTTTACCATCTGTCGGCACCGGTGTCTCTCAATCCGTGTATGCAGTAGCCGTATCGAATACTCCCGACGGTCCATTTCAATTAGTTACTGATAATGTCACTACACTGGCCTGGGAGAATACAGGCGATGTAAATCTATTTCAAGATGACAATGGTGATGCTTATGCCATATATACTTCACATATTGATGGCGGTGTTTACAATCCCAGCCATGTGATGTCTGTGGAAAAATTAGCCGATGATTATCTTAGCTCACTTGGTAAAGAATATAATAGTGGTTTTTTCGGTGACACTTTTGTCGAAGCTCCAGCAATGTTTAAACGTAATGGAATCTATTATGCCGTTTTCGGTCAATGTTGTTGTTACTGTGCAGAAGGTTCTGCTGTTACTATTTACACTTCTTCATCTCCACTTGGTCCTTACGTAAAAAAGAATAATCTAGGAAATGAAGGTCATGCTCAACAATCCTGCGTTGTTCAATTTAGAACTAATGACGGTAAAGGAGGATATGGATATTTATGGCAAGGTAATCGATGGCAAAGTTCTCCAGATGGTGCTAAAGGACATGATTTTCAATATTGGTCACCGTTAGTCTTTGATCAAGATGGTAATGTGAAATATATGAATTATACAGCAAATTTTACGATTGATGTACTGCCTAATTTTTTCTAATAAAATCTATCTTCATTTTTTACATATTCATCTTTTTTTTTTGACTGAGAGCACAAAAAAGTATGCTCTATTATGAAAGATAATGATAGAGAAAAACAGGTGAGAAATCTGATAAAATGCGAGAGAGAGATATAATAACGTGTGTGTATGAAGACACACTCATATCTCGTCCTTTTTTATTCAACGACGAAACGAAAGAACTAGAACCTCAAGTCCAAATTTTGAATTGTTGATAGAGATGCAGTCCGTTTTGGTTCTTACCGTTTTCGTACTTGCGTTTAGCTGGACATTAGCTTTCGATGTGACGTTGAATTCACATTGGAAATTATGGAAAGAACAAAATAACAAACATTATTCTAATGTTGAAGAACGCCTACGGTATTTCAATTTCTTTAAGTTTCTTTTATTTTCTGTTATTAAAACTTTATTTTATTTTAGTCGAAATATATGGGAAGATAATTTAAAAAAAGTACAAGAACATAATGCCTTAGCTGATCTTGGTGTATATACATACTGGCTTGGAATGAATAAATTTGCTGATTTGGTAAAAAGTTTTGCTAGTTGTTAATATATTATTCATTTTCTTATCATACCATAGACTGTTGCTGAATTCACTAAAATAATGACTGGTGATAGAACTATGACACGTCATCTAAGTGGTCAAGATCCTCATGTTTTTAAACGAAATCCAGATGTTAAATTACCTGATACTGTTGGTATGTCTCCCCGCGCAAATACAAATTATCTCCCCATATTATAATATTTTCTTCTAGATTGGCGTACTAAAGGTTTCGTTACACCTGTTCGCGAACAAGGTCAATGTACTGCAGATTGGGCTTTCTCGGCAACTGGTGCACTCGAAGGTCAACACTTCAATGCTACTAGCAAATTAGTCGTTCTTTCCGTACAAAACTTAATCGATTGTTCAGGAAAACAGGGCAATCAAGGCTGCGTTAATGGTACTGCTAATTATGCATTTCAATACATTCTAGACAATAAAGGTATTGATACCGAAGATGCATATCCTTATGAAGATGATGATAATCGATGTCGATTCAAACCCGACGGTGTTGGTGCGACACTTACTGGTTTCACCAATGTTGAATCGAAAAATGAAAGTGCTCTTCAGGAAGCAGTGGCTAATGTTGGGCCTGTTGCAGTAGCTATCGATGCTAGTCATTCTTCATTTCAATTATACAAACAAGGTGGTATGTATCCTTTTTGTGTTTTTTCTACAATTATTTCATGGCATAAATTTAGTTTATCACGAAATATTTTGTTCACAAATTCATCTGAATCTTGGTGTGCTTGCAGTAGGTTATGGTACTGATACAGGCAAAGATTATTGGCTCGTTAAAAACAAGTAATTCTTCGACTTAATTCGTTTTTTTTTTAATTAATTTATTCGTTCTAGTTGGGGTGTCAATTGGGGTGAACAAGGTTATATTAGAATGACACGAAATAAACGTAATGAATGTGGTATTGCTACAGCTGCTAGCTATCCACGTGTTTAGGAAAAAATCAAAACCATGCAATAACAAAAAGAATATGAATTATACATCTTTTTCAGTTTTAAATAAAATCATTGTCTTTATTTTTGAATTCTTCTTTACAACGAGATTTTAAGATGCGAGTAATACGATATAATTTACTAAGAGATAGTATTTCCTTTTCATATATGGTTATCGGAAAAATAAGCATGCTCTTTGTTAAGAAAATTAACTGCTATTGAGGACATTACTGCGTACGGAACATCTGAATGTTTGTCTTGCATATCAATAGAAACTTGAATATTCTATTTATTTATCATCATCCAGAAAATTTCTCTGACGATTTTTAAATTTTTCTTATGAACGTCAATGACAGTAAGGTAATAATGTGGATATTGAATGGCACGAACGACGTTCGAGTTCTATTGACTGGCGATCCATGTTGGAGTCTTTTTATTGATATGAATATTGATCTTTCCTGTCCGATATTCAGTCGAAATTATGTCATTAAGAAACCTTTAAATAATAACTTCAGCACTGCAACAATAGTAGCAGGTAACAATTTGTATGGTGCAAGATCGAACCAACTTTGACGTCCAATGAGCACCTTTGTTGACACAAAACTCAACTTATATGTAGCCAATAATGCAAACCATGGAATTCAATTCTTTCCTGCAGAACAGTTAACTGCTATGATAATAGTCGGAAATGGTAGTAATAAAAATATAATACTTCGATGGTCATATGGAGTTGTACTTGATCGAGATGGTTATTTATTTATTATTGATTACACAAATCGTCGTATTATGGGATCAGATATGTATAGTTTTCGGTGTTTGGTAGGATATTCAACCATGAGTGGATTTAGATAATTGACCATGTAAACCAGATACTTGTTGGAATAATGGTATAGTGTCTTTCAAAAACATGATTAAAAACCTTTCTTTTTTTTCTCTTCAGGTATATACCATGAAATTTCATCCATAACAAGATTTACTTGTTCATGTACATCGGGTTGGATAGAAGAGAATGATGCTAAACAATTTAATTCTTGTGAACATGTTCAATATTCAAATAAGAGAATATGTCGATCCTTCTTTCTTAATTACACATGTGAATGTTTTGGTGACAGTTATTCTGGTGGATACTGTAAACTCGTTAGCAATTGAATACTGATTTATCAAGCTGTTTCCAAATCATTTGCTTCGATAATGACTATTGTCATGAGCAGTGCGTTAATGTTTGTGATGAATTGAAAGTAATGAAATCAAAGTAAAAGAAAACACTACCAATTGTAATTCGATTCATCTATGTCAATGCTCCATCGTTTGCAAAAACATCGCTATATACCATGGAGGAGACATTCTAAATCAATCACATGTTTGTGCCATTGTGAATAGAGCTTTCATTGTGCAGAATTATTTCTAATACGGTACGCTTGATATTGACATTGCTCTAATGGAACGCTAAAATATGTGTAAATTGCAGAGCTTCATAACATTGGAAAAAATACTTGAATAAGTAAAAGGCATATTTAGTCTTAGAAGCAAGCAGAACTTGTTTGCCGTCCAAGCACGACTAAAGCAATAAGTAAGAATTATCGTTTCAGTGTATATGGTTTCATGAAACAAAACATGGACGAATCAAACTGTAATAAAGTAGAGACAATTAACAAAAAGCCCTCAATTATAGATAAATACTTTCTATTTACAACTAGTAGAAAGTATTTGTGTCGAGTTTGAAAAATAAATCAGTCCATATAAACATTGGTATGATATTCGATTTGAATATAATTTTGTCTATATGAAGTTTAAATGCATTGTAATTTGTCTTAACAGTCTTTATCCTGTTTTTTTTCTTTGTCAAAATGCTTTACAAAAGGGATCCTTTTTAATTAAATAATTCTTAACCGTTCCAAAATATCTCTCAACAAATATGTATAAGTATATTATTCTGTCGATAGAAGAATCATTGAAATTTATATCGTTTGTTAGAAAACTGATAATGTCTGATAAAATTATATAAGAGGCTTCCGTCTGCGAAAAGGTCGTCACCATTATAAATTATAAAAGTTAAAAGGACGAAGGAAAGATTATATGTTAGTATCCGTTTCTTTCAATACTAATTTATTATTGTTGGAGAGATCAGAACAAAGCGAAGTTAAATTAAAAGGAGTAGAATTTAGCTTTTCTTTAAAAGGATAAGAAAAAGGAATAAATTATTGTGGAATAACTCTGTTATTCAGTCATGTTAACAAGTTGTATAGTTCATTAAGAGATATAATTAGAATGCTCTTATGAAGAGAAACGAAGTAGCTATTTATTTCATATAAATTTAGCATTAAGTTTAACCTTGTTGAGATTTATATTAATGAATCGGAATATCATCAGCCTCGAAAATTTTCATCTATTGTTCGAATTACACGATGAACGTTTTCAAAAATGATGTTTGATTCCATACATTAATCACCATTTAAATAAAAGTCCTTTTCTTTCATTTCTATAGTCTTTTTTAGCAACATATATGCCAACTGGTAGATAGTTCCTTTTTACAAAAGTCAAATGAACAGAAATAAAATATTCTTTGGGAACAAAAAAAAATATTTCTTTGTCCTTTTCTTTCTCAAAACATTTCATAGAATTTCTTATTTGTCATGAAAAATAGATTACTTTGATGTTTGAGCTTTTTTTTCTTAAATACTAATTAAACTATTATTTGAATCGAAGAAAAATCTTCGTAGTATTCATACGATCGTCATTAGAAGATAGTTTGTTAAACATAGTAACAAGAGATATATTGATGAAGTGGTTCTTGATGAAACAAAAAATATGCAAATTATCAGCAATGTTTTTTTTCAACCATTTGATGTCAGGCTTATACTTAAAAGAATTCCATGTTTATTAGTTCATCAACATCATTATTCAGATAAAAACCTACTCGATCACACCCATCATCGCACAACACAAATCTCTTCTTCTCATCACTTCTAAAGTTACAGTACGTAGTGCTATCTAAAATCTGATTCGATTTCGATCATTTTACATCTTTGCAATTATTTCTATTCTTAGGAATACAAGACTAAAAGCATGGGCAATATCGTTTCTGATCCAATTGATTTCTATGGTTTTCTATTCACATTACCTATCGGCATTCTCGGGCACATATGCAGCATGATAACTTTCTCATCAGAAACGCTTCGAGTCACTTCATCTGGCTTTCTCTTCATTTTCTTAACTCTTTCCGATACAATGTATGTGTTGATCTCGATTGGAGAGTTAATGGAGAATGTTGACATCCCAATTGTGAAAACCGAAGCATTATGTCGTTTTCGTGTATTCATTCTGAATCTTTCATCTTTCACCTCGGCTTGGATTCTCGTTTTGATAGCTCTTGATCGTTTAATCCGTGCACGATTTCCATATCGACAAGCTCGATTATGTACTCGAAAGGTAGCCGCTTGTTTCGTGGCGAGCGTTAGTATCTGTTCAATTCTTTTTAACTATCATGTTCTTCAACCTGAATTTGGCTTTAGTAGTCCTGAATCTAATTGGTGTGCCGCACATCGCTCTCCTCCAACGTCTTATTCAATCTTCTTTTTTAATACTTGGCCTATTTTACAACTAGTAGTCACTCTTATCTTACCAAGTTGTGTGATGATTCTTTGTTTGATTGGAATTCATTTGAAATTACGTGCACAACAAGCAGTTGTAGCAATATCAGAAAGAAAACGAAGACTTCAACGACACATGTTAATCTTAATGATTTCGAGTGTCGGTTCGTTTGTTTTCTGCACATTACCCTATGGGATTTTTCGTATTGTGTATTCACGATTCGGGGTCACACCAGCAACTCTTTTGGCTATAAATATCTTCGAGATATTTCTCAATATAAATTATTCATACAATTTTTATATTCATTGTTTAACATCTCAACTATTTCGAGAAACATTTATTCAACAAGTTCAACGATTGTGCTGCCATCGCACGAGAGCAAGAGAACACAGCATTAATTCGATTCACCCTGTTCCAACTATAGCCAGAACACATGCATTACGAACAAATAATTTCTTACAGCATTAATCTATTCTATAGACATTCATTAAAGGTACTTTATTCAGTATATTCAGTTATTTATTGTATTGTTCATTTTGTTGTTACAAGCAATAAAAATATTATTCATATTGATGTCAACATAGTTGACTTGATGATTTATTATTCAACTTGAGATGTGCTTCCTTCCTGACTTATCCTTTTTTCTTTGAATGGATCAAAATGAAAGAATCTATTGTGATAGGCCATGTCAACTTTTCTTTTTCCGACAGTCTGCACATAATTAGTGAAGTGAATTCTTGCAATTTCCGTTCATGATGAGATTTGTATTTAATTAATAAATAAATACGAAATTAACTTTAGTTTCTTTCACTGCAATCTATACGAACGATATTTACTAGCTATACATTGAAGTCCACGATTGCCTTGCTCCTTTGTTTGGTATATCACGATATTCTATTCACTTTTTTGAAGAAAGAATAACAATTCATCTCACTAATAATGACAAAGTTTCCATTATATCTCTACCAACAACCATCAAAACGACATGTTATTGGATCAACATATTGCTTACATAAAAGGACATTTAGTTTTAGTTTCATTTAAATCAATAATTGTTCCTATAGAAAGTAAGTTAGTAAGACTATTGATAACTAAATTAACTAATTATAATCTGTTAAGATACGAAACTGTATTGAAAATGGTTGATTGTGCGCAATTCTATTTGTTCGAAATAACTTCATATGCATTGAATACGGATGAAAAAAGAATTTTCTCAGCAGTTATTACATAGAAGATGAAAAATTCTAAATTAGTTGAAACAAATGGTATGTTGAGAGATTGTCGAATAGTCTCACATACTGTATCTTACCGCCTGTCGTCAGTATCGATGTGAATATAATTGAGAACAGTTTTTTCTTAATAAAACTATTGATAGAACATCTGTACCTGAATATCATATTCCATTCAATGCTTTCCTAAGATTCGGAGGAACAGCCGAGACAAACACAATTAATGCCATATTCGTTGAGTAAATAAACGAGATTCATAAGTCAATTCTCGTATAGTCTCAATAACATATTCTTTATTCGATTTATCTATGTTTATGTTCTATCAACAGAAAAAAGTTTCTTTCTCGCACTGAAACCGACAGAAGTTCATTCTAAGGAAACCGAATGAATCAATATTTTTCCCTGATCTGACCTTTGAGAACACTATTGAATAGTAACTAGAACTCTGCAGAATTCTCTTCTCATCAATATCTTTCATGAGATAGAAGCATCAATTGTATTGTTCATATCATCTCTCATTCAGTTAGGATTCATATTTTAGCTTTAAAGAAGTGATGCAAATATTTGTCTTCATGAAGTGGCACATTCAATATACTTCCTACTGTCACGAAGGATTGTCCGATGTCGGTGCACGGTCGTTGATTCATTATGAAATGATATATCCGGATCAAAAAATAGTGAATTCTCGTTTACTACGTTGAACAAAAAAGGCTCTCGATATATGATTGAAAGTTGTTTGATAATGATGAACTGGTTATTAACAAAAGACTACGAAATTGAACGATCGAAAACGAGAAAAATTCATACAAGTTGAATGTTTGCATTGTCTTTTTTTTAATGCTGATTCCAAATAATAAAGCAATTATTCTATGTGAAAATTTTGTTTTGAGAGAGAAAATTAAATTTAGTCCAACATTTAGAAAAAGAAAATTCTATCACTAACGAAAGAATATAGAAAAAAAAAGTACAAACACTTTCTTATCTATTTATTGACAATAAATAGTAGGTTTTGATGATGAACATGCCAGATCGTATCTCAGACAATACACGACATTTCTTTTCAGTTTCATATTTATTATAGGTAGCATGTAAGGCATATATTTTCATTAACACATTTACAATTCCTAGGCCATCTTACCCAAAGATGAGTGCAGATTCAATTGAGAACTGCCATCAAGTCAGCTCTACTCCGATTCCAGTGTAAAAAATCAAACTATTTTGATAATTACAAATGATACAAGAATAAAGAAAAGTTTATATGAGAAGCTATAGAGGCTGTTAGCATCTATTCATTTCAACACTTATTTGTCAATGTCGGAAGGTTCAAAATTTAGCTTTCCTATTGAGAAGTGATAAAAGGAATAAACTATTGTGGAATAACAGAGCAGAAGAACCTGATTTCTTCTCTGTTATTCAATCTTACTATCAAGTCTTGTAGTTCATAGAGAGATTTAATTAGAGTGCCCTTCGAAAGAGACATGAAATGGCTACTCATTTCATATGTATTCTGCACTAAAATTATTCTTGCCGAGGTTTATACATTCCTTGTGAATGCATTTGATGATTCAATAATTTGGTAGACGAAGGAATTTAATTATAAGGACTAACAACTACTTACATATAAAAGCCCTTTTCTTTTGTTTTATGCTCTTTCTAAACAGTATAAGTGTCAAGCAGTAGATGTTTTTTTGGAAGATAAAAACACATTTTTAACGTTTCTTAAGAACAAAAAGTACTTTTTTATCCTTTTTTCCCCAGAACATTCTATAGAAGTACTCATCCGGCGCCATAAATAGGTTTTTTCGATGTCTGAATTATTTTTTCTTGAATAGTTAACTAGACTATTATTTAAATCCGAGAGAAATCTTCGTACCATTCATCAATCGATGAATAGAAAACAGTTCGTTAAACACAGTAACAAAAGATATATTAATGAAATAAATGAAACAGAAATTATCAACAACTTTCCTTACAATTATTTTGCATCAAGTTTCCACTTGCAAAACTTCGATTTTTATTAGTTCATCAACATCATTATTCATATAAAAATCCACTCGATCACACCTACCATAGCATAATATAAATTTCTTCTTCTCATCACTTCGTTCAAAGTATGGGTGTCATTTTCCTGTGAACGTTAAATAAATTTAACTTCATCTTTTCTCATAATTTATATTATGTAGGAAGTGTACATAACTTTTTTTTGTAGTATATATATCTATAAATTGTATTTTACACAAAAACTTTACACAAGCAAGAAATTTTAAACTTACGAAAGCATTCATACTCTAAAACTTGAAGGTAATTGAAAAGTGTTGAACCTGATTTTTTTGGCATCAACAAATAATAGATGCTTCCATTTCTTATTTGAATATTCGAAAGATTTTTTGTATGCTAGCACTTAATAAAAATATCAAATAATTTAATTATATCAACAAAATGAAGGTCTGATTTATAGCAATATGCTTACTTTTGATACTTAAATGTATTATTTTCGATTGATTATTCCATTTGTCAGTATTAATAATCAACTGCTTCCATCATTTTATTTTGACACTGGCAATAATTGAACTTCCGCTTACTTGGTTAACATAAAAATTGTTTTTCTAATCTATTTTAAGACAAAAATAAAGACACTTAACCTTAAAGTGCATTTAAATGATGGGATACTTCAATCCTGGTTACTTAAAAACATAGTGGAACTGAAAAGCAAAACGGTGAATGAGTAGTAAACACAGAGACTACCAGTAATATATAAAGACCATCTTGGGTTACTATGCCTAACTTTTTGGAGGCTATCTCGAGGCATTATCTATAACTTTTGAGGACTATCTTGGGCACTATCTATAAGTTTTCAAAGGCGATCTTGGAATACTATCTAACACTTTTTAGGAACTATCTCAGAGTAATAGTCAAAAATTTTTAAGAGCTACCTTGAGAAACTCTTTATGAATTTTCAACAGCTATGTTTAGAAACTATCTAAAACTTTTTGAGGACTATCTTTGGGCATTATTTATAAGTTTTAAAAGGTTATTTTTTGGTATCATCTATAAATTTTTAGAACAATCTCAGAGCATTATTGATAACTTTCAAAGGGCTATTTTTATATATTTCGATGTAATGTCTGCAATCTTTCACAGGTTATGTCAGGATACCAACTAAAATCTAATTTTTTACAATTTGTTATAAAATACGGTTCATAACTTTTCTAAAGCCATCCACATGTACCCTTTATAAGTTTTAAAAAGCTACCTTAGATGTAATATGTAACTTTTTTTGGAAACATCTTGAGCATACTACATACACATTTTTGAAATTTCTTTGTTTATTAGACAAGATATTTAGTTTATGCTGGACAGCATTTGTAAGAAGAGAAATTGTGTTCACAATGCTAACAAAAATACTCATAATATTACTGTTAGTATTTGTTTTATGTTAGCTCACGTAACATCATTGGGATCTTACGATTTTGATCCGATCTCGAATTAATATTGGTATCACGAATACTCTCTCGATACTATACACTCTGACACTCCGTATTACATTCATTATTTTCTCCTAATGGTTAGTAAACTTTGCGTTCTACCTACTCTTATTCTGATTTCCTCGAATTCTAATTTTTTTTTTACTTTAACATATCGTATAGGAATATGGATATCTCTCTCTTCTCAATCTCTTTCACATTCTTTGAATTCTTGATAATAAGTCCTAATATTCTTGTTTTATATGGTTGGAACTACATAAGCATTTTCAAATGCGTTGAGAACAAAAGTTAATGTTAAATCATTCATCTTTAGAGAGAAAAAGAATTAAAAGTTTGTGATGGTATATACCACCGTATATTTTGTATTAAATATGTAGAAACTGATAGCAGTTTATGAGTTCTTTTTAAGTTTTTGTGAAATAGCTCGAAGTTTTATACCAGTGTTCAAAACTATCAAAAGTTTTGTGTAAAGTGTACACAACGATTAGATTTCTCGTAAAATGGCAAATTCTTACGCACAAATAATAGAAAATCATCAGATATTCTATTGAAGTACCGATACTTTTTTCCAAAAAAAAACAAAATATTTGCTTTAAAATTGAAACTAAAAAAAGGAATTCGAAACACTACAAGGCCATCAAAATTTTAGTTGATTACGTACGAAAGAATGAGCGAATTGATGGAATCTGTAGAAGGTTTTGTGATAAAATTGAGAAGCACTATAAATGATGTTTTGTACAAAACATACGCGACCTATTACTACTTAAAATACTCATAAAATATTTCGTACTAAACCTACAAAACCTTTTCATACCCTAAAGAACTATTGATGGTTCTGAGTAGGGCACATCGAACCTTTTGATGAGCTACGAAACTATTAATGCTTTTGTGTATAACTTACAAAACCTACGGAGGGTTTCGAAGAAGACTTGCAAAACCTTTTTGAATGCGCGGAACTTAAAAAAGTTCTGAACAGAAATTACAAAACTATTTTCATTTTACTGAACTTGAAATCGTTCGGTTGCAAGAGTTGCTCGTAGATGGTATCGTATAATCGATCCAAGTTAGAATGTCCTGAACAACTTCCTCTCGATTCGTTTCATTTAAAACTTCATGACGTGCCTCTGGATACGCTTTGACAGTTATATTTGTTAATCCTGCTGTTTGTAAACGCTTCACAAGCACATCTATTAATACCATTTTGCCATTGATTGGATCGTGATCACCGACACATATGTAAACAGGTAGATCACTACGTATTTGACGCAAAGCATCCGGATCGGCAAAACGTAGACCACCCATATACAATTCTTTGGTCGCTTCAGCATCTAATCCAAAACCACATAATGGATCGTTGATATAGGCATCAACCATTGACTCATCTCGACTTAGCCAGTCAAAGTTGGTTCTCGCTGGATGAAATACAGCATTCAATGCACTTGGATCTGTTGGTTTATTCAGGTCAGATATTGACCGACGAAGATCGACGAGAGTAGTTCCAGAGAGTATCACTGCATCGACATCAGTACTATGATCAAGAAGGTATTGCTGAACGGCGTACGAACCCATACTATGTCCGAAAAGAATCAAAGGGATATTTGGTTGTTCCGTACGTGTATGCTTGACTAAGAGATGAATGTCGTTGACAAGCATTGACCAGCCTCCAGGTCCTAGATGACCTAGATCGGTTGCCAATTTCGCTGTCGCACCATGACCACGATGATCTTGACCATAGACAACTATTCCCTTAGCATTAAGTGCTCTGGCAAATTCACCATAACGTAAGGCATGTTCACCCTTACCATGCGCTAGCTGAAGTATTGCACGTGGTGATCCAACTGTAATCCAGCGATAAGCACTGATTGGAGTTCCATCTGCACTTGGATATTCGAATTTCATATCCGGTTTGATTGATGCCATTCTTGTTGTGATTAAAATTTTCTTTTCGTTGAGTGCAACACTATTGTTTCAAATCGACGAGAATGAATGAATGTGTTTCATCAGTGTAGTCATTTCGCTTATTCTCTATCTCCTTATCAATAATCAACACACGTGGCTTATTGTTCTCTTCGACCATACCTTCATTTTATGGTCGCCCAATAAGTTATTTATGCTTTCTCATATTTCAATGTCATTTATTGTCAATATCGACTTTAGTAAGGACATGATTGCATTGAGTTTTTTTCTCATTACTTTTTAGAAAATCATGCAGCATGATTTTCCTCTTTATCTTCTCTTTCTTTTTTGTCACACATTCAATTCCATCAGACAAGAGAATGTAAACATTTCCCAAGGCCTTTCTTTCCTGTTTGTAAACCAAGAAAGATATAGTTTGTTGCAATAAGCTTCCTCCTTCCAATAGTTAACGCTTATCTTGTCGTGAAAATTCATAGAATTCGTACTATAGTCGATATTCTTCTGGTGCATTTATTCCCAATAGATCTGAATCGAACTATATAACTATTGAATCTTATTTATTATTCGTAGAATTATGTCAAGAAAATTATATTCAATCATCTCTTGATCATTCAGCAAATGTTATTTGCAATGACAAAAATCACAGTAAGATAGTACGTTAGTATTTCACTTGATCAGAAGTATTTCGACAAGTATGTTTGATATGTTCAGTTTCAATAATTGATCTTTATATTATTAAATTTAAAATATTTTAGACATAAATCGTTTGTGTAATATTACACATCGTGTCGTGGAGTCATCGTCTACTACATTCCAATGAATTGAATATATGATACAAAAGGCTTTGGAGAATGTATTAGATTCTCAAGAGGTATAGCCATACCAGTTACCGATTCAAACGATCAATGCTTGTTGAGGAATAATATTCAATCACTGCAAACTTATAAAAATCCTGCTTGGCATACAGTTATATTCAATAGTTCATAGTAGAAGACAGAACATGATTGATTTGATTTTTCGTAATATATTTTGATCGATAAAAAAATCAAGAAGAACATCACCGGTGTGAGAG
This sequence comes from Macrotrachela quadricornifera, assembly GCA_022393335.1. Lineage (NCBI taxonomy): Eukaryota > Metazoa > Rotifera > Eurotatoria > Philodinida > Philodinidae > Macrotrachela > Macrotrachela quadricornifera. The sequence continues at coordinate 2,195,333 of JAJEKB010021263.1, read as the reverse complement.
AAATAAATGGACATTTTTTGCACAGAAACGGATTCAAAAGTTCAAGTTTATATTGCTTGATCTAAAGTATGTGTGATATTTTTTCTGTTGATGTTGATAAGAGCAGAAAGATAACGGGAGAGACTAAGACCTTACATTTTTGTTACATGGAGGATTGCCGTTTCAAATCATAAGATAAAAATAATTCTTTTTTTTTCAGATTTAGAGTTGTTTATAAATCTAATTGTTCTTAAAGAATTCTTCGGGGCAAGTAGCTTTTCCAGTTCGGAAATGAAACATATCCATATTCAAATGATCTTGAAAAATAATATCATCTCTGTTTTGTTCGAACTATCACCGTCTGCTATAGTCCAAGGACAATAATTTGTTGAAGAATGGAACCTACACGAATATGTTATCATTCTGAAATACTTCAGCATGATGTAAAATGCTTACTGACTCTTTTTCTTCGCATCACTGTCAAATGATAGGAGACTCTGAGGTTTCGTTACTAAATTCAAAAAGAATCATAGAGACAATATGTCGTCCATATAGAAAAATATGATAGAGAATGTTTCTCACTGATTGATGTTAATTCAATGGGATAACTATAGAAAATGAAAAATGGTTGTATTGCCGTTGACGCTAGAAAAAAATTCACAGCACAACTATGAAAAATTCTGCAGAAAGTCGATACCTTTTTAGTAGTCTTTTTATTTTTTATTTTTTTTTTGAAATTATAAAAAACGTCAATAGAATTAAAAGATGACCAGTCAGACTTGAGGGTGAGGGTGAAGGTGAGGGTGAATATAGGTTCACATCTATACACTCTACTTCTCAAAGTGCTCATACACGAAAATCAATATGTATATATATATAAGTAGAAACAACATCAAATTACAAGAAATCACAACATGCAACTATTTTCTTGACTCATTTTTTTAGGGTCAGAATGGTTGACGAAAACACGTAAGGTCAATGCTTGAGAGAATACGTTTCAGTTCTGTGCGAAATGTTTTTGATACCAATATATTTGTGTAACAACCAATACTATTATCAATGAAATACCAAAAGTACGATAATTGTAAAAGTAATTGTTCAATGACTTGCTGTTCTAATGATTTTTCATAATATTGTGTAATTTGTTGATAGATAAGTATGATTGTAACTGGAAATCTAAAAATAATAAAAGCAACAATATCCACAAGTAACATTCGAATTAGTTGTTTATCTTTTGATTGAATCATATGTGGTCTACCAATTTCTACATGTCCAGTGTTCTCTACACGAGAGATTAGTCTTCTATCACGTACACTACGAATATTTTTCACTGTCCATAATCCAAATATAGCCATTAGCAGAGGTGGAACAAAACCATTAACGATAAGTGCATGATAGCCCATGAATGTAGTGTATGAACCTGGTTGATAAAAACAAACAAAATAATCAGGTCCATATTGTAGAATTTCCATGAATAGTAATCCATGAATTTCAATTATTACAAAAAATAAAGCCAAACTAATCAGACTTATTACAATCAAACGACGTGTACTGCGTTGCCGTGTTGCAGCATTTGGTGAGGTAATTAATGTACGATCAATCGATGCTAATATAAGACAAGTAGGTTGCCAGCATGTGAGAACAAAAGAAATATAGAAACGAAATCGACAAAAACCAATACTACTGATACTAAGATCAGTATCATAACCAACTGCAAGTATTGTTATAAGAAAACCCAAATATAAATATAATATATTAACAATATTCACAGCTATTAAACAAATCGTACAAGGACTTTTCCGTAAAGTACCCTTGGTAAATACTATTAAATTTAGTATACAACTGATAGTTCCAATGGATAGTACTATTGGGCCACCAATTCTTAATACATTTCGTTGAATCGCATGTAACAGTTCCGATGAAGACATTTGAATTTGTATTGCTATTCTGAAAGAAAAAAAAATTTTTTAAATCATGAACAAACCAAAAAAAGATGAGAGCAGTATAAAAGAAAATATAGTCTTGTCCGATCGTGTATTCACTGATAAAACTATCTGAATGAAAGAAAAATTGAAATCTATTGCTTGGAAGTAATCTAGGCAAATGTAATTTTTTTAAGCATCTTAACTTAAAAGTAGTTGTCAACGTTGACATCTTTGTCGTGAAGTATTTCTTCGCCTTATAGCCGGTAATATTTTGTACGTCAACAAAGGAATTAGCAGACAGGATAATCTGATTTTAGAGTAATTCAATGGAAGGATTGACATTTTCAAATAAAGAAGCGCCACAAATAACATTCGAGATTGTCAATGAAAAGCAAAATTTGATTTCGAGCTTTCAATAGATGTGATTTAGCTTCATTAGAAATTAACAAATAAGAAAGTGAAAGGATTAAATACATATGTGTGTGATGCTTCACGACCAAAGATTGATATTAATCAGAATAACTAGAACAATAATGGTCTTCATAAAACTTATGTCGCTATCTACGGGTGAAAAAATGGCTAGAATGCATTGAAACCGTATAGTAAGTAAGAAAAAAAATCATACACAGTACGAGAATGTTCCATATAAGAAAATCTATCCACTTATGTAGTTTTTAAAAGCATTTGCCCGAAGAACGTCAATAAACGAATTCACAACCGTATACACTTCCGTCCTTTGTTTATATGTGGCACATATTGGGAGAGAAAACCTTGTTGAAGCATAACGTGCGAATTCACTAGTTATTAGTGAATATTGTTGTGGGATTATCAGAATTACCGTCATATACATTAAGATGCTGGTTATCGTGAGTGGTTTGCTGCAAGGAAGAAATGGCGAATTTATGATATTGCCAATTCTTGAAAATCCTTAAAAAGTCTTATAAATACCGAATAAAAATCCACAATATACATTATTTAACTTAATCAGATATGACGACTATGTTATTTTGTTAATATCGATGAAGTCATTTTGTATATTTCACTTTAAAAAATTCATTCTGTTAAATAAAATGTGTCTAAAACATTACAATCTTATGAGATGCCATGTACACTATATCGTAGAACGCCTTGTGACAGTATGTGTAAAGATAAAAGAGCTGAGAATATGTTTACTATATCAATAACTATCTCGATGATCTAATATCTTCGATGCAAAAGCACGGCATATGAACTGTGCTAAAGAATTTATAAAATGTATGTGAATTAGAAAACTTCAGCAGTATAAATACTAATCGACGTATCGTCTAACTGTCGCGTCATATACTAATGAAATGAAAATTTATTTGACGTTGGCTTATGATGATCAGTGCACTTTATAATCCTTTTTTATGTCTAATCTAAAATATGACATTTTTTAATATTAGTTGATGAGGAATTAACACAATTATGGAATAGCACGAAGTGAGCCATAAATACATTGACAATAAAAAACATGAAGATTTCTGTTATGAATCAAGCAAATGATCTCATTTTTAATGAGGGATAGAGGCATGTTCAAGATTCATATTTATTAAATATGACTATTGAACTCAACAAAAAAAATTTACTTTTTCAGAAGTTTGAACAAAATCGTATATAGAATGGCGCAAAAGTCATTTTTTCGAAAAATATATTAAATATTTCCACTGCGGATCAAGTGAATGAGTTATTTTTTTAATTGGTGATAAAAACATATTCAAGATTTATATGCATAAAGATATGCCTAGAAAGATTTTTTGTTCAATATATTATTTTTTTTGTTGAAATCGAGGGCGATTTTTAAAAAAAATATCTCGCTTTAGACATGTCTTTACCAATATGAAACTTGATTATGCCTCTATCGTTAGTTAAAAAAGCAGCTCATTTGCTTGAGTTATAATGAAGGTACTCAAATTGTTTATCGTAAAGATATTTATGGATCATCCTGTATATAATACGATGCATTGATATTTTACATGAATAAAAGTCTGAATCAATAATTGAAATCAAAACATCGTGTACAAATCCTCGTTCTTTAGTTAAATTATAATGTTTATTTCCTCGACTGAAGGGAAGGTCATACACAAAAATGCGTTTGATTGCTTGTCACAGAGTCAAAAGAACATCGACTTTAAAGAACATTGCTCAGTTATTTTCACTATACAGCTTTTGTTCAATTACATTATTGAGTCTATGAACTCAGCCAGTAACAAACTTTTCACATCGAACTTTTGACCAATCAGACTCTATCTATTTGAAATTTCAGCCAATGAAAATGGTTTCCGAAATCTAGCTTTCATCCAATCAGATTTTGAAGAACTCATGCATCTCAATATTCGTGATTTATAAAAAAAGAATTAAGATTTCGCAGCAACGTTTCATAAATTTACAGATGATGTATTCATTTATAGATCTATGTGCCTTTACTTGTTTTTCTTTAAGTTTCCTGTATAGAGTCCTTTCGTTGTAGATCTTGTAATTCTTTTGAGTTAGTGAAACGTTAGTGAGTGTGGTTTTGAACGCAAGACAATGAACTCATGTGAAAATAGACTTCAGCGTAGAAGCTGCCATCAGTGAGCGGCACCCTGTAAAGGCACCAATGAACGACTAGCCGCTATTTTCTAAAATTTACTTTGGTTTTTTGCATTACCTGTAAACGATTTTTTGAGCAAGAAAATGAGGTGTTACTTTGATCTATGCTTCATGTTGGTATACGAAAGTCTTAACAGAAAGTTTAAAGGTTGGATCTTATAGAACAACCGTCACTAGCAATTCGTGAATATTTGCATATGTATCAAGCATAGTTATCAGAGCAGAATCCAGTGACTACTATAGTAAGAGATAATAATAAACAGAATTCAATCGAGGGCTAAGCGAGTTTTATAAGGGAAGGTCCCCAGGTGTGTCTCAGAGATTTTAATCAAAATGATGTGAGATTGTTAAGTCAAGCCTACCTATATCAGGTGTGAAACAATTAGCGGCTATGACTGCGTCAGTAAAAAGTTATAGCCAAAACAGTTCTCGGACAATTGACATATATGCAGTGGCGAGGGGACGGATCCGGAATAGTGTGTGTCCACGTGATATTTGCAAATATTACGTAGACAAACACTATTCCGGACCCCTCCCCCTGCCACTGCATATATGTCAATTGTTCGAGAAGTGTTTTGGCTATAACTTTTTACTGACGCAGTCGTAGCCGCTAATTGTTTCACACCAGAAATAGGCATACTTGACTTAACAATCCCACATCATTTTGACTGAAATCCCCGGAACACACCTGGGGACTTTTCGTTGTCAGACATTTTTGATCATATCATTCGCCGACATTATGAGAAAAAAGAGAATTGTTAGTAACTAGTTTAATCATATTTCCGATTGATTGGGAAATAAATAATTATTTAGAATAAAATATATTAATTTAGATAATTTGAACACAATTGATCGTCATGGTCTTATCATTCATATGTTGAATGAATGGATTAAAAACAATGATGCTAAGTTTGGTATTTCAAATTGGAAATTAATGGATGTTAGTAAAATACGCTCTCACTCATTCCGACCGTCGTTTCAGTCGAAGATAGTATCAACCGATAGAGCTTAAAATTCTGCACTCATAGAAGCCCATTCTGAGCCATTACGAATACAATATCTTTGACAAGAGAATCAAACACCATTTTTATGGATCCAATCTGATCCACAATACAAAGGGATCTATTGTGATCAGAGTGGATAAGAGCGTATTTTAGTAATATCCCTCTAAATCCCAATTGGCTTAATACTCATCACAATAAGTGACGTGTCTAAGCAACTGACGACAGCAAATTTGTTTTTTATTATGACTTAATCTATTGTCTCTCATTAAAAAGTTTTGTACCGAACCTCTGAAGCACGATAAAAATTCCCCCTGAAAAATTGTAAATATTTCGATAAAGATGCATTCTTTCTGGCTAGAATTTACGGGTCTTTCTAGTAATTACAAGTGCTATCTATGGACAAAATTCCAGCTCGAAATTCAATCATTTCGGTTCTCATGAAATCTCATGTCTATCAGCCAAAAATCCAGTTAAATATCTACAAGTCAATAATAGAAGACTGGAAAACCAAACCCAAATAGACCTTTTCGCTATTTGACCAAAACCAACTAAATGGCAATAGAACCAAGCGAAAAGCGATTTGATAGTAGAGAATATTCTCTCATTAGTCACTTCCTTATTTCTTTCATATATTGTGAGAAAATGTATATCAATCTTCAGCAAGCGCTCTCTTCTGCAAATTTCAATCATTTTATTTTAATTTATACATTTTATATAAATAATCATCATAATCACAATAAGTAGGGCAGAAGGACAAGAAAAACAAAATCATCATCAATCAATAAAATATGGATACACAAGAAATTACTCAAAACTTATCTACGATTCTCATTGAGTGTCCTAATACAACTGCTTGTACTATACTAGAAGTGAAGCTCATTGGTGCTGCCGAAAAAATCATCATATGCAAAGAATAACCAATGTCCATATTAGCCCATATAGAAAACCACAAGCTTATAGCGCAAAAGAATGCTGCATACAACACCAGAGCACTGAGGCTCAATAAGGATAATATCACAACTTTGATATTCACACTTTGTTTCTGAATAAATGAGGTTAGAATTGACATGATCACAGACAAAACTAAAACACTCAATCCAACAACAGCTAATACTTGTACGACAGGAAATTTACTCGTTGTATAACCAAAACATTGTACTTCATTCTTACAATGTTGCCATAAACTAAATGTATTATGATGTTTATCAGACTTGTTCAACCACTTTGGCGGTATCATACTGAGGACAGCAAAGAATATTGCCATTACACTACACATCCGCATTCCTAGTGTGGCATCAAAACCTTGTATTTTCTTTACTTGTTGAGGACTGTATCCGAGTATCACTCCATATAGAATAGCAGCGAATATCGCGAATAGAGCTGCACCGAACATCAACATAAAGGAATAATCAATTTGTGAGTTACTGACGAGAAAAATATTTAAATAATGTATTATTCCCGAGATTGTGCACAAACATGCCAACAAATGTAGTATGATAATTGTCGTTTTCGTTTTTGAACTTTGTAAACTGGTGACACTCGCAGAACTATCTTTGCCGAAAGTTCTTCCTGACACAAACATAACTGAAATTAAACCGAGAATGAGTGCACTCAATACAGTTAATGCTTGAGTTAGATGAAACGGTTTATATGAAGCGACATTGACACATGTAAGTCTCTGTGTGTCATTGTGGAAACATTTTCTCCATAGTCCATATGACAAATACTGAACATTTCCAGATGGATCGGGTAGTGCAGATGTCACCCAACTATGCGTAGCGATACCAATGATCGCAGAAATGAACGACAAGATCGCAAGAGCTAAAGCTAACCATGAGAGGTGGCCACGTTGGTGCGTTTCGGAGTGCATTTTTCTTAAATTGTCGAAGAAAGAAGAAGGAAAGATGTGAAAATATCGTGTGCAACTAAAAGAAACTGAGCTAGATTAGATAAGAAGTCAGGTGTGATGCGTTAGAGAGAATCAAAATATTCAAGATAACATGTGATTCGATATACACTCGTATAATTATGCTTGAAAAGAAGCTTCAGAAAATGATGATGAGTCATGAACTTTATCTTAACCCTTTGAGAATGAATGGGTTATTTTTCACCCACCCCTTCTTCAGTAGAGAAAAGAAGTGTTTTGTTTACATCAAACTATTAAATATGTAAGATCATTAGGGCCATAAACAAGGGCATGTATCATCTCATACTTTTCTTTTTTTTCTCACAAATTCTTTTCAAATATCCTGCTCTTGCTGTTAAGATACAGTGACGTCATAATTTCTCTATTGGGTATATATACTCCCGTTCTCATGAAATAATTTACGTTATTCTTGAATTTGTAAAGCATATCGTTTTGGTTTCAATAGCGGAATCTCTCTGCTCGGGCAATGAACGAATATGTCGTAGAAGATCTTCTAAAAATACGTCTCAGCTGGCTTCACCAAAAACTGTCCTTAGTTTTGACAATAAAATGCATTTGTCTGTGACAGAAAAAAGAAGAGGAAGTGCGTATTGTAGCACCAAGGAAACTTATTTTCGATTCAACATCGAGTGCTTTATTTCCAAATTACTATTATGTTTAAGATATAAAAGAAAATGTATTTTTGATTATCATAAGATTTTATGTAGCCGTTCTGAGTTAACATAGAATAAAACGGTTGAAAAAATGTTTTTGTGGTTAAAAAAAATTCCGTTCTCAAAGCGTTAAACATCATATTTCTTTTATATATATCGTTTGCCGATAGTTTGAACAGGACCAAAAGGGTGACCCAAAAATGTTGGTGCTTCATATAAAAATTTTATTTTCTCTCTTTATTATAATAAGCGATGCAAAAGTCTTTGGAAAAATGTCAAACTATCTTCCCGACTTCTAAACCAATTAAATTTTTTTTTGTTGGAAAGAACAAAGTCTGAACTACAAATTTTGTATCAGGCATATTTTTTCAGAACGAATTTGAGAAGGAGAAAAAGTCAAAAACCAAACACCTCTAAAAGAAGTCCTTACAACTTTACCATCGACCAACATCATTATGTATTTTCTATTAGTTTTTTTTGCATCAGAAGAGAAATGAGAAAACATGTTAAATGTTGATTTTTGTAGCATAAAGAGTGCTCTTTCAAATGGTATATTCGAAGTTAAATTTACTCTTAGTTTTTATACCAAAGTATAGCATTTTCTAGAGGCGACTAAAGAACTTGGCCGTTCTTACTATCCGACCGTTTTACAACGAGAAAAAATATTTTTTTGAATTATGTTTTTTCTGCAAAACTTCCACTGTCGGACGTATTTTGAACAAATAACGCAAAAAGAATTGAGTTCTCGCATAATTTCTGAAGATGATTGCTGATTTTCTTGCAAAGCGATAATTCTTGCAAAAAACTCCATTTTACAAAACTTCATGTTTAAAACTTTTTTGATAGAAGAATCAAGAATGGATCTAAAAAAATTAACAAAATTCATATCGTTAGAGTTTTTGATGGGCTACATTTTGGTGTACTTTTTGTTCAAGTTTGATATATACAGCTCGAAATAAGTGAGAAATACAGAATTTTCAAGTTGAACAAAAGTTGCAAGGACTTTTTTTTAGAGTTGTTTGATTTTTGACGTCTTCTCCTTCTCAGATTCGTTCTGAGAAAATGTGTCTGGTACAAAATTTGCATTTTAGACATTGCTCTTCCCAACAAAAAAAAATTTGATTCGTTTAGAAATCGGCAAGATGATCTAAGATAGTTTGACATTTTTCCAAAGACTTTTGCATCGCTTATTAAATCCAGAAGTGCTCGAACTTGGGCATATAATAGCTTGCAACTAGAGAAATATTATCCTAAAAATTTCACATTTCTAGTCTCTACTTATAAAAAAAGATTTACACACTCGAATACTAGAGAATTTCTACTTTGTATGACGCGGCAAATTTTTTATTGATAGAAAACATCTAGAATAAGTAACTTTTGTCATAAATACAATCATCAATAATACAATAATCGATACTTTTATATTTTGCTGTAGTCGTTTGCATATTGAATTAATCCATTTGGAGCACATTGCCGGAGTGATTATATCCCTGATTGGTACAATTCTTTGTTTCAATAATAATATATTTTCAGACTCCTCTACTTCTAATTTCTTCTTAACATAAGCTCAGATATTTTCGATAGACCAAATATCAGACATTTTGCTAGCTTATTCTTTAGGTTCAACACGTTCATGGGACAATTCATTAAATTTTTCTAATGCATAATGTGAACGATGTTTTAGATCGATGTCGTCTTACCAAATAATGTTGACATTCTTATTCAACATTTCGATATGTGGTTTTCATTTTTGTCCAACTAGTTTAATATATAAGAATTGATCTATAGTTAGTTGCTTCTTGTTAACATTTTTATATTTAGAATTCAGCCATTCATCAACGAAAATCGGCGACTTGTTTGAAACTAAACTACGTGATGATATACCACCAAACAGCATTACATGAGAATAAAATTTTTCTTGATGAATTGTTTGTGCTTTAATCGAACTGTTGCCTTACTAGTAGACCAAGTGATATTATTTGTATTATTTTTTTTTTATTAATTATATATGTCCATTGAAATCAATATTGATTAAATGTTTCTATTTAGAATATGATCTTGCTGGTTTCATGCCGAATTTTTTAAATAATTTTTTTGCATTATTCATTGTTGGATCTCGATATATAACGGGTGAGTTAGAATAAATGGTCCTCTCAGTATTTTCCATATATTTCACCCACAGTCCGGTGTTTAAGAAAAAACGTTTTCAGCAAAAGATTCCTCATTAAATTCTCTACAAAACATATATATTCTTATTATCTTAAATAAACTCCATCACTTTGTGATATAGGATACAATCGATTGGTCCAAGAACCACAACTTTCAAAACAATATTATTCTTCGATCATTGTTGCTTTGGATGTCACTCTATTCAAAGTAAAACAAAATATACCACAAGAAGCAGCGCGAATAGCTTCTACAATCTATGAACAAAAGTTTATTTTAATTGTATAATTTCTATTTAAAAAAAAGCAAAACTCTGTGCGATCGATTTTTGCCATTGTGAAAACCGGTCGCACAGAATTTGGAGTTGTTTTGAACATAAAAAGTACAGAAATAAAATAAACTATCCTTTGTAGACTGTAGAACTCTTCGCACTGCATCTTCTGATATATTTTGTTTTATTTTGAATAGGGTGACATCCAAAGCAACAATGATCGAAGAATAATATTGTCTTGAAGGTTGTGCTTCTTGGACCAATTGATTGTATTGTATATTACAAAGTGATGGCGATTATTTAAGATAATAAGCATATATAGATTTTGTAGAGAATTTAACGAGGAATCTTTTGCTAAAAAACTTTTTTCTTAAACACTGGAATATGGGTGAAATATATGGAAAATACTGAGAAGCCATTTACTCTGACTCACCCATTACTAAATTATTCCGAACAGTGCTATGTTTTATTCGTACAATAGAAAACAAAACATTGATGGGACATGCTATGGTTAAGCACACTCGTTTGTTTTTCTTTTCGTATACTGTAAGTTGTTCCATTATCACGTTTTTTATTCAAAAACCATCCACACTACTAGTCCTACCGTTTTAAACTTCAATCAACTCAATATCTTGCTGTTTTCCTATTACACTGTGCAAATTTTATCAATCGTGTTTATTTGTTCATTAACTCTTCTGTCTCACGATGAACATCGGATTGATACTAATTGGATCCGTATTTTTTTTTCAGTATGACTGCCTCTATTGGAGCTTTCATCGTCTCCTTAATTATAGCTACTTTTTGTTTATATTGGCGCCTCCACACATTTTCAGTTATCTATCGAACACTGATCTTCGACACACCAAGAATATTCAACTCGCTTCAACTACATTAAATTGTTCAGATACTTTCCACAGTATCGCAACGTCTTGATACACTTGAACGTGTTTCCAATCCTGTTACCTTCTCTCATTTCTTCTATTGGAGCGGCCTTCACAGCCCTCAATTCTTAATGGTCGTGAATTTGGTTAATCTATAATTGTCAATGATTGTTTATTTTTTTCCTTTCCTTCGGTCTTTACTATTGTTAATGTTATCAACTGCTATCATCTTGTTTGTTTTCATTTCTTTATGATTTCTTTTCTCTCCCACCTTTCTAATGTAAGGGAAGCCACATTTTTTGATCGGTAAAAGATATGTTACAGAGAGGAGGCGTACGTGTTCTTATACATTTTCTCTGAAGTATGTTATACTGATATATTCTATATTCATGCTTTTCTTTTTGTTTGTTTTAATATTCTTGTTCTTTTTTTTTCATTATCGTTTGAGTCGGAATAAATATACATAGGAATCAATTAAATAATGCTCTCATAAATTGGCAATTAAAAATATTTACATCTCAAATAGCTCGACATAAAATATAAAATAAAACAAAAAGCGAGAATAAGATAAAAAGTTTTAAATGACTTCTGCCTCATATTTGATATTCATGTTAATAATTCGAGTTCCATACCAGATGTGAATAATACTTCTTCCACAGGTTGAACTGCATTGCGACTTGAACTACACCATCGTTTCATTGATTGCCAACATTTTTTCACTAAAAAATATTTCATTTGACGACGATATCGTGATGAAGTTGCCAAAAATATATAAAAATTTAACTACAAAAAAAACAACTATTCTAAAAGCTTTCAGTCACAATCTTACCGCATAAATCCAAAGAATTGTTGACTGTAATAATGCTGAAACTAATTGATTAATAGCATAGGGAAGAATATCTGTTGGAAGTATAATAACATTAGTTGAGTATACCCGATATATGATAAATGGTGATGACAAAGTAATAAAGAAAATTACGCGAACAAAAATCATTGCTGTCAATTGACGATCCAATCTTCTTCGTTCAATAGGAACTTGTCGTCGAACTATACGACGAACATTCTGATAAGCCAAAATACTGAGTAAAGATGAAAATAAAATTGGAATAAATCCATTTAACAAAATATGGAAAACAATAGTTTGATAATTCTTGAAATGTTGGTTGGTTATAATACAACCAAGTGAAGGAACAATATCAAAAAAGATGAAACCTGGTATACTTTGTAGAAACCACAGAATACTTGCTGCAAAAACTAAATATCGTGCAAGTTTTATTGTACTCATTTGTCTTACAAAAAATTGATGATGTGTTGAGAGATATTGATCTAATGCTTCGAAACATATCATAGAATTAATGATAAGTCTACACGATTGACCTATTGCAGTTCTGAATTTACAAAAAAAAGGAGATATATTTGCTGGATCAGTTCCATATACAATTTGTACTATTTGAGGCACAAAAACTATAAGTATTACCGCTAGATTACCAATAGATTCTGCGATTAAATAAAAAGCACAGCAATTAGATCGAAAAATTTTTAGATTTGTAAATACAAGGATGTTCAGAGTATTACCAATAACACCAGTAATGAATATAATACAGTTAATATATAATGCATATTGTTGTGTGATAGTAAGAATCTGGAGAGCGATCGATGATGAGGACATGATAAGCTATTGCAATGAACTTCGATATAATTTTTTTGTGTTTGTATCTTTGTAAATAACTTTAGATATAATATAAAGTTATTCAGGGCATATAGAGATAGACAAGAAAAAAAGACTACAATTTATCAGGACAGATTTATTAACAAAACGTATAAGACTATTCTACATTAATTAAGAAAATAAAAATGTGCAGAAGCAAAATATCTGAATAAAAAGCGTATTTTTAAATTATCTTGCAACAGGCACATCTAGAAGTTAATTTTCTAATTTTCTATTTAATTTCAATATCCTTGCTTTTAAATCATCCTCAACTATTGAGATAAATAAAGTTGATAAGACAACGTCAAGTGCACTGATACAATTTTCCATAAGAAAGATAAGGAAAAAGAATCTTTTTTGAATAAGTTTTAAAGAAATAGGCAGTTGTTGACTGCCGACATATGGTTGATTGTGGAAGAAATGACAATAAAAAAAGATAAATGAAATAATATATGATTTAAATTTATAAATGGAAAAGGAAGATACACAAAAAAATTCTATTAAAAGCTATAAAGTGATGATATATAAATACGCTTGTGGCAGTGTTTTAGTAATGAAAAAAAAATGAATTTAAGAATTTTCTGTAAGCTATTAAGAAAAAAAGTCTAACTTAAATTTGTTTCTAATAAAGAGTGCAAAGTAACGCGTCGTCTCCGTGAGTCTCGCTCAGCTTAGCCCTGAAAGTAGGAAAAGAGGACATAGAGTATTGAGTATCAAATTTTTAAATAAATCTTCAAATAAAACTGAAATAAAATTTAAAAAGCCTATCATGTGAACATAATCATAAAATAATGTTAAAATCTATTTTCTTGTCAATAATATATTGTCTTTTGTTCTTTTTTTATGTAAAACGTATTCATTTACGGTAGTATTGGAAACTAATGTTGAAAACATCTCAATAAGTTCTTTATTAGAAATGTTAGTTAATGTAAATGTTTAACGTATAATTTATTCAAAATGAAAAATCTTAATGAGACTTTCTTGTAGACTAAAAAATATGATGCATTTTCTGAGTAAGTTTATGACTTATAGAATTGAAAGATTAAAAATCAAAACAAAAGAGTTTGAACAATCAGTGAATCTACTAATATATTCTAAACGATAGTGTTTGTACATATGAAGATTGAATACTCACATAATCCGACGTCTTACATCCTTGGACAAAAGTCTTCTTCCTCCGCTCACTTTGTTATTTTTATACAGCCATATTTCGTATGGAATTTACTATCGAATGGAGGTATGTCCTTTATAAAAGTCGTTTTCTTTTCGTTTTGTTTTACTTGTTGATTGAAATAATCTAATTATATGAAGCAAACACTGATCTGTAAAATATAGATGAACCAGAGTGTCATTTTTTTGTCTCTTTGTTTATCACAACGTTATAAACTCGTGTTTCTTAAACTTTATCCATTGAGTCCTCAAATGTTAACCAAAGGCATCTCTAAATATATAAATTGTTCTCCAAAAGTCGTACGATTTTGGCTTGGTCGATAACAGAAGAATGAAGATCTGTCTAATTTACCACGAACTGGTTTACTATGTGCTACATCGAACAAAACTGATTCAAAAATTGTTAAAATTATCAAACATGTGCAGAATGTGACGTCAAACGAAATTCCCAACACTTTAAAGAAGGACGATGTTAATATCAATGCACGTACTGTAAGATGTCGTTTACAGGTGAGTGGTAAAAGTTATGGACCATCTTTAAAAAACCCACTACTTAAGGAAGTTCATCGTGAGAAACGACTGCTATGGACACGACAGCATAAGAATTACAACTGAAACAGTATGATTTTTATCGACGAAAAGACTTTTAAACTTGATAACAGCAAAAGGAAAATTTTGGAGATTTCGAGGTATTACCAAGGACATTCGTATAGTTAAACATCGTTTCAGGTTACATGTATGGGGCTTTTTCTCAAGAAACAGTTCCGGTTGACTCATTATCTTAGATCGGGACTTGACAGGTGATTTAAGGTGCGATCTCTACGAAACTGACCTTCTACCTACTGCTGAAGATCAATTTCCTAAAGGTTTTACAAGTTGATTTCTAGAAGAAGATAACGATCTTAAACACAGACCTCGTTTAGCGCTCGAGTGGAAATATGATAATCAGATTCAAGTTTTGCCATGGCTTTCTGCATCACCAGATCAAAATCCCATTGAAAACGTCTAGTCGATTATGAAGGATATAATTAGTTAAAAAATATTCGAACAAGAAATAATAACGACATGGAATAATCTGCCAATTGAATGAGCCTTATTCAACATTCGCTTTTTGGCCACGAACATGTATAAAAATAACGATACATTATACCATCTGTTGCTAAGAGCGGTATCTTCACTTTTATCTTTCTCTCGCTATCCTTCTCCGTATTTTCTCTAGGAGAGAAGACATTCAATTATTAAATTTTGTCTTCTCTTCTCCTTTGATATTTTATTTCTTTGATCTTGTTCTATTTTCTGCTTTTAAAAATTTTGATAGATATTGAGAAGATGAGACAGTTATATTTTGTCCAGCATCATATTAAACATTTGGTTAAAGCGAATCTTATTTATTGACACAAGTTTATTGAAACAAATATATCATAAAATGATCTTTATAAGTGGTTCATCAAAAATAGTGAAAAAACTGCAAATATAAAACTAATAATTTAGCAGGTGCATGGAATTTATTAGTATAAGTTCATTAAGACATTTATGGTGTTTTATTCTGTTCATGACTTTTCGATACTCATCAATTTTTTTTAGAAACAGAAAATAGAACAAGATCAAAGAAATAAAATATCAAAGGAGAAGAGAAGACAAAATTTAATAATTGAACGTCTTCTCTCCTAGAGAAAATACAGAGAAGGATAGCGAGAGAAAGATAAAAGTGAAGATACCGCTCTTAGCAACAGATGGTATAATGTATGACCATTTTTTATACATGTTCGTGGCCAAAAAGCGAATGTTGAATAAGGCTCATTAGCTATGACATTAGTTAATAGTATGAAAAAGCGCATACAGTGCTTAATGGAAGTCAATGGCGATTATACATCATACTAAAATAAAACAGTTAAAACGATACCTCTATTTGATAATAAAATTAATATGAAATATATGTAAGATAGAAAAAATAGGAATAGGGAAAAGACTTTTGTACAGGCGTGTAACTATCAAGATAATAATTCACAACAACGACAATTTCGATCACAGAATAAGTAAGAAATAAATGAAAGAAAATTCCATTAATATATGTTTTGTTTTTTTTTGCAGCATTAGCTTGATCAACCAACATCATCTCTTGTCTTTCCGGCTTTTTTTGTTTTGTCTATGTAATGGAAATAGTAAAACCTCTGTGAAACTTATATTAATCGAATAATATATGCTAGAAAAAGTATTGAAAAAGTATTACATATGATGTATTTTACTTTATGGAACCAAATTTAATAAAGTGGCGACATGGGCGTCTATTATCTTTGGTATTAAAGAATAAAAGATCTATTTATTTAATTTTCACTAAGAAAAAATTTTCAATGAATAGTCATTTTTATTTTCTGTTGAATCATTAGTGAAAAACACTGAAAGATACATATAATGTAAACATGCTTTGTTTTATGAAAAGAGAAAAAGAAGCTCTGTGACTGAAAAATGAGTCGTCTTCTTCTTTTTCTTTCGTTGCATTGACTATTTTAAAATATAATTAAACTAGTAACCGTCGAACGAACATATTTTTCAAATAGCGTATCTTGTTATTGATGCATTTCCTAGACTTTACTGAAAAGTAGAAATGATTATTTTTTTGATCACCTTAATCGTAAATATTCAATGGTTGTTCTTGATATATTTATTATTGTTACAGCAATAAATTTATTATCAAATATAATTAATTTCACATAGAAAACTTAATTGAAAAATATACAACAAAGATTTGATAACTTGCATTACTTATCTTAAATTCAATTGTAGATCGATGAATTAATAGATTAATAAGCAAAAAGAAAACTATCAGGAACAATTGGAGATTGTAATTCAAATCAAGACAAAAATTATTAATTGATGCTCATATATAAGATTAAAAATTAATTGTTAAAAACATTATTGACCATCTTTTTTCTTTATTTTTTATGAAGAAAAAAAATTAGAATCAATTTATAATATCCCTAAACGTTTTATAAATTAATCCTGATCCATTTTATTTATGATTTAGAAATATATTCTGCCCTTAAACTTCATTTTAAAAATAGTAAAGCAATATTAAAAAGTTATTTACATTAATAAATATGCAATTTAATATACTTAATTGATATTTTTATTTATTTAGTTGACTAACCAATATTTTTGATTATTAGAAAATGTGTAACTATAATATGAAGTTGGTATTATTAGATATAAGAAAAATATCTGATCTCTTACTTCAGGATATATTTCGTTGATAAATAATAAATATTCTTGTTTAATTAGATAAATATTTCACAGTATAACATGTTGATGGACATATTTATAAATTTTATCAGATTTTCTAAGTTATTTATAGTAAAAAAAGAAAAAGAAATTTGTCAACCTTTATATTTGTATACAAATAATTATAGATTGTATATGTATTATAAATATACGGGAAAAATAAAATAAAATATTTCTTTTTTGTACGACAAGATAAATATAAAAGAGAATTTATCTAAATAACAGTATATTGATTTATCAATCACATAATATCCATTCAACTATGATATTTATATAAATAATCGTTTGCTTTATATTATCGATTGATATCTATTTTAAGAATTAAATATAACTTCATTTATACAATCAATAGAAATTGTTGTAAAACAAATCAATCAAATTCAAGATCATCATTGTTTATTCTTCTCATGGACTTCGCGTGAATGATATTCTAAAACGTTTTCAGTGAATAACTGTAGATTTATTGATCAAAATACAAAGTGAATTTTAAAAAATAATCTTTTTAATCGATTAAAACAATCTCTTCTGTTTGGGAATTTCCTTAAGCATTAGATTGAAAAGCAAAAGAATAATATTCTTATTTTGATATTGACTTTTTCAATACACAAAAATTAAATGAGAACAAAGACAGTTGTATGCATCTTTGGATATGAATATTATAAAAAGAAAAATATGTATTCATTAGATAAATGCATCAAATAAAATATTTATATAAATTAATAGAAAATTATTAAAAGAAAATGAAATATTTACACAAATATCTTAATTCAACGATATTATTCTACGAAAGTCAATTTGAATTTAGTATAATGAGGCATATAAAATGTCAACACAAAAATACTTATATCTAAATTAAGCTGCACTTTTTCATGCTTCAGAACGTCGTAATGCAACCATTCATTCAGCCGAACATTGACTGAAAAATCAATCCTATAATCGAACAAGAGATGTTAATGTCGACTACACTTAATGAAAAAACATATACTGGCATTCAAATCATAAAAAACTTTATATTCTACTGTTCGGCAATTGCTTATTAAACTAAATCAAAAAAATATTTTTACAAATGAAAATGTCGATCAAAATAATATTTGTAAAGCAACACGAAAATTGCTTAAGCGACATAGTGAAATTAATGGTGGACCATATGAATTCAAATTACAATCTTCTAGGTTGAGTTTTTGTAAAGTTTGATTGAGTCTAATTATATTACAAATTGGATCACTCGATACATCATCTATTAATTTATTTCCTGCAAGACTCAATCGTTTAAGAGTTGAATTGTCATGAATAAGTACATGAGCCAATGTTTGTACTCCTTCATTACTAATTTGATTGTATGCCAATTTCAAATGAGTTAATGATTTATTCGTTCTTAGCATTTCACTCAAATATTCAACACCAACATCTGTGATAGAATTGTTGTAAAAATCGAGCCATTTAAGAGAATTTTGCTTGGAAAGATTTTCAGCAAGAATTCGAACACCTGCATCAGTGAGACAACATTTTCCAAGTTCTAAACTTTGTAATAAAGTATTCATAGACAATGCACAAACTATTGTTGAGATATTTTCCGGTAAAAATGGATGATTGAATAAATTGAGATGTGTACATTCTTTATTGATAATTACTTCGCTTGATGCTACTGCAATTTCTTGACTTGAAAGATGATTCAATTCACTTTTCACATGCATAATAATTATATTACCATCCATTTGTTGTGCATGAAAGATTGAATCATGATCAGGGATTTTTCTCCGCGAAGTTTTTTTATTACTTTTTATCAATTCATAATCGGAGAGTTCTGATGTATGAGTAAGTGAATGAGTTTGCGTTTTTTCATGTAATTCTTCACATAAATTATTGATATCGATGTCGGAACAGTTGTCAATCCGTTTTGGACAAACCTTATCAATATGATCTTGAAAATTGCCTCGTTGTATATTCGACTGATCACATAATTTACATTTAACAAGAATTTGATCAAGCATGCAAAGAAAACTAAGGAGAGTGATTGATGTTGGACTATTTCTTGGCATTTTTTCTCGACATGTAGGACATGTGGAATTGTAATTTTGAAGCCAGTTATACAAGCATGTGCGACAAAATGAGTGATGACATGGAGTTGTAACAGGATCAATGAATGGTTCATTGCATATCACACATTGTAAATTTTTATCAATAGATTCTTCATTTTCATATTCATAGTTGCGACCACTTGCCATTTGTTTATGATATAAGGATTTTTCGATAGTTGAGATAAAGTACAGACTCGTGCATGACCTTTTTATATAACTATCTGTCTATGACATTATGATTTTCGTAGAATGAAACAAGCAAACAAAAGGTGAAACTTCATAATGTATCATATATGATGACATGCAGAGCAATACTATTTTACCTGACTCATAGAATGAATAAAATGGCTTTTTCCACATTTTGTTATTCTTATCATCTGTGATATTAAAAAATGAATTTCATTCTATGGTTACTTTTTTTCGTAATCCCAGCCAAACGTGAGAGTCAGAGAAACACGTGTACTTGCAAAAAATTTCTTAAAACCTGCATCGACATGCAAAATATTTTTTACATCATCATAGACCATGCATTATCATGCAAGTTATATGAAATATTTTTACTTTTTGCATGTAAATATAAAACATAAATACATGCGTGGAGTTGCGTTTTGTAAGTACATGCACGGAAGCACAAATTTTGAAATTTTTTAATAAACTATGCGAGATTGTGCATGAAATCTACTCATGCAGACAGTCGCATGCACTTCTCTCGCATGTTCATATAAAACATATGTCTTGCATGAAAATGCTAAAACGTTATCTGCGTGTACTTGTAAAATAGAGAAACATACTTTAAATCTTGTATGTTAACGCAAAAGAAGTGTATTTATGAAAGCTAATACTGAATCGATTCTGCGTTGACATGCGACGTTTTCTTACTTTATACTCTACATACCCCTTCTT
Organism: Macrotrachela quadricornifera; assembly: GCA_022393335.1. Classification (NCBI taxonomy): domain Eukaryota; kingdom Metazoa; phylum Rotifera; class Eurotatoria; order Philodinida; family Philodinidae; genus Macrotrachela; species Macrotrachela quadricornifera. Next base: position 2,174,779 of record JAJEKB010021263.1, on the reverse strand, counting down.
GCAAGAATTTGGTTTTTTTATCGAAGCGTATCTATCTATTTTTCATAAAAGTTGGCACGATTTTCTTATTGCTATATTATGTTTACTTTAAAATTCTTTATTACTGTTGGAGTGAAGTGTGAAAGAAATAAAATCAGGCTTTTTTGATTGATTAATAATAATGGTTAAACTCATTTTTCTAAATTTGAAATCAATTGATTTCAAATTTAAAAAATCAAAAAAATCAAAAATATTTGATTTTAGGTGTTTTATTCGTGAATTGATGTTTTGAATAGCAGAGACTAAAAATTTGATGAGATACTTTTTATTTTTCTGATATTTTTGGTTAAATTAATTTTTTTCTGATTAAACTGAATTTTTTTATTTACGATTAATTGTAATCATAAAAAAATCGATTTTTTTCCCCTTAGTTAGGTTTTATACACATGTATATATAGCAGTTATCAAATGATCATTATCAGGGGCGTAGCGAGGTCCATAAGGCAGGGAGGGCGTAACTTGCTGGTACCTAAAACGTTTTGAATTAGAGACCTGTAGCGTCAGTATCTATAGAGAATCACTATAAAAATCCGCCAAAAACACCATTTCTTCGATTTTGGGGAGCAAAAAAATCAAATTTTTCAAAAGCAGGGAGGGGGCGTAAAATCATTATTTGTAAAGAATCACCATAAAAAATCTCCGAAAATACCATTTTTTCGATTTTGGTGAGCAAAATAAAATAAATTTTTCAAAAGCAGGAGAGCATACGGCTTGTCCAAACGTAACGCTGTTACGTTCTTGATACACTCTTCTTCAATTATCTCGGAAGGTTTGAAAACTAGAAAGTTGGTTCAAACGCCATTCAACGCAGCTTATCAAACTTTATTTATCCTATAAGATTGACGTTTTTTGATCGAAGTCTCGAGCGTCTAGAAAGTTTTTATTACGGCGTAACGCTGTTACATAAAAAGACCCTTTTTCTCCAGTGCCGTCGAGAAAACTCTAATTTCTCGCAAAACTGTTTTTCCGCATGAAGTGCTTCTAGAGCCAATTTTGCAGAGCATCGAACAGGCTTTAGGCAGTAAAAAAGATTTTCTCTAAACTATTTTTTGCTCAGATGAAAAATGCAAAAAACAAACGTAACACTGTTACGTTTTTTGTAACGCTGTTACACACTTTTTTGTCGATCAATTTTGAGACACTTAATATGCTCGGAATGATTTGATTTTTATAAGTGTTAGTCTTGTCTGTGTCGCTGATCGTTCTACGCAAGAATGAGATTGATACATCGCCATGGGAGCTCATAAACTGAACAGTAAGTTGGAAACTGTATAAGAGTCTACAAATTGTCCTTAGCTATGAAAGTCAAAAGTAAATAGACCATTTTGTAAAGCATGAAACTCTACATCGAATGCTATGTCTCCCAATACTTTTTGAAAAAATTTCTTGATTAAAAAATTCAAAATACGATTTTTGAAAAGTTCAAAACCCAGTTTTCGATGCCAAAATCTATTTTTTTGCAAAATAAATGTCCAATTCGTAATCAGCGTTAAAAACTACATCTAGTAACATATTCAGATCTATTCAACGCGAAAAAAAATTTTAAAAACTTGATCGGCGAAGTGTCGCGTAACACCCCACGTGCCTCCCCTCACCTCACTATGCTCCTGGCTGTCTAAAACAAAAAGAAAAAAAATCAATTTGATATGCTAAATCATAGCACATTAAACCTTACAAAGAAAAACTTTTAGTAATATTAATTTAATTTATTTGATTAAGTTATACTAAACAATGACATTTACCTATGTTCAATTATTTAGCTCTAAAAGTATTCAAAATGCCGACACTTTTATTGTTGAACTCCTTTGAACATGAATATAAATGGATACATGAATAAGTATGTCAATATAAGTGTTGTAAATATTCCTGATATTTAATTTAATCAAAACTTTTTTCAGCTTAAAAAAGTTAAACAAAACTAAAGATCACTGTTGAACGCTGAGAAACATTAAACGACAAGTTTTTATTTTGCTTTTTCATTTCGTATACTGACGAGTTTCTTGACGGAGAACCAAGTCATTTTCTCCAATGAAATTTCATCGTTTCACTCGTTAAAGATCACTGCTTGTACAGAACTGTATCGGTAATTTTCAGAAAACAAGTAAAAAAAGTATTAAAAAAATGAATTAAAGAGTCTTTGTTGAGTTTTTTTGATAAACTAGTAAATTTTCACATATAATACAATATAAATATTTTGTATTCTCTACAATTGCCGAACAGAATATGAATCTGTTAAAATCAGGGGGGGGGCGTAATATAAGCAAATTTCAGAAGCAGAAGGGGCGTTCCGCCCCACGCGCCCCCCCCCCCTCGCTACGCTCCTGATCATACTAAAATTGTATGTTGGTAAATATATAGCATAAAGTTTTCTCTTCACAAAATTTATTCGATTTTCTTTTAGTATCATCTTATACTGTCACAATGATATGAATCCATACTAAAAATTATTTCTTAGTCGAGTCTCACTAGACTAAGAATAGAAGTTTCAATAGGACCTATTACTATTGACTTTAACAAAAGAAATATTTACATTCTTACAGATAGAAAAATAATGATCTACCCTACATTCATCTCATTCTATATAGAATCTGTATTAGTTTATTCATTAAGAAGAATCTTATTAGTATGAGAGAGAGAGAGTGACATTTTGCTCTAATATTGTTACCATTGATTTATGTATCGTTAGGAATCAGCTGAATATTCAATCGGTCTTTGAAATATTTATGATTACATTCGAAATAAACTTTCATGTAGAAATAAGGTGGCAAAACGACATAATTATCAAATGTTCACAATCTTTCTTTTTCATTCTCACATATATGAAGCGATTCGTCGCTTAAAGAATAAATATGAGTCTTAAAACTAAATCAGTAAAAGAGAAAAGCTTTTAATGTTAATTCTATTTCTATTCTCAATTCTGATATTTTTTTTTCTTGTGTTATTATATAAATTTCGATAGAGAATATATTATTAAATATCCTATATCGAATGAGACAAATAATTATTTATTTACCATATGATGTTTATTTGTAGATTAATTCTCTTTCTCAATCTCCTATAGTCCATATTAATATCTTTTCATATAATTGTCTAAGCAGATGATTACCATCAGTAAGTCGAATATTATTTTAAAATCATATAAATACAGTTGATTGTTAACAAAAAAAAATCTTGTCTTGAAAAATTCATTATATTATTAGATGAAGATATACATTGAACAATTACAAATATAAAGAATAGAATTTAATCGATTACTTTTTCTCTTTTTCGAATAACAAATAAAGACATTAAATAATGATTGAATTAAAATAGTTTAGTCAATATAATTTTTAATGATATGATCATCTCATTTCTTTTTTTTCGAACATTGATTAAGTCTACACAATTTTCATTGACAAACATCTGTCGCATCAAATTTTCTTTGATTTTTTTTTCTTCTCTTCTTAAAAGAACAGAATAGAACAAGAAAATATCAAAAAATATATATGACACACATAAATAACAATTTACTATTATACCAAAATATAATTTTATAAAAATCATCTGTTCAATAAATAAAGATAATTAAAATATAATTTAATAAATGGGTGGTTTAACTGGTTGTTTTCGATCTCGTCTACCACCATTATTAACAACAAAAGAAATAAATAATTTAACATTAAAAAGTAATTTAACATCAGATGATATTCAACAATGGTATTCACGTTTTATTCATTGTTATCCACATGGTTATTTATCATATAAACAATTTATATATTATTATCAACAATTACATGATGAATATAGTGAACAATTAAAACCATTAATAAAACAATTATTTCAAGTATTTGATTTAAATAATGATAATAAATTAGATTTTACTGAATTTATTTTACTTAATATATTAACAAATGATGGTACAATAAATGAAAAAATAAATATTATATTTAATTTATATGATAAAGATAAAGATAATGAAAAATTTTTTACAAGAAATCAAATAAAAGATTTATTAAGAAATATGTTTGATTTATTTGATATTCCATCATCAAAAATAAATATTATTGATGTTATTGATATTATATTTAAAAAAAATAATATTAATAAAGATGAAAAAATAAATTGGAAACAATTTACAGAAAATATTCTTAATGATCAAGATTTATTTGATCAATTAACATCATTTAATTATAATAAAGAAAATCAATTTATTCAAAGATCAGAAAGATTTTAAAAAAAAAAACGATTTTTATTTATTTATTTGAACATAATAAAATATATCATACAGTATCATGTTTTTTTAATCTTCAAGATAAATACATACTTATCGTAGATCTTGAAAAAAACTATCTTATAATTAATCTTAAAGATTTTTATCTAGGAATGGATTAAAATTTGCACGCAAATTCTTTGTAATATATTAAGATATGATATGTGATGTAAACAAAATAAAATCAACTGATATTAAAACGAAATTTTCAAAAGCCGAAGGAGACGAGCGTAACGCTCCCTCCCTCCTCCGCTATTTACATTCCTGACTTTAGCAAGATGAAAAATGATACTAAAACTATTATTGTTTGTTTTTACTGAAATTTAATTTCACACTCACCTTCACTTAAAAATAAAAGATTTTTTAAAATAAAAAATTTATTATTATGAATATTTCAATTATTTATTTTTCTTATTTAAAGAAAAAAATAATAATAAATATATATATATATATATATATTTAATTATTTAATAAATAATGTTTTTAATTTAACTGGTTGATTATTGTTAATAAATGTCATTGTATTAGGTAATGATCGTCGATGATTAGATGTTATCCAATGACATGAACATATTCCTATCGAATCAATTTTAAATTTAATTTTTCCACAATAATTTATACAATATGTACCAAAATCCCAAACAAATCGACTTTCATTTATCGTATAAATTGAAAATAAAATAGATAAAAGAAGAATTTTATTCAATGATAAATGATATATTCCACACATTGAATTTTTCTTTTAAAAATAAATAAGATAAATCTTACTGAAAAAAAAAAATCTTTTTTTTCTTCTTATATTTATATTGTTTTATCTAAATAATCTTTTTTATTTGTATTCTATAAATATTCTATTCATCAACGTTCTTTCTTTCTTTTTCTTCTATTATTTATTTAAATAAAAAAGAAAAGAATTTCCACCAACGCAAATATATATTAAAAAAAAAAAGAATCTTATTCCATTTCATAAGGAATATGTTCAAGACAAAATAATTGATTATATATTTGATCTTGATAAAATTTTTTTCCTATTAAAGATTCTAAACATTTTACACATACACAACAATCCGAATGCCAATATAAACCATTATGTTCAACAAAACGAATACATGATAAACCATCTGATGTTAAACAAGTATCTTAAAAAGAAAATTTTAAACAAAAAACATTTCTTTCTTTCTTTCTTTGTTACTATCAAATGTTATTGATTTAGTACAACGAGTACATTTATATGTAAATGATATTTCATAACAATTTAAACAAAGTATTGGTCGACTCCAATTTCCACTTTTAATATAAAAATCTCCATTATTTAAACATTTTTTACATTCAGAACAATAACAACTAGAAATTAATATGAAATTTTAATTATTAAAAAAAAAGAATTTTTTTTTTCTTACGAATAAACTTGTTCAGTAGAAATATTTATATTTCCTTGACAATTCTAAATAATAATAAAATATATATATATATATATAATCCGATGTTAATCATCTTACATTAAGATTGTCATTAATAAAAGATTCATTTAATCTTCCTTTATTTTCCATTATTTCTTTTCTATTTTAAAATAAAAAAAATTTCTAGATTTTATCTTCTATTTTAAACACATACTTTAATGGAACACCTTTTAATCGAAATTCTACTTGAGTATTCTCACAATATAATTCACAAGCACCTAATAACAAATCATACATACATATATATATAATATTTAATTAAATATTTACGTTTTATTTGTTTAATAGAAATAATTAAATTATTTAATTTAATCTAAATATTTAAAAAAAAATTCAAATTTATATTATTAATTAATATAATTACATGTTGTCCACGTTGAAGAACTTTATTATTATATTGTTTAAGAAAATTTTCTGTTAAATTAATTATATCAATTAATTTTTTATCTAAAAATTTATTTTCACGAATTCCAAATAAACAACGATAACCACGACGAGATCTATTTAAGAAAAAAAAAACAAAATTATTAATAGATTTTTTTTTTTTTCATTTAATAATAATAAAAAGAGATAACCTTGGTTGTAATTCTAATACAATTTTTGATATATATTCTTGTTCCATGAAAAAAAAAGAATGAATGTTTATAAGATAATTATTCATCTAATGTCATAAAAATATTTTATCTATACTTCGACGTGCATATCAAACAATACAGAACATTTATCATTTTTTTCTTCTTCATAAAGTACACTTTATACATTTATATTTATTCTTTCTATCTATTTGTTTAATCAATGATAGTGATCAATTAAATAGATATATATATTCATTTATTTAAAAAAAAAGTATCTGCAATCAAGATTTAGTCCAATGATAATAATCAACTTGTCGATTTGAATAATAAATTAAAGAAAAAAAAAATGTCTGGAATGTTTAATAAATCATAGAAAAAAAAGAAAAGATAAAATTGATTTACAGTATTTTAGAAATTATTTTTTAATTATGATTCGATGGTGGATATTATTAATTTTAATTAAAGTTTATAAAATTAATTCTACTGATTATATATGTAGTTATATATTAAATAAATCTGATATATGTCTTAGTTATGAATGTAATAAATATCTTGATCCTTATACAATAATGGTTAAACCAAATGATTGTAAAACAAAAATACTTTATTTATCATTTTCATCATATAAAAATTTTCATTTATTTCTTAAACGATTACAATGGAAATTAGGTAATTTATTTCCATTAAAAATTAATAATGATATTCGATTATTAAGAATATATATTAATCAAATTGATTATGATGATCAACCAATTGATCATAATGAATTAAATCGTTTAGGTATTAATATTGATTTATATGAATTATATATAAAAAATCTTTCAAATAATAATTATCTTTATGAATCAATACATTATGATCCAAATTATCCACAATGGTTTATTATTAAAGTTCAATTGTAAGTAAAAAAACTAAAAGATAATTTTAAATTGAATATTTTTTTAGTATTTGTAATTCTTTAATAATATATGATGAAAATCCATGTTCAAGTCGAATTCTTCTTCCATCATTTTTTGCTCCACAACGTCCATTATCTACAATAAAAATTTTTCCATTATTAACTAATTTTCAATCTTCTACATTCATTTTTTCATCAACTGAACAATCAATTCAAGAAAATCAACGAATAAATCATTTAATAATTATTGTAAGTTAAATATAATATTTAAAAAAAAATAAAAACGAAAAATTTAGATTGGAATTCCATTATTAATTATATTCATTACAATGCTTATTTCTATATTTGTTTATGTACGAAGTACTAGAAAACGATATGGAAATAAAGATTTAACAACAACAACACCAAGATCATCATCAATTCCTAGTATATCAAATAATCTCGATAGTAAAAATCGGTAATTTAACTCTTTGTATAGATCTTATTGTACATTAGAATTCAGTCCTTTCAAACAAAAAATTCGAATTATCAGTTTATAGCACGAAATTTGCTCTACAAAACGCCAATTTGATTTGCTTTGTAAACATTGTTGAAACAAGAAGAGCGTCATATACGTGAGCAAAAATTGAATAAAGATATTGTGCAAAGATTTTTTACACGCAGGTTAATATGATCGCCGAATATAAATATCACGAAAACAGTGCTATTCAGAATCATCACTAACTTAAATTGGATATTCCGAATCTTATCCTTTATCTTTTCGATAATTAACATCTAAATTTATTAATTTTTTTTATTGTAGAGAATATTGTGAATACGAAACAAATGCAAAACCATATAAAATCTCTCGATTACCATCACCACATCTCGATTCACTTTACAAAGAACCACAAAGACGTTTATAAAAAAAAAAAATCTTCCTTATTTTAATTAAAATCGTTCAATCATTGAAATTAATTGTATTTGACTATTTGATATTGATTGTTGTTTTAATCGATGATTAACAGTATAATTATACAAAAATAAACCAATTATAATAAGAATAAGAATACTAACAAATATAATAATACATATCTAATAAAAATAAAATATTCCTTTTTTTTTTAATTTTTAAACAATAAAAATACTTACGAGAATATTAATATTAAAACAATTATGATAATTAATAAAATTTTTTTTTAAAAATGTTATTTGTTGAGGACATGGAGAATCTGGAAGACTTTGAATACTTTTAATTAATTCCCATTCAACTTGATTATATTCTGTACAATTAAATATTAATCTTAATGTATCAATAACTTGTTGTTTATCACTAATAAACATATCACCATCAATAAATAATGTTATATTATCTTTAGAAATATTTCCATGAAATTTTAATTCATATGTATCTATATTTGATATAGAATTTGTTGTTAATAAATTTAATTGATTAAGTTGAAATAAATGATCATTATTTAATGGTGATAAAAATTCAATTTGAAGAAGACGTTCAAGTTTAGGACGACCATATGAAAAAAATGATGCAAAAGATATTCGAGATGAACTTATTAAAAGTATATTTAAATATGTTAAATAAGATGAAAATTTAAGTGATAAATAATTTGTTTGACATTGTCGATTTTCTATTGATACAATATCTATATGATTTGAACATTCTTCATCTAAACACCATGATTGACTTCCATTTGAATATGATACTGTAAAATAACAAAGATCATCGTCTGATAATAATGATGATGATGAAATAATAATTAATTTAATAGATAATAATAATATCATTAAATACATTTTTCAAAAAGAAATAAAACTAGAAATAATTTATCTTTTTAGAGATAATAATCTATATCGTTTATTCTCTTTCTCTTTTAGGTCAAAAGGAGAGATCATTAGTTTATTTATTTAAAAAAAAAAAAGAAAAAGAATAACATCATCATCATCATCTTCTTCTTCTCTTCGATTATTAATGACACACCAACATGAAAAAGTTTCACTTCATTTATCATAATCATCCGTTTGTTTCAAATAAAGATATAAATTTCAATCTTATTACAAGAAGAAAATACATTTTGATAACTGCCACCCATTTAGGAAAAAAAAGGCGGTTGAATATTTTTTTTTTTGTCAATAAATTTTGATATGAATAAGCTAAAGAAATGTTCGAAATGATTAAATCTAAAAGTTTGCTTTTAGGAAATACGTTAGTTTTCAAAACCATTGATATTGACTTTTATTCTTCCTAATTAATAAAATATTTTTTTTAACAAAATTTATTATAAATCAATTTCTTAGTTAAAAATATTTATAGAGATAATATAACATTTGCAATTATATATAATTATAAAATCTGTAAATATTTGAAAAAGTCTTATTTAAATATCTAAAATCATTTCAATAGCTGGTACTATTGTTTGATTTTGTTCAGCATTAGTTAAAAGTGCATCATAAAGAATATTAAATTTAGTATTAATATCAATATTTATTGATTTATTTATTTGTGCACGTTTACTTCGAACTGAAACATGTTCATTAATTTGATGTAAATTATGTGTAGAATCTCTATAGGCAATTAATGGGTGAAATATTTCATTGGATTGTATCCATATAAAAATACAATAATTATGTTGAATTTGACAAATAATAGGAATAGTTATCCATTTTAATATTGTATAATCTTTATTATTTATTTTAATAAATTCTTGTTGAATAAGACGATCATTATGATCTAAAATATAAATAGTTAAATCATTATCAAATAATGCAACTTTTATTCGTATAGCATTTAATTTTAATATTGTAGTTAAATGAAAACGATAACCATAGGCATAAATTCCTTGAAATTCTTGATGTTTTTCATCGCTAGATAAATCTGATAAATTTAATAATGGATGAATATGATTACTATTAGCTAAATATGTTACAGTTGATACATTACCAAGTTCTTCAAGTTGTTGTTGTATTTTTGTGAAATTATTTTCAATAGTAAAATTATGTAGATTAAAAATATAACCTTGCATTAATTGTTTATATTGTTGTTCAATTAATTGATTATGATTAAATAAATCATTTTGTATTCGAACTAATTGAAAAGGATCTTCAATATTTAATATTTGTTTTGTAAGGAATTCTCTAACTAAAACAAATTTTTAAATATTCTTCAATATTATTTTTTTTCTTGTCGAATAATTTGTTGTTGTAAAACATCTTTTTCTGTAATTGTTTTAATTAAATATTTTTGTTCGTTCTTCTATAAGAGAGTTTGTAAATTATTTATTGTTTGTCCAATATGTTCTTTTGTTCTAATATGTGTTTGATAATGAGTTTGATAAGCTTCTGTTGTTTTTCTATTTAATTTTTCAAGATCTTCTAATGTTGCATCGTTATATGTTGTAGAAGCACAGGCCATAGCCATATTTTTTTTTTATTCTTATTACTAATAAAAATAGCTGTGTTTGTTTGTGTGATGTAAATATAGAAAAAGATTTTTTTTTCTTTTCTTTCGTTTGTGTTTTTGTTACTTAAATGTGTAAGTCAATGTGCAGAGTTATTTTTTTTTTTATTAACGTGTGTGTTTTAGTTATGATATTCTAGGATGTTTAGAAACAGAATAGGATAGAAAAAAAAAACAGAAAGCAATAGGAAAACATAATATTACTCACGGGTATTTCAAGCATGATGATAGAGAAGTTATGAAGAAGATAGAAGAAAAAATATATCGACTATCGAGATTTTAATTGGTTACTATTATTTCACTTTTGTAAATTCCAGATGTTCATAAAAGAAATTTATGTTTCTTAACCTACTTCTTTGTTGAATAGAATTTCCTGGTCTGTCTATTTTTCTTTTATTATTTCCCAATGTGATCAATAGTGTAGAAATCGTTAATTCGATTCGACTATTCAACTATTCAAGTAATCCCATATGATAGATTAAGGACGCTACTCTAGGATGGTGTCTGAATGATGCTAGAAGTAATCCAAACAATCAGGATACTACCTGTAGGAAGATAGAAATAATCCACGAAGAAAGGATGCTGCCTACTGCATTTTGCAGCAATCTACAGGTAGTGGATTCTTGGCAACCTCACAAATACCTCCACCTTCACTCACATGATTATGTGTATTAGTCCCAATATCCTGTAGTTAATGTCCTTAATTTTCCATGTATTAATAATTTTAATAGTTGGATAGTTGAATAGTGGAATTGTTGAAAAATTGAAATGACTTTTCGAGTTTTACATTATTTTCTAAAGTTTTCCTCTCTTGAAATAGTTTGAGTATTTTCCCTTCTTATCATGTTTTCTTTCAAGTGTCGTTGATTTTTCCCTAAGTTGTTCATATATATTGTCAAGTTGTGATCCATAAATCTCTGTCCGCTTATCACTTATGCATGTGTTCTTGTGGTTTTCTTTCATTCTATACTGCTGATTCATATATAGTTGGATTTTCATTTTTTTTCCATCCATTCGCTCTTTAAATTTCTGATTCTATTTAATGTTCTTTTTGATTCCTTATTTTTTCTGTATCTTTTTCATTTTATTTAAATTTATTTTTCGTATACTAAATTAATCTTTATATGAATAAAATTTATTTATTCTGCCGAGGAAATCTGCATTTTTATTGATTCTTATACATAAAAAATGGGCCAATTTAAAATTAATTGCTAACCATTTTAGTACTGATCATTTCAATATTTTCGCTGCTATTTCTATATATTTTTGCCGACTACAAAGTATGTTCCCGATTAGTTTTTATTAAATCATTTATTAGAGACTTTTTCGTATAGTTCGGATTATAATTAGATTATTTTTTTCGATAATCAATAGTGAATAATAAACATAATACAAATGATTTTCAGCGAAAAGTTCGCCAGCCTAAAATTCTGCAAGAAACGTCCCTGTCTCTACAGGAATATGGTAAGCTGGTTTTACACATGTTGAACTGTATCACACTTTGAAAAATTTCTGAAGACGCGTTTTCATAAAAATTTTTTTGTAGAAAAGAAAATCAGTGTCAATTTGCCGGACTTGTTCTAGTGCTACTTTATAATGATATATCTCATTCAAGAAGTTTAACACCAGAAGATCTGACTTATTAATTATTTTTAAATATATTTTGTTATATTTTTTTAATATAGTGGTCTAGATTCCTTCACATGTCGAGACATGCAACTTATGAGCTGCTTTTCATAAACATTTATGGATTAACCTAAGATCAAATCTTAACTTTTGTCGAAACAATTCATGTTATGTCATTGAGAGAGAAAAGAAAATGAAGAACATATAAATAAACAATGGAAAAAAATATGTAAAAAAGATATTGCTCTGCAACATCGATGGAGATCATTTTGTTCTACTTTGGCCAATTCAATTTTTGTATACAATCTTTGAATTTTTTCCAAGCAGTTAACTACAGATATACACATGAATAATTAACTAATCAAGAGCATTTGAAATTGTTTACATGCTCGAATCAGACGTCGTTCAATAACACTATCATGGAGCATAGATTAATGTGTATTTGAAATACTTGATGCACCGATTTAGATATGTTGATCGGTTGTTTCCACCATTTAGCATATCCAAAGAGTTATTCACATATTATAGTGTCTTTCTATTCCAGTAATCTGAGCATATTTGTTAATTATACGAGATTGGAATGAACTACTATAAAAGGATAGGGCCTTACACTACTTCTTATGATAGTCAAATCTATATAGAATTTCTTAACTATTAACTAGTTCATAGTATATAAATATTAATCATATATGAGATAATATTCTACAAATAGAGAAGAGCAATTCTTGGATCGATTATTTCTATCAATTCTAACAATGCTACTAGTGTGGTTTCAGCCTATCTTTTCATTAGTACTGTTTGATTAATCTACAAATGCATTCATATTTTGCAGCTATGTATAAATACTTTGTATAGAGAATACATTAAAAGACGATATTTTATTTCACTATCTCTCTATATACGTTCAATTGACATTTGCTTCCCGAATAAAGAACAATAGGTAACAATCTTAAATTCCTATTATTCATCGCTCTAATCACGCACAAAAGAAAATAAATAAGAAACCTTGTATCTTTCAGTCATGAAATCATATACAATTGGCGTTTCACATTAAAAAAATCAGCTCCTTATGTTAAAGATACAAAATAGAATAATTCTCAATTCCAAAGAAATTTGTAAGCTCTGTTTCTTTGGAACAAAGCACAGTAACAAATATCAGTGTCTGATATGGATCAAGCTTCAGGCAACTCGACACGATCCAACATAAACATATTTTTATTAGTTAATGCAAAAGCGGCTGAGTTAGAAAGAATTATGCACTAATCTATCAAAAAATATGATTCATTACATTTAAAAATAATTTGACCAGGAGCGCTGAATGAGAATTCAACAGTCGCTAACGTTGATGGCACAATCAAGATTTGAAATGTAATTTCTGATAATGCTGTTAAGAAAACGTCCACTATCTTCAAAAAATCAAGTATATCATTTGTATTTGTTTCACGACGATATTCGAACTTGAAATACCGAGTTAGTTTATCTAATTTCTATGATATTCGTGTATTACTTATATATTTGCTGAAGAAGTAGCGAGTCTTGTAAAACGGTTTGCTTGTTGCACAGCACATGATACATGCCTTCTCATCTCGTTAAGCTTTTCCACGCGCTATGATAGAGCTTTTAGCTTAAAAAGCATTCAAAATGACTCTTGTATCTACAAAATAATATTTAGACGAATGATCTGACCCGACTCGGGTTGAGTACTACTAAACACTTCTTAATGACTCTCTCAATTGTCTCGTGTAAAACTCAATCAAAACTATCGATTAAGAACATTTGTCTAGTTTAGCATAGATGTAATACGTACACGATAAATAAATCACTCTAGTGCAAGAACACATGCTTAACTTAGATATTCAAATAATGTACTGAAAAGAAATCATATATCTGCAAAGAAGCAGTAATTTTTCTTTAAATTTTAGTTTAATTCCTAGCAACATTCAGTAGCTTACATGGATCATGAATTTGAATCCAACCAAAATTTATGCAGTTAAAGTATCGAATATAGTGTCATTATTCAGCAATTAAAACATAGATACATACTCCCAATTAAGAGGTCTAGGTAACCAAACCATTCTAAAATCTATATTTACTCATCGAAATCTAGTAATTACACAATTCTAGTATAATTCGCTCTAGAATTTACTGTTGAAAGTCTACGAAATTGACATCTTCCAATTCATGTTAAACACTGTAGATGGATTTGAAAATATTGGTTGAACTTGTATCTAATAGAATCCGATAACAAGGCATTCGACAAAAATCAGGTCGGATTCAAGTGTTTTTTTTACGGAAGATATCAGCTTTTAAGATGATTCAGTATCAGAGCAATCTCTTTTGGTATAAGTTCCATAAGCTAGATTGAATCATTTGAGTATTGCTAATCAAACAATCATATCAAATCTTCTTCTTACTTTGCACTCTACTGAGCAGTCTAACAGAATTATTTATTTCATACATTATTGTGTGCGATTCATTCGACAAACTTCTTTCTTTCGTCAGCATATATAAGTTATGCATTCAAATTCAACATATAGCTTCGCTTATGAACTCTGTGTTGGCTTAGATGGTATATTTATTTCTTTTAATGCCTCGTTAACTTTTAAATAAATTAATCTTTAGTTCTATTTGTACTCTGTCGCAGAGAAACGTTGAAAAAAAACCATGTTTCATTTTGTCAATATTGATACAAGATAGAACTGATTAACAAAAAATGCGTTGTTTCCATTAATCTAAATCAAAAGAAGACGAAAATGATTAAGTTGAGTTACATTTGATATTTTTATTTTTTCTAATTTATCGTTCATATCAATAAATTTCGTTATTATTTATTCTTTTTAATTATACTATTATTGATAGATCCTTTATCAATATTTTATGGAAATTAGCTTTATGCACTTTAAAATGAAAAAACCTTTTTAATATGTAAGAATAATTACGAGTTAAATCATTTCATTTTTTATATTATAAATATGCATAAGCATTTAATAATGTACTTTTTGCTTGAAATAGTAGCTAGTATAAAAAATACAGTGAAGAAAAGAAAAAAGTGCATAAATATTAAATTAAACGAAAAGTACTGAAATCTCTTTCATAAGCAGAAAGAAATAAATGTAAAATATTAAAATGCAGTTTTATGCAATTTAGAGACACCATTGATATGACAGAATATTTACAATTTCTACAAAAGAATATATTAATACGAGACGAACTTCCAACTAAGATTTTTTTGATGTTGTATTCAAAAATGATTTCTTCAGGGATATTTATCGTGGAATTGTGTTAAAATAAATTTGTGTCTCATATTTTAACACATTTTTATAGTGAGATTCAATTAGTAAAAACAAATAAAATTTTCTGAGATTAGAACAGAAATGGTATCTGATTCGTAAAGGTATTCCTGAAGAATAGTATTAGGATGAAAAAAAAAGAAATCAAACTAGTTTCAAACAATTAACAATGACATGTTTTTTAAAATTTTTTTCTCAAATATTTCTTGATTACAAATAGTAATAATTTCTCATGTATTGCTCATTGCTGTTTTCGTTATATTTATTTTCACTAACAAGAAGCAAAAGAAAACAAATTTTTAAATATCATTGGTTCGAATGGAGAAAGAGAACGAAATGTGAACACAAATTTACCATTCATTTATCAGAAAAAAGTCCGATAAAAACATACACCTTGAAAAGCCTAATAATTATACGCAGTCACAGTCATTCAGTGAGTATTACACACAACTTTTATATTTCTGTTTCTACCTCAGCTAAGGAACTAATGTTATTTTTTTTTTCGTATATATCAACGATATATAAAAATAATAGCTAATTTAACGAAGCAATGTGTCACAAAAATTTGTTACAAGGAAAAACTATCGAGATTTATTTCTACCTTTTAATAATAAGATATATAATAGGATTTAAAGAGAAATTACTATAAATTCTGAAAGAATAAAGGGAATTAATGAAACTCTCATGAAAAGACATTACAAACGTAGGCAGACGTGTATAATATTGTTTAGAATTTTTCATGCAATATTATTGAGCGCATATATGATCGGTATTTATCTAAGTTTCATCTGTTTGATGAGAAAAACCTAGCTAATCAATCCTATAATAGATATTCTTTCTATTACGATACATGAGATAGTGTTGTTTTCGCTATACTTATTTCGTAATAAATAACAAAAATAATTATGAGAGAATGTTTTTTTTTTCTTTTATTCACATCTCAAAATTCAATCGGATATGACTATATTATTTCTAATTTACTATGAGACAGTTTTCAAGCATATAAAAAGAGACAAAATACAGTAAATAATAAGACCAAAACTCATTTAATTCTTTAGATGTGAACAAAAAACAAGTGCATGTGTGCGTCTAGTAATATTTAAAAATCTCATTGAAGTTTTTTTCTCTATATTTTTTTGTATTTGGGACATTGGGACATTCAATAAACGACGAAACTTTTGTAAATAATTGTTAAAACATATTTAACATTAATTTTTTCATATATTTGTTTTTTACATACGGGATATTGGGACATTCAATGATCGGAGAATTTTTTACAAATAATTTTTAACTATTTTCTGTATTAGTTTTTTTTTCTATATTTTATTTCTGCTAGGACATTGGGACATTTACTAAAAGATAAAAATATTATAGCTAACAAAGAAAATTTTAGTATGTCAATTATACATTTTGAATTTTTTTCATATCGGAGAGATTCAGTATTTGTTAAATTTTAGTAATCAGTAATTTTCTTTCTAGAATACATGACTTTTGTGATGATACAGTAGATAAATTGACAAGATCGACCGACTGTAAAAATTGGACGTTTCTCGAGAGGGGTATGAAATAGTCGATGTGGAACGATCACTTACAGTATCAAGTTCTATACATGATAGAAAAGTCATTTTTTCTTTCCGGAATAGAGCAAACATTTCTCTATATCAATTGGTATAAAATTCATTCAAAAAATAACTAATTAATCAATCAAGAGAAGTGTGACAACAGAGAAGGAGTCAAAATTTACTAAATTTTCATGTATTTTCAATTCTGCCATTTACATAGAAAATTGCACTATTTTTTTAGAAAATCCGTTTTATTTTTGTGAAGCCGATTAAATTTGAGAACAAAAAATATACCATTCGATTCCTCTTAACATGGGCTATATACTGATATGTGTTCCATACCCCGGTCGAATGATACGGCCCGCATACGATCCATATAAGGACCGTATCGTTCGACCTGGGTACGATTCTACACTACTTTACGTATTTTTTTCTCGCTAAAAGAAAGAAAAAATCATTGATATACATTCCTAGACTATCGGACTACGGCGACGTTTTACCGCCGTTTTCTGTCATTTTCGCACCGTTTAAGGTCGTTTACGGCGCTGTTCTCTTCGTCCTGGGACATTTTGTGTTCTTAATTATGCTGTTTCACATATTTTGTGTTCCTAATTAAGTTGCTTCATACATTTTATCTTCCTAATTATACTATTTCATATTTTGTGTTCCTAATTTAGTCGCTTCATACATTTTGTCTTCCTAATTATGATGCTTCAGACATTTTGTGTTCTTAATTATGCTGTTTCATACATTTTGTGTTTCTAATTAAGTCGCTTCATACATTTTGTCTTCCTAATTATGTTGTTTCACATATTTTGTGAACTATTTCTACTTTGTGGAAAATTTTTTTTTCACTAATTAAGAAAAAATGATCACAAAGTAGAAACGGGGGAGAGAATCTGAAATGTCCACATAAGAGAAAATCTCCGCAACATGGAATCAAGGGAGGAGTGGTACAGAAACAATGATGATGGCATCATTAGAGTAAGGGAACATAGATATCACATGATATCTGTAGATTTTGAGGAACCGGAGTTCGGTATTTATTGTAGAAATAATAAGAGAACAGGAACAACAAGAAGATGGAAGAATCAACGATGGTTCAAGTAGTGCAAAAACAAGTTCAACAACACAAAACGTGCCGCAGAAAACCAAAAATAGTGATCAATAAAAATCTTCTGATTCAAACAAAATAAGAATATCTAGATGGTGTCTTGGACCTAACTGGCTATCAGAAGCTATTACGCATTCTCTCTTATCGATATATCGAAATGTTCGATGTTAATGAAAAAGACGATCTTGATTATGAACCAAAACAAAACTAGTCACTCAGTCGTCTGTTATGAATAAATTTTTCTTTACTTTTGGTATAATAAGCTTTCTTTTACTTTATGATGTGATCACATTTTTTGTCGTTTTTTTCTCCCCTGATTCCATGTTGCTGACACTTTTTCTTATGCGGAGATTTTAGACACTCTCCCTCTGTCTCTATTTTGAGGACAATTTTTTTCGCATCAATTAAGAAAAAATGACCGCAAAGTAGAAAGCGTAATTTTGTGTTCCTAATTAGGTCGCTTCATACATTTTGTGTTCTTAATTATGCTGTTTCACACATTTTGTGCTCCTAATTAGGTCGCTTCATACATTTTGTGTTCCTAATTAAACCATTTTTTATGCAAAATACATAGGGTTATTTCAGCGAAACTTGTGAATAACATATTCGAAATCAGCGGCAAAAACTACATCGATCAGGAGGTTTTCTCAAAAAAACAAATTTCGAAAAAAATCGATATGAGGTAGACTACAGCAAATTTTTCGAAAAATAAATGTTTTTTGAGAAAACCTCCTGGCCGATGTAGTTTTTGTCACTGATTTTGAATATGTTATTCACAAGTTTCGAGATGATAACCCTATGTATTTTGTATGGAAAATAGCATAATTAGGAACACAAAATGTATGAAGCGGCACAATGTGGACGAGAAAAACATTCTATCAACGACTTTTTCTTTCTTTTAGCGAGAAAAAAAGTATGTAAGGTAGTGTAGAACCTTATGGAAAACATATCAGTAGATAGTCTATATCAAGACAAATCGAATGGTATATTTTTTTGTTCTCAAACTCAATGGGCTTCATGAAAGTAAAACAGTTTTTCTAAAAAGCAGGCCAATTTTCTATGTAAATGGCAGAATTAGACAAAAAATACATGGAGCGGCAGAATTGAAAACACATGAAAATTTAGTAAATTTTGACCCCTTCTCTATTGTCACACTTCTCTTGATGGATTAATGAACTTTATACCACTCGATGAAGAAATGTTTGCTCGATTTCGGAAAGAAAAAATGACTTCTCTATTCTGTATAGAACTCGATTTATAAAGGAAATACAAAAGATGTTCTTTTTTCGGCAGAATTAGGACACGAGACTCTATATTTACGAATAAAACGAAAGAAATACAGTGTTTCAGATTCTACAGAATACATTACCAATAGCGCATAATAGGGTATTAAATAAATCACGAAATATGTACTTTATTCAAGGGGGTAAAAAGCGCAACTCCAGGAGTGCGGTATTCCAAGCTTTTCTTGGAGTAGGAGTGAAGTACACTCGAAAAAAAATTTTAAGTTCCAGTGAAATATTAGTGTAGTACGATAGAGTGCCAGTAGGGTACCGGTGGAGGATCGTGAAGTGCTACTAAGTATATAAGGAGTATCATTGGAGTATCGGAGAGTCATGCTTTTTTCCTCTAGACTTTATTTTACTAGATAGTTTGATTCATGATATATGGTTCTACTGAAAAACGATGAATATAAGAAATTTTGTTTGAAAATAGTATCAGCTCAAGAATTTTCTTGATTAGTTTCTACGTCGTACATATGTATAACTACGATGCAATGATCGTAGTCTATGTTGAAATATTCGAGCATAAAAGAAGACTTAGCATGTATTTAAACTCATTTTAATTTTTAACAGTCAACATGACACTTGAATTATACTTTTAAATTACAAAGAGAAGCACTAAACAGTATTTGAGAGTAATAATTTTATACACAATTTGAATGACTGGATTAAGTATGCGCTATGAACTCGATTAAAACAAAAATTTTGATTTTTCTCTTTCGATTGGGATATTGATTATGATAATAAATTAGTGCTATTTGATTAGTAATCTTGCCAAAATAGTGCTAGACAATATAAACTTTTCTTAACTCTACTAACTTGTAATTTTTCATCATTTGAATGAGCAATAAGATGTATTGATCTTTATTGATACTATCAACTTGCAAGTAAACCACTCTTCAATATAAAATAATTTTTTTTTGAAGAAAACTATTTTGTAAGTCATTCACATTTTTTGTCATATATAATATTGATTAAATTATGAGGTCAGAATCCAAACATTTTTGAATATAGCACATGGTTACATAAAATGAGAATTATTCTATTCTAAAACACATTGAGATGTTATGTTCAGTATATCGAACATAGTCTTATATTTTCTGCCAATAATGCTATACTATAACAGTGAGTTACTTTTGATTGTAGATATATAATTGATGAAATATTTTGTATAATAAATACATCTATTACTTTTCTGTCGTTTTTCTAGTGTTCAGTTTGGTCATTCTATCTGTATTGGAATTCAAATAATAATGGTATTTTGGTGGAATTTTCAACGATTGTTTCTATATTTTATAGTTGTAAAACTTAATATAAATTATGTAATAACAACATGGCCGCCATCAAATACTTCCAATATTCAATTATTAGGTCTTTTTCAAGATGTAGAAAATGCAACAAATTCTACTGAATTATCTGTTCATTCTCGTGCTATGTTTCAAGCAGCAATCCTACTTTCTCAACAGTACAATATAACGATTGAAGGACAATACATAGGATGGCAATCAGCACAAACTGGTGGTAACGCCATTGATGCTCTTGGCGATATATGTCTAGCAGTATCCACTTCAAATATTGCTGGCATTGTAGGTCCAGCATTTTCTAGAGAAGCACACAGTGTTGCTGCATTTGCTGAAAGACTTGGCCTACCTGTTATATCATATGGTGCAACTGATTTTGCTTTATCTGATCGAGATGCTTACCCTACTTTTTATCGCACAGTTCCTTCAGATGATGTAGCTGCATCAGCAATTGTCGAATTATTTATTCGATATAATTGGACATCATGCATAATTATTTATCAAAATGATGCATTTGGTACAGGTGGAGTTAAAGCAATCAGTGATGCATTTGAAGAAAAAAAATTTATTGTCAGAGAAACGGTTATATTTGATATGGTCAGTGGTCGTATTCGAGGTGATTTGAGAACCATTTTAATCAAGAGTGCATCACGAATTGTTGTATTATGGGCTGAATCAGAATATACATCTATAATTTTACAAAGCGCTCTTGATGTTGACGTGCTTGGTCCAAGATTTACATGGATACTAAGTTCTAGTATTCCGTTAGATTCTTTCAGTGAAAACTACCATAAACAATTAATTGGAATACTTACTGTTGAACCTACTATAGGAACTGTTGTCAATGCACCAACAAATACAACATTATTAAATGCAGCATATGATATATGGCGACAATATGAACCAGATACATTTCCTAATTCGACACAAGTAAATTATTATGCATTTTTTGCATTTGATGCAACATGGTTATTAATTCAAGCATTACAACAACTTTGTTCAACAACTATAGGTAATTCTTCTTCGTGTGTATCATTTAGTGGACCTTCATTTTGTTTTAATCGTTATTTTGTTAATTCTAACTTATTATTAAATGCAATTAATTCAACACAATTTCTTGGTATATCTGGTCTTATAAAATTCAGAGATAATGTCACAGATAGAATAGATGGTTCGTATTATTATGCACAAAATATTCAACCTTCTTCGAATGGTGTGAGTTTTGTACCAGTATTAGACTATTCTGTACTCAATGGCTGGAAGGTATATACAGGAGCAAGTATCATTATTTGGCCAGGTGTGGCATGCTCAAAACCTACTGATCGAGCAAAACTCGATGGAGTACCTTTACGAATTTATATGCCTCAATCGATTCCATTTGCAAGTGCTACGAATGTACCAAATACATCTGAACATACTGGAACAGAATATGTAGGCTATGCACCTGATCTTATCAATCTTTTGAAAACTAAAATGGGATTTATTCCAAATATTACATTAGCACCATCAAATAAAACCTATGCTCAACTAATTAATGACGTGGCCAATGATCACTATGATATACTGATAGGTGATGTGACAGTTACTAGTATACGAAGAGAAATAGTTGGTTTTTCTAATGCAATATTTGATAATTCTTTGCGTCTTATTATGCGAGCAACACCCGATGTTAGTATCGATCTCTTATCGTTTTTAAAACCATTTTCACGTAATCTTTGGTTATTAATCTTGGGTACTTGCATCTATGCTGGTATTTTGCTTTGTGTAATAGAGAGACAAAATAATGAAGCATTACAAGAACGATCAATATTATCTCAAATCGGAATGAGTATATGGTATTCTTTTGGTAATATTGTCGGATATGGTGTAGACTTTGATATAAGTTCAGCTGCTGGACGTGTATTAACTGCTGGTTTATATATTTTAAGCTTGATATTAGTCGCATCGTATACTGCAAATTTAGCATCAGATCTAACAATATCCAAATCAAAAGGCATTATTTCTGGAATCGAAGATATCAAAAATGGAAAAATTCCATTTAATCGTATTGGTATTCGTGTAGGTACAGCTGCTGAAGAGTATTATTTAAGAGAAATATCTGGACGTAACAAAAATTATTATGCACTATATAGTCGACAAGAATCATATGATAGTTTACTAGCAAATATCATTGATGTCTCTTTTATAGATAGTGGCATTGGTGAATATGTGACAAATAATATATATTGTAATTTAACTTTAGTTGGAGAAGGTTTTGATGTAGGTGTATTTGGTATTGTTACTCCTAAGGATTGGTTATATGCACAAGATTTAGATGTGAATGTCTTATCATTAAGAGAATCAGGTGATCTTGATTTTTTAAAAGCAAAATGGTTTAACGTAAAGAATTGTCCAGATACATCTGACATAACGACTGCGATGGAAATTGAATCAATGGGTGGATTATTTTTAGTTTTTGGAGTAATTAGTGCTTTGGCATTACTTATCTTTTTATGGACACGCCGAAATAATGTAAAAGATTATATTTTTACATTAATATGTCGAAGGAAGACTTTAAGTGAAGAAGTAAAAAACACTATGAGGAGATATTCAACATAAACTTTGGAACGTGTATTAAAAAGAAAAAACTTTTATTGAATGATACTTGGTTTTGTTCCGTGCGGAGTTAATTAACTTTACAATAGTAATTTCTGACATTCTGCACATTTCATGATAAAATGACATATAACAGACATCAATCACACAAAACTAAAATTGTGTTACTTGCATATTGCACATTCATTTATTTTTAAAAATAACGGTAAGTGACTATTTTTCAAATAAATTGCATCATAACTACTTACAGAGTTTATATCGGTACCGTTTGAAAGTACATTTGCCAATGCATTGATTCATATAAAATTGTTAATGTTCAGTTCATAAGCAAGTAATGATTTCGAGTGATTTTAAAACGATAGACTGCTAGTCCATAGAAATAGAAGAAATTTCTAGATTTTCATAAGTATTTCTGACTCAACAAATGAATGTCAGAGATGGAATCGGTTGAACTTTTTCCTGAACCGAACCGACCGAATCTAGAAAACTTGAAACTAAGTAGAACTGAGCCCAATTTAGAAAGAGTAAAGTTTATTGATGTAAATGATAACAACAGTGCTCTTTTGAAAGAAAAAATAAAAAATTTTATATTAATTTAATTTAACTTTATCTGAATGATGAAGTCTTTGTCAATACATTTTATATGAATGATTGAAAACCATATCATTGATCAAGTCTAGAGATAAGTTTGAACGTTTTTAGGCGATTATGTTACCGGCAAGACTAAATTCTCGTTTTACAGAATTACTTGACGCTAGTACACATTAATCACAAGCTACTACTTTAGATAAAATTGGATAGAATTTATGCATCTTTTGACAAAATGATAGTGAATTATATTCTTTTTTGTGAAACACGATCTAAAAGAGAGTGTTGAAGTGTTTAGGGGTAGAAACTTGGACCCACTCCCCCCGCCCCCCCCCCACAGACGTGACAGACTTTTTTAGCAACGAAACGTCACAGACGTGACAGACACGTTAGAAACGGCTTATCACAGACGTGACAGACATCCTTAGCAACAGCACATCACATATGTGACAGACATCACCGACCGTGACCGACAGACAAGAGTACCATCTGAAACTGTAACCTACATCTGAATTAATTAATTAATTATTTGATTAGCTGTTAACTAATTAATTAGCTTTAATTGATTAATTGGTGCTTAATTAATTAATTTGTGTCTGATTAAGCAATTAATGTTTATTTAGTTAATTAATTAGTGTTTACTTAATTAAATATCTATTGCAGATCGTGACCAATACCTAAGCTGATTAATTAATTCGCATCTAATTGATTAATTATCCGTTAGAGACAGGATGTTGGGCTCATCATAGAGAGTGAGAAATACGGTGTAAAGTCATCACATATTACGACAAATAGCTTCAGGATACTATCAGGGATCATGTATAACTCAAGTCTAGTTAAAATATCAATGGAGTATCTTCTCATTGAAGTTCTATGGTCTATAGACAGGAATAATGCGGAAGCATGCCCAGTTATACATAAAAGACCAATTTTTAGAGAATTACCAACAATGAGTGTATCGTGTTTCACATTTTTAATCCCGAAGGGATTGCGCTGAAAGCTTTTATTATATTCAGGTGAATTTATTGATTTATCTCATTCATGTTTAATATACACAACTCACTGTCTAATGGATATGAAGATGATCGTAAAGTAGCTTCTTGATCTTCCTCATCTTCATCATCATCATCATCATCATCATCATCTTCAGCATTAGAATAAAAGTCACTGATTGATTTAATAGGATTATTTGTTGATGATTGAGAAGATTTTTGACTTGTTGACAATTTACAGTCATTATTACTATCAAATAATAGCATTTCCTATTTTATATCGTTTATACATTGATCTTGTTGTTCAATCGATAAATGTTTCATTTTAAGAGTCTTTGGATTTAAAAATGTTGCCATCAAATACCCATGTAAAAAAAAACGAGAAAAATCAGATTTTAATCGATTTTTTTGTGATGAAAAATCGATTTAAATGGCACGATTTAAATTAGATTTTCATCAGATTTTTAATCAGCAAGAAATCGATTAAAATAGATTTTTTT